>JAZKLR010000285.1:600000-1175818 GCA_037103525.1 Ganaspis brasiliensis | reverse complement strand
GTCCTAATTAAGTCCTAAAAAATCAGGTTCTAATTAGGTCCTAAAATCATCAAGTCCTAATTAAGTCCTAAAATTGTCAAGTCCTAATTAAGTCCTAAAATTATCAAGTCTTAATTAAGTCCTAAAATCATCAAGTCCTAATTAAGTCCTAAAATTATCAAGTCCCAATTAAGTCCTAAAATTATCAAGTCCTAATTAAGTCCTCAAAATATCAAGTCCTAATATAGTCCTAAAAATATCAAGTCCTAATTATGTCCTAAAATTATCAAGTCCTAATTAAGTCTAAATTTATCAAGTCCTAATTAAGTCCTAAAATTGTCAAGTCCTATTAAAGTACGTAAATCATCAAGTCCTAATTAAGTCCTAAAATTATCAAGTCCTAATTAAGTCCTAAAATCATCAAGTCCTAATCAAGTCCTAAAATTTTCAAGTCCTAATTAAGTCCTAAAATTGTCAAGTCCTATTAAAGTACGTAAATCATCAAGTCCTAATTAAGTCCTAAAATTATCAAGTCTAATTAAGTCCTAAAATCATCAAGTCCTAATCAAGTCCTAAATTATCAAGTCTAATTAAGTCTTAAAAAAATCAGGTCCTAATTAAGTCCTAAAATCATCAAGTCCCTAATTAAGTCCTAAAATTATCAAGTCCTAATTAAGTCCTAAAAATATCAAGTCCTAAATAAGTCCTAAAATTATCAAATCCTAATTAAGTCCTCAAAATATCAAGTCCTAATATAGTCCTAAAAATATCAAGTCCTAATTATGTCCTAAAATTATCAAGTCCTAATTAGTCCTAAATTTATCAAGTCCTAATTAAGTCCTAAATTGTCAAGTCCTATAAAGTACGTAAATCATCAAGTCCTAATTAAGTCCTAAAATTATCAAGTCCTAATTAAGTCCTAAAATCATCAAGTCCTAATCAAGTCCTAAAATTTTCAAGTCCTAATTAAGTCTTAAAAAAATCAGGTCCTAATTAAGTCCTAAAATCATCAAGTCCTAATTAAGTCCTAAAATTATCAAGTCCTAATTAAGTCCTAAAATTATCAAGTCCTAATTAAGTCCTAAATTTATCAAGTCCTAATTAAGTCCTAAAATTGTCAAGTCCTATTAAAGTACGTAAATCATCAAGTCCTAATTAAGTCCTAAAATTATCAAGTCCTAATTAAGTCCTAAAATCATCAAGTCCTAATCAAGTCCTAAAATTATCAAGTCCTAATTAGGTCTTAAAAAAATCAGGTCCTAATTAAGTCCTAAAATCATCAAGTCCTAATTAAGTCCTAAAATTATCAAGTCCTAATTAAGTCCTAAAAATATCAAGTCCTAAATAAGTCCTAAAATTATCAAATCCTAATTAAGTCCTCAAAATATCAAGTCCTAATATAGTCCTAAAATATCAAGTCCTAATTATGTCCTAAAATTATCAAGTCCTAATTAAGTCCTAAATTTATCAAGTCCTAATTAAGTCCTAAAATTGTCAAGTCCTATTAAAGTACGTAAAATCATCAAGTCCTAATTAAGTCCTAAAATTATCAAGTCCTAATTAAGTCCTAAAATCATCAAGTCCTAATCAAGTCCTAAAATTTTCAAGTCCTAATTAAGTCTTAAAAAAATCAGGTCCTAATTAAGTCCTAAAATCATCAAGTCCTAATTAAGTCCTAAAATTATCAAGTCCTAATAAGTCCTAAAATTATCAAGTCCTAATTAAGTCCTAAATTTATCAAGTCCTAATTAAGTCCTAAAATTGTCAAGTCCTATTAAAGTACGTAAATCATCAAGTCCTAATTAAGTCCTAAAATTATCAAGTCCTAATTAAGTCCTAAAATCATCAAGTCCTAATCAAGTCCTAAAATTTTCAATTCCTAATTAAGTCCTAAAATTGTCAAGTCCTATTTAAGTCCTAAAATCATCAAGTCCTTATTAAGTCCTAAAATTATCAAGTCCTAATTAAGTCCTAAAAATATCAAGTCCTAATTAAGTCCTAAAATTATCAAGTCCTAATTAAGTCCTAAAAATATCAAGTCCTAATTAAGTCCAAAAATTATCAAGTACTAATTAAGTCCTAAAATTGTCAAGTCCTAATTAAGTCCTAAAATTATCAGGTCCTAATTAAGTCCTAAAATTATCAAGTCCTAATTAAGTCCTAAAATTATCAAGTCCTAATTAAGTCCTAAAAAAATCAGGTTCTAATTAGGTCCTAAAATCATCAAGTCCTAATTAAGTCCTAAAATTGTCAAGTCCTAATTAAGTCCTAAAATTATCAAGTCTTAATTAAGTCCTAAAATCATCAAGTCCTAATTAAGTCCTAAAATTATCAAGTCCAATTAAGTCCTAAAATTATCAAGTCCTAATTAAGTCCTCAAAATATCAAGTCCTAATATAGTCCTAAAAATATCAAGTCCTAATTATGTCCTAAAATTATCAAGTCCTAATTAAGTCCTAAATTTATCAAGTCCTAATTAAGTCCTAAAATTGTCAAGTCCTATTAAAGTACGTAAATCATCAAGTCCTAATTAAGTCCTAAAATTATCAAGTCCTAATTAAGTCCTAAAATCATCAAGTCCTAATTAAGTCCTAAAATTATCAAGTCCTAATTAAGTCCTAAAAATATCAAGTCCTAATTAAGTCCTAAAATTATCAAATCCTAATTAAGGCCTAAAATTATCAAGTCCTAATTAAGTCCTAAAATTATCAAGTCCTAATTAAGTCCTAAATTTATCAAGTCCTAATTAAGTCTAAATCATCAAGTCCTAATTAAGTCCTAAAAATATCAATTCCTATTAAGTCCTAAAATTGTCAAGTCCTATTTAAGTCCTAAAATCATCAAGTCCTTATTAAGTCCTAAAATTATCAAGTCCTAATTAAGTCCTAAAAATATCAAGTCCTAATTAAGTCCTAAAATTATCAAATCCTAATTAAGTCCTCAAATATCAAGTCCTAATATAGTCCTAAAAATATCAAGTCCTAATTATGTCCTAAAATTATCAAGTCCTAATTAAGTCCTAAATTTATCAAGTCCTAATTAAGTCCTAAAATTGTCAAGTCCTATTAAAGTACGTAAATCATCAAGTCCTAATTAAGTCCTAAAATTATCAAGTCCTAATTAAGTCCTAAAATCATCAAGTCCTAATTAAGTCCTAAAATTTTCAAGTCCTAATTAAGTCTTAAAAAAATCAGGTCCTAATTAAGTCCTAAAATCATCAAGTCCTAATTAAGTCCTAAAATTATCAAGTCCTAATTAAGTCCTAAAATTATCAAGTCCTAATTAAGTCCTAAATTTATCAAGTCCTAATTAAGTCCTAAAATTGTCAAGTCCTATTAAAGTACGTAAATCATCAAGTCCTAATTAAGTCCTAAAATTATCAAGTCCTAATTAAGTCCTAAAATCATCAAGTCCTAATCAAGTCCTAAAATTTTCAATTCCTAATTAAGTCCTAAAATTGTCAAGTCCTATTTAAGTCCTAAAATCATCAAGTCCTTATTAAGTCCTAAAATTATCAAGTCCTAATTAAGTCCTAAAAATATCAAGTCCTAATTAAGTCCTAAAATTATCAAGTCCTAATTAAGTCCTAAAAATATCAAGTCCTAATTAAGTCCAAAAATTATCAAGTACTAATTAAGTCCTAAAATTGTCAAGTCCTAATTAAGTCCTAAAATTATCAGGTCCTAATTAAGTCCTAAAATTATCAAGTCCTAATTAAGTCCTAAAATTATCAAGTCCTAATTAAGTCCTAAAAAAATCAGGTTCTAATTAGGTCCTAAAATCATCAAGTCCTAATTAAGTCCTAAAATTGTCAAGTCCTAATTAAGTCCTAAAATTATCAAGTCTTAATTAAGTCCTAAAATCATCAAGTCCTAATTAAGTCCTAAAATTATCAAGTCCCAATTAAGTCCTAAAATTATCAAGTCCTAATTAAGTCCTCAAAATATCAAGTCCTAATATAGTCCTAAAAATATCAAGTCCTAATTATGTCCTAAAATTATCAAGTCCTAATTAAGTCCTAAATTTATCAAGTCCTAATTAAGTCCTAAAATTGTCAAGTCCTATTAAAGTACGTAAATCATCAAGTCCTAATTAAGTCCTAAAATTATCAAGTCCTAATTAAGTCCTAAAATCATCAAGTCCTAATCAAGTCCTAAAATTTTCAAGTCCTAATTAAGTCTTAAAAAAATCAGGTCCTAATTAAGTCCTAAAATCATCAAGTCCTAATTAAGTCCTAAAAATATCAATTCCTAATTAAGTCCTAAAATTGTCAAGTCCTATTTAAGTCCTAAAATCATCAAGTCCTTATTAAGTCCTAAAATTATCAAGTCCTAATTAAGTCCTAAAATTATCAAGTCCTAATTAAGTCCTAAAATTATCAAGTCCTAATTAAGTCCTAAAAAAATCAGGTTCTAATTAGGTCCTAAAGTCATCAAGTCCTAATTAAGTCCTAAAATTGTCAAGTCCTAATTAAGTCCTAAAATTATCAAGTCTTAATTAAGTCTTAAAATCATCAAGTCCTAATTAAGTCCTAAAATTATCAAGTCCCAATTAAGTCCTAAAATTATCAAGTCCTAATTAAGTCCTCAAAATATCAAGTCCTAATATAGTCCTAAAAATATCAAGTCCTAATTATGTCCTAAAATTATCAAGTCCTAATTAAGTCCTAAATTTATCAAGTCCTAATTAAGTCCTAAAATTGTCAAGTCCTATTAAAGTACGTAAATCATCAAGTCCTAATTAAGTCCTAAAATTATCAAGTCCTAATTAAGTCCTAAAATCATCAAGTCCTAATCAAGTCCTAAAATTTTCAAGTCCTAATTAAGTCTTAAAAAAATCAGGTCCTAATTAAGTCCTAAAATCATCAAGTCCTAATTAAGTCCTAAAATTATCAAGTCCTAATTAAGTCCTAAAAATATCAAGTCCTAATTAAGTCCTAAAGTTATCAAGTCCTAATTAAGTCCTAAATTTATCAAGTCCTAATTAAGTCCTAAAATCATCAAGTCCTAATTAAGTCCTAAAAATATCAATTCCTAATTAAGTCCTAAAATTGTCAAGTCCTATTTAAGTCCTAAAATCATCAAGTCCTTATTAAGTCCTAAAATTATCAAGTCCTAATTAAGTCCTAAATTTATCAAGTCCTAATTAAGTCCTAAAATTATCAAGTCTTAATTAAGTCTTAAAATCATCAAGTCCTAATTAAGTCCTAAAATTATCAAGTCCCAATTAAGTCCTAAAATTATCAAGTCCTAATTAAGTCCTCAAAATATCAAGTCCTAATATAGTCCTAAAAATATCAAGTCCTAATTATGTCCTAAAATTATCAAGTCCTAATTAAGTCCTAAATTTATCAAGTCCTAATTAAGTCCTAAAATTGTCAAGTCCTATTAAAGTACGTAAATCATCAAGTCCTAATTAAGTCCTAAAATTATCAAGTCCTAATTAAGTCCTAAAATCATCAAGTCCTAATCAAGTCCTAAAATTTTCAAGTCCTAATTAAGTCTTAAAAAAATCAGGTCCTAATTAAGTCCTAAAATCATCAAGTCCTAATTAAGTCCTAAAATTATCAAGTCCTAATTAAGTCCTAAAATTATCAAGTCCTAATTAAGTCCTAAATTTATCAAGTCCTAATTAAGTCCTAAAATTGTCAAGTCCTATTAAAGTACGTAAATCATCAAGTCCTAATTAAGTCCTAAAATTATCAAGTCCTAATTAAGTCCTAAAATCATCAAGTCCTAATCAAGTCCTAAAATTTTCAATTCCTAATTAAGTCCTAAAATTGTCAAGTCCTATTTAAGTCCTAAAATCATCAAGTCCTTATTAAGTCCTAAAATTATCAAGTCCTAATTAAGTCCTAAAAATATCAAGTCCTAATTAAGTCCTAAAATTATCAAGTCCTAATTAAGTCCTAAAAATATCAAGTCCTAATTAAGTCCAAAAATTATCAAGTACTAATTAAGTCCTAAAATTGTCAAGTCCTAATTAAGTCCTAAAATTATCAGGTCCTAATTAAGTCCTAAAATTATCAAGTCCTAATTAAGTCCTAAAATTATCAAGTCCTAATTAAGTCCTAAAAAAATCAGGTTCTAATTAGGTCCTAAAATCATCAAGTCCTAATTAAGTCCTAAAATTGTCAAGTCCTAATTAAGTCCTAAAATTATCAAGTCTTAATTAAGTCCTAAAATCATCAAGTCCTAATTAAGTCCTAAAATTATCAAGTCCCAATTAAGTCCTAAAATTATCAAGTCCTAATTAAGTCCTCAAAATATCAAGTCCTAATATAGTCCTAAAAATATCAAGTCCTAATTATGTCCTAAAATTATCAAGTCCTAATTAAGTCCTAAATTTATCAAGTCCTAATTAAGTCCTAAAATTGTCAAGTCCTATTAAAGTACGTAAATCATCAAGTCCTAATTAAGTCCTAAAATTATCAAGTCCTAATTAAGTCCTAAAATCATCAAGTCCTAATCAAGTCCTAAAATTTTCAAGTCCTAATTAAGTCTTAAAAAAATCAGGTCCTAATTAAGTCCTAAAATCATCAAGTCCTAATTAAGTCCTAAAATTATCAAGTCCTAATTAAGTCCTAAAAATATCAAGTCCTAATTAAGTCCTAAAATTATCAAATCCTAATTAAGGCCTAAAATTATCAAGTCCTAATTAAGTCCTAAAGTTATCAAGTCCTAATTAAGTCCTAAAATCATCAAGTCCTAATTAAGTCCTAAAAATATCAATTCCTAATTAAGTCCTAAAATTGTCAAGTCCTATTTAAGTCCTAAAATCATCAAGTCCTTATTAAGTCCTAAAATTATCAAGTCCTAATTAAGTCCTAAATTTATCAAGTCCTAATTAAGTCCTAAAATTGTCAAGTCCTATTAAAGTACGTAAATCATCAAGTCCTAATTAAGTCCTAAAATTATCAAGTCCTAATTAAGTCCTAAAATCATCAAGTCCTAATCCAGTCCTAAAATTATCAAGTCCTAATTAAGTCTTAAAAAAATCAGGTCCTAATTAAGTCCTAAAATCATCAAGTCCTAATTAAGTCCTAAAATTATCAAGTCCTAATTAAGTCCTAAAAATATCAAGTCCTAATTAAGTCCTAAAATTATCAAATCCTAATTAAGGCCTAAAATTATCAAGTCCTAATTAAGTCCTAAAATTATCAAGTCCTAATTAAGTCCTAAATTTATCAAGTCCTAATTAAGTCCTAAAATCATCAAGTCCTAATTAAGTCCTAAAAATATCAATTCCTAATTAAGTCCTAAAATTGTCAAGTCCTATTTAAGTCCTAAAATCATCAAGTCCTTATTAAGTCCTAAAATTATCAAGTCCTAATTAAGTCCTAAAAATATCAAGTCCTAATTAAGTCCTAAAATTATCAAATCCTAATTAAGGCCTAAAATTATCAAGTCCTAATTAAGTCCTAAAATTATCAAGTCCTAATTAAGTCCTAAAATTATCAAGTCCTAATCCAGTCCTAAAATTATCAAGTCCTAATTAAGTCTTAAAAAAATCAGGTCCTAATTAAGTCCTAAAATCATCAAGTCCTAATTAAGTCCTAAAATTATCAAGTCCTAATTAAGTCCTAAAAATATCAAGTCCTAATTAAGTCCTAAAATTATCAAATCCTAATTAAGGCCTAAAATTATCAAGTCCTAATTAAGTCCTAAAATTATCAAGTCCTAATTAAGTCCTAAATTTATCAAGTCCTAATTAAGTCCTAAAATCATCAAGTCCTAATTAAGTCCTAAAAATATCAATTCCTAATTAAGTCCTAAAATTGTCAAGTCCTATTTAAGTCCTAAAATCATCAAGTCCTTATTAAGTCCTAAAATTATCAAGTCCTAATTAAGTCCTAAAAATATCAAGTCCTAATTAAGTCCTAAAATTATCAAATCCTAATTAAGGCCTAAAATTATCAAGTCCTAATTAAGTCCTAAAATTATCAAGTCCTAATTAAGTCCTAAAATTATCAAGTCCTAATTAAGTCCTCAAAATATCAAGTCCTAATTAAGTCCTAAAAATATCAAGTCCTAATTATGTCCTAAAATTATCAATTCCTAATTAAGTCCTAAAATTATCAAGTCCTAATTAAGTCCTAAAATTATCAAGTCCTAATTAAGTCCTTAAATCATTAAGTCCTAATTAAGTCCTAAAATTATCAGGTCCTAATTAAGTCCTAAAATTAGCAAGTCCTAATTAAGTCCTAAAATTATCAAGTCCTAATTAAGTCCTAAAATTATCAAGTCCTAATTAAGTCCTTAAATCATCAAGTCCTAATTAAGTCCTAAAATTATCAAGTCCTAATTAAGTCCTAAAATTATCAGGTCCTAATTAAGTCCTAAAATTATCAAGTCCTAATTAAGTCCTAAATTTATCAAGTCCTAATTAAGTCCTAAAAATATCAAGTCCTAATTAAGTCCTAAAATCATCAAGTCCTAATTAAGTCCTAAAATTATCAAGTCCTAATTAAGTCCTAAAAATATCAAGTCCTAATTATGTCCTAAAATTATCAAGTCTTAATTAAGTCCTAAAATTATCAAGTCCTAATTAAGTCCTAAAATTATCAGGTCCTAATTAAGTCCTAAAATTATCAAGTCCTAATTAAGTCCTAAAATTATCAAGTCCTAATTAAGTCCTAAAAAAATCAGGTTCTAATTAGGTCCTAAAATCATCAAGTCCTAATTAAGTCCTAAAATTGTCAAGTCCTTATTTAAGTCCTAAAATCATCAAGTCCTAATTAAGTCCTAAAATCATCAAGTCCTAATTAAGTCCTAAAAATATCAAGTCCTAATTAAGTCCAAAAATTATCAAGTACTAATTAAGTCCTAAAATTGTCAAGTCCTAATTAAGTCCTAAAATTATCAGGTCCTAATTAAGTCCTAAAATTATCAAGTCCTAATTAAGTCCTAAAATTATCAAGTCCTAATTAAGTCCTAAAAAAATCAGGTTCTAATTAGGTCCTAAAATCATCAAGTCCTAATTAAGTCCTAAAAATGTCAAGTCCTAATTAAGTCCTAAAATTATCAAGTCTTAATTAAGTCCTAAAATCATCAAGTCCTAATTAAGTCCTAAAATTATCAAGTCCCAATTAAGTCCTAAAATTATCAAGTCCTAATTAAGTCCTCAAAATATCAAGTCCTAATATAGTCCTAAAAATATCAAGTCCTAATTATGTCCTAAAATTATCAAGTCCTAATTAAGTCCTAAATTTATCAAGTCCTAATTAAGTCCTAAAATTGTCAAGTCCTATTAAAGTACGTAAATCATCAAGTCCTAATTAAGTCCTAAAATTATCAAGTCCTAATTAAGTCCTAAAATCATCAAGTCCTAATCAAGTCCTAAAATTTTCAAGTCCTAATTAAGTCTTAAAAAAATCAGGTCCTAATTAAGTCCTAAAATCATCAAGTCCTAATTAAGTCCTAAAATTATCAAGTCCTAATTAAGTCCTAAAAATATCAAGTCCTAATTAAGTCCTAAAATTATCAAATCCTAATTAAGGCCTAAAATTATCAAGTCCTAATTAAGTCCTAAAGTTATCAAGTCCTAATTAAGTCCTAAATTTATCAAGTCCTAATTAAGTCCTAAAATCATCAAGTCCTAATTAAGTCCTAAAAATATCAATTCCTAATTAAGTCCTAAAATTGTCAAGTCCTATTTAAGTCCTAAAATCATCAAGTCCTTATTAAGTCCTAAAATTATCAAGTCCTAATTAAGTCCTAAATTTATCAAGTCCTAATTAAGTCCTAAAATTGTCAAGTCCTATTAAAGTACGTAAATCATCAAGTCCTAATTAAGTCCTAAAATTATCAAGTCCTAATTAAGTCCTAAAATCATCAAGTCCTAATCAAGTCCTAAAATTATCAAGTCCTAATTAAGTCTTAAAAAAATCAGGTCCTAATTAAGTCCTAAAATCATCAAGTCCTAATTAAGTCCTAAAATTATCAAGTCCTAATTAAGTCCTAAAAATATCAAGTCCTAATTAAGTCCTAAAATTATCAAATCGTAATTAAGGCCTAAAATTATCAAGTCCTAATTAAGTCCTAAAATTATCAAGTCCTAATTAAGTCCTAAATTTATCAAGTCCTAATTAAGTCCTAAAATCATCAAGTCCTAATTAAGTCCTAAAAATATCAATTCCTAGTTAAGTCCTAAAATTGTCAAGTCCTATTTAAGTCCTAAAATCATCAAGTCCTTATTAAGTCCTAAAATTATCAAGTCCTAATTAAGTCCTAAAAATATCAAGTCCTAATTAAGTCCTAAAATTATCAAATCCTAATTAAGGCCTAAAATTATCAAGTCCTAATTAAGTCTTAAAAAAATCAGGTCCTAATTAAGTCCTAAAATCATCAAGTCCTAATTAAGTCCTAAAATTATCAAGTCCTAATTAAGTCCTAAAAATATCAAGTCCTAATTAAGTCCTAAAATTATCAAATCCTAATTAAGGCCTAAAATTATCAAGTCCTAATTAAGTCCTAAAATTATCAAGTCCTAATTAAGTCCTAAATTTATCAAGTCCTAATTAAGTCCTAAAATCATCAAGTCCTAATTAAGTCCTAAAAATATCAATTCCTAATTAAGTCCTAAAATCATCAAGTCCTTATTAAGTCCTAAAATTATCAAGTCCTAATTAAGTCCTAAAAATATCAAGTCCTAATTAAGTCCTAAAATTATCAAATCCTAATTAAGGCCTAAAATTATCAAGTCCTAATTAAGTCCTAAAATTATCAAGTCCTAATTAAGTCCTAAAATTATCAAGTCCTAATTAAGTCCTAAAATCATCAAGTCCTAATTAAGTCCTAAAATTATCAAGTCCTAATTAAGTCCTAAAATCATCAAGTCCTTATTAAGTCCTAAAATTATCAAATCCTAATTAAGGCCTAAAATTATCAAGTCCTAATTAGGTCTTAAAAAAATCAGGTCCTAATTAAGTCCTAAAATCATCAAGTCCTAATTAAGTCCTAAAATTATCAAGTCCTAATTAAGTCCTAAAAATATCAAGTCCTAATTAAGTCCTAAAATTATCAAATCCTAATTAAGGCCTAAAATTATCAAGTCCTAATTAAGTCCTAAAATTATCAAGTCCTAATTAAGTCCTAAATTTATCAAGTCCTTATTAAGTCCTAAAATCATCAAGTCCTAATTAAGTCCTAAAAATATCAATTCCTAATTAAGTCCTAAAATCATCAAGTCCTTATTAAGTCCTAAAATTATCAAGTCCTAATTAAGTCCTAAAAATATCAAGTCCTAATTAAGCCCTAAAATTATCAAATCCTAATTAAGGCCTAAAATTATCAAGTCCTAATTAAGTCCTAAAATTATCAAGTCCTAATTAAGTCCTAAAATTATCAAGTCCTAATTAAGTCCTAAAATCATCAAGTCCTAATTAAGTCCTAAAATTATCAAGTCCTAATTAAGTCCTAAAATTATCAGGTCCTAATTAAGTCCTAAAATCATCAAGTCCTAATTAAGTCCTAAAATTATCAAGTCCTAATTAAGTCATAAAATTATCAAGTCCTAATTAAGTCCTAAAAATATCAAGTCCTAATTCAGTCCTAAAAATATCAAGTCCTAATTATGTCCTAAAATTATCAAGTCCTAATTTAGTCCTAAAATTAGCAAGTCCTCATTAAGTCCTAAAATTATCAAGTCCTATTTAAGTCCTAAAATCATCAAGTCCTTATTAAGTCCTAAAATTATCAAGTCCTAATTAAGTCCTAAAAATATCAAGTCCTAATTAAGTCCTAAAATTATCAAATCCTAATTAAGGCCTAAAATTATCAAGTCCTAATTAAGTCCTAAAATTATCAAGTCCTAAAATTATCAAGTCCTAATTAAGTCCTAAAATCATCAAGTCCTAATTAAGTCCTAAAATTATCAAGTCCTAATTAAGTCCTAAAATTATCAGGTCCTAATTAAGTCCTAAAATCATCAAGTCCTAATTAAGTCCTAAAATTATCAAGTCCTAATTAAGTCCTAAAATTATCAAGTCCTAATTAAGTCCTCAAAATATCAAGTCCTAATTAAGTCCTAAAAATATCAAGTCCTAATTATGTCCTAAATTTATCAAGTCCTAATTAAGTCCTAAAATCATCAAGTCCTAATTAAGTCCTAAAAATATCAATTCCTAATTAAGTCCTAAAATTGTCAAGTCCTATTTAAGTCCTAAAATCATCAAGTCCTAATTAAGTCCTAAAATTATCAAGTCCTAATTAAGTCCTAAAAATATCAAGTCCTAATTAAGTCCTAAAATTATCAAATCCTAATTAAGGCCTAAAATTATCAAGTCCTAATTAAGTCCTAAAATTAGCAAGTCCTCATTAAGTCCTAAAATTATCAAGTCCTAATTAAGTCCTAAAATTATCAAGTCCTAATTAAGTCCTAAAATCATCAAGTCCTAATTAAGTCCTAAAATTATCAAGTCCAAATTAAGTCCTAAAATTATCAGGTCCTAATTAAGTCCTAAAATCATCAAGTCCTAATTAAGTCCTAAAAATATCAAGTCCTAATTAAGTCCTAAAATTATCAAATCCTAATTATGGTCTAAAATTATCAAGTCTTAATTAAGTCCTAAAATTATCAAGTCCTAATTAAGTCCTAAATTTATCAAGTCCTAATTAAGTCCTAAAATCATCAAGTCCTAATTAAGTCCTAAAAATATCAATTCCTAATTAAGTCCTAAAATTGTCAAGTCCTATTTAAGTCCTAAAATCATCAAGTCCTTATTAAGTCCTAAAATTATCAAGTCCTAATTAAGTCCTAAAAATATCAAGTCCTAATTAAGTCCTAAAATTATCAAATCCTAATTAAGGCCAAAAATTATCAAGTCCTAATTAAGTCCTAAAAATATCAAGTCCTAATTAAGTCCTAAAATCATCAAGTCCTAATTAAGTCCTAAAATTATCAAGTACTAATTAAGTCCTAAAATTGTCAAGTCCTGTCTAAGTCCTAAAATTATCAAGTCCTAATTAAGTCCTAAAATTATCAAGTCCTAATTAAGTCCTAAATTTATCAAGTCCTAATTAAGTCCTAAAATTGTCAAGTCCTATTAAAGTACGTAAATCATCAAGTCCTAATTAAGTCCTAAAATTATCAAGTCCTAATTAAGTCCTAAAATCATCAAGTCCTAATCAAGTCCTAAAATTGTCAAGTCCTATTTAAGTCCTAAAATCATCAAGTCCTTATTAAGTCCTAAAATTATCAAGTCCTAATTAAGTCCTAAAAATATCAAGTCCTAATTAAGTCCTAAAATTATCAAATCCTAATTAAGGCCAAAAATTATCAAGTCCTAATTAAGTCCTAAAAATATCAAGTCCTAATTAAGTCCTAAAATCATCAAGTCCTAATTAAGTCCTAAAAATATCAATTCCTAATTAAGTCCTAAAATTGTCAAGTCCTATTTAAGTCCTAAAATCATCAAGTCCTTATTAAGTCCTAAAATTATCAAGTCCTAATTAAGTCCTAAATTTATCAAGTCCTAATTAAGTCCTAAAATTGTCAAGTCCTATTAAAGTACGTAAATCATCAAGTCCTAATTAAGTCCTAAAATTATCAAGTCCTAATTAAGTCCTAAAATCATCAAGTCCTAATCAAGTCCTAAAATTATCAAGTCCTAATTAAGTCTTAAAAAAATCAGGTCCTAATTAAGTCCTAAAATCATCAAGTCCTAATTAAGTCCTAAAATTATCAAGTCCTAATTAAGTCCTAAAAATATCAAGTCCTAATTAAGTCCTAAAATTATCAAATCGTAATTAAGGCCTAAAATTATCAAGTCCTAATTAAGTCCTAAAATTATCAAGTCCTAATTAAGTCCTAAATTTATCAAGTCCTAATTAAGTCCTAAAATCATCAAGTCCTAATTAAGTCCTAAAAATATCAATTCCTAGTTAAGTCCTAAAATTGTCAAGTCCTATTTAAGTCCTAAAATCATCAAGTCCTTATTAAGTCCTAAAATTATCAAGTCCTAATTAAGTCCTAAAAATATCAAGTCCTAATTAAGTCCTAAAATTATCAAATCCTAATTAAGGCCTAAAATTATCAAGTCCTAATTAAGTCTTAAAAAATCAGGTCCTAATTAAGTCCTAAAATCATCAAGTCCTAATTAAGTCCTAAAATTATCAAGTCCTAATTAAGTCCTAAAAATATCAAGTCCTAATTAAGTCCTAAAATTATCAAATCCTAATTAAGGCCTAAAATTATCAAGTCCTAATTAAGTCCTAAAATTATCAAGTCCTAATTAAGTCCTAAATTTATCAAGTCCTAATTAAGTCCTAAAATCATCAAGTCCTAATTAAGTCCTAAAAATATCAATTCCTAATTAAGTCCTAAAATCATCAAGTCCTTATTAAGTCCTAAAATTATCAAGTCCTAATTAAGTCCTAAAAATATCAAGTCCTAATTAAGTCCTAAAATTATCAAATCCTAATTAAGGCCTAAAATTATCAAAGTCCTAATTAAGTCCTAAAATTATCAAGTCCTAATTAAGTCCTAAAATTATCAAGTCCTAATTAAGCCTAAAATCATCAAGTCCTAATTAAGTCCTAAAATTATCAAGTCCTAATTAAGTCCTAAAATCATCAAGTCCTTATTAAGTCCTAAAATTATCAAATCCTAATTAAGGCCTAAAATTATCAAGTCCTAATTAGGTCTTAAAAAAATCAGGTCCTAATTAAGTCCTAAAATCATCAAGTCCTAATTAAGTCCTAAAATTATCAAGTCCTAATTAAGTCCTAAAAATATCAAGTCCTAATTAAGTCCTAAAATTATCAAATCCTAATTAAGGCCTAAAATTATCAAGTCCTAATTAAGTCCTAAAATTATCAAGTCCTAATTAAGTCCTAAATTTATCAAGTCCTTATTAAGTCCTAAAATCATCAAGTCCTAATTAAGTCCTAAAAATATCAATTCCTAATTAAGTCCTAAAATCATCAAGTCCTTATTAAGTCCTAAAATTATCAAGTCCTAATTAAGTCCTAAAAATATCAAGTCCTAATTAAGCCCTAAAATTATCAAATCCTAATTAAGGCCTAAAATTATCAAGTCCTAATTAAGTCCTAAAATTATCAAGTCCTAATTAAGTCCTAAAATTATCAAGTCCTAATTAAGTCCTAAAATCATCAAGTCCTAATTAAGTCCTAAAATTATCAAGTCCTAATTAAGTCCTAAAATTATCAGGTCCTAATTAAGTCCTAAAATCATCAAGTCCTAATTAAGTCCTAAAATTATCAAGTCCTAATTAAGTCATAAAATTATCAAGTCCTAATTAAGTCCTAAAAATATCAAGTCCTAATTCAGTCCTAAAAATATCAAGTCCTAATTATGTCCTAAAATTATCAAGTCCTAATTTAGTCCTAAAATTAGCAAGTCCTCATTAAGTCCTAAAATTATCAAGTCCTATTTAAGTCCTAAAATCATCAAGTCCTTATTAAGTCCTAAAATTATCAAGTCCTAATTAAGTCCTAAAAATATCAAGTCCTAATTAAGTCCTAAAATTATCAAATCCTAATTAAGGCCTAAAATTATCAAGTCCTAATTAAGTCCTAAAATTATCAAGTCCTAAAATTATCAAGTCCTAATTAAGTCCTAAAATCATCAAGTCCTAATTAAGTCCTAAAATTATCAAGTCCTAATTAAGTCCTAAAATTATCAGGTCCTAATTAAGTCCTAAAATCATCAAGTCCTAATTAAGTCCTAAAATTATCAAGTCCTAATTAAGTCCTAAAATTATCAAGTCCTAATTAAGTCCTCAAAATATCAAGTCCTAATTAAGTCCTAAAAATATCAAGTCCTAATTATGTCCTAAATTTATCAAGTCCTAATTAAGTCCTAAAATCATCAAGTCCTAATTAAGTCCTAAAAATATCAATTCCTAATTAAGTCCTAAAATTGTCAAGTCCTATTTAAGTCCTAAAATCATCAAGTCCTAATTAAGTCCTAAAATTATCAAGTCCTAATTAAGTCCTAAAAATATCAAGTCCTAATTAAGTCCTAAAATTATCAAATCCTAATTAAGGCCTAAAATTATCAAGTCCTAATTAAGTCCTAAAATTAGCAAGTCCTCATTAAGTCCTAAAATTATCAAGTCCTAATTAAGTCCTAAAATTATCAAGTCCTAATTAAGTCCTAAAATCATCAAGTCCTAATTAAGTCCTAAAATTATCAAGTCCAAATTAAGTCCTAAAATTATCAGGTCCTAATTAAGTCCTAAAATCATCAAGTCCTAATTAAGTCCTAAAAATATCAAGTCCTAATTAAGTCCTAAAATTATCAAATCCTAATTATGGTCTAAAATTATCAAGTCTTAATTAAGTCCTAAAATTATCAAGTCCTAATTAAGTCCTAAATTTATCAAGTCCTAATTAAGTCCTAAAATCATCAAGTCCTAATTAAGTCCTAAAAATATCAATTCCTAATTAAGTCCTAAAATTGTCAAGTCCTATTTAAGTCCTAAAATCATCAAGTCCTTATTAAGTCCTAAAATTATCAAGTCCTAATTAAGTCCTAAAAATATCAAGTCCTAATTAAGTCCTAAAATTATCAAATCCTAATTAAGGCCAAAAATTATCAAGTCCTAATTAAGTCCTAAAAATATCAAGTCCTAATTAAGTCCTAAAATCATCAAGTCCTAATTAAGTCCTAAAATTATCAAGTACTAATTAAGTCCTAAAATTGTCAAGTCCTGTCTAAGTCCTAAAATTATCAAGTCCTAATTAAGTCCTAAAATTATCAAGTCCTAATTTAGTCCTAAAAAAATCAGGTTATAATTAGGTCCTAAAATCATCAAGTCCTAATTAAGTCCTAAAATTGTCAAGTCCTATTTAAGTCCTAAAATCATCAAGTCCTAATTAAGTCCTAAAATTATCAAGTCCTAATTAAGTCCTAAAAATATCAAGTCCTAATTAAGTCCAAAAATTATCAAGTACTAATTAAGTCCTAAAATTGTCAAGTCCTGTCTAAGTCCTAAAATCATCAAGTCCTAAAATTATCAAGTCCTAATTAAGTCCTAAAATCATCAAGTCCTAATCAAGTCCTAAAATTATCAAGTCCTAATTAAGTCCTAAAATTGTCAAGTCCTATTAAAGTACTAAAATCATCAAGTCCTAATTAAGTCCTAAAATTATCAAGTCCTAATTAAGTCCTAAAATCATCAAGTCCTAATCAAGTCCTAAAATTATCAAGTCCTAATTAAGTCTTAAAAAAATCTGGTCCTAATTAAGTCCTAAAATCATCAAGTCCTAATTAAGTCCTAAAATTATCAAGTCCTAATTAAGTCCTAAAAATATCAAGTCCTAATTAAGTCCTAAAATTAGCAAATCCTAATTAAGGCCTAAAATTATCAAGTCTTAATTAAGTCCTAAAATTATCAAGTCCTAATTAAGTCCTAAAATTATCAAGTCCTAATTAAGTCCTAAAATCATCAAGTCCTAATCAAGTCCTAAAATTATCAAGTCCTAATTAAGTCTTAAAAAAATCAGGTCCTAATTAAGTCCTAAAATCATCAAGTCCTAATTAAGTCCTAAAATTATCAAGTCCTAATTAAGTCCTAAAAATATCAAGTCCTAATTAAGTCCTAAAATTATCAAATCCTAATTAAGGCCTAAAATTATCAAGTCTTAATTAAGTCCTAAAATTATCAAGTCCCAATTAAGTCCTAAATTTATCAAGTCCTAATTAAGTCCTAAAATCATCAAGTCCTAATTAAGTCCTAAAAATATCAATTCCTAATTGAGTCCTAAAATTATCAAGTCCTAATTAAGTCTTAAAAAAATCAGGTCCTAATTAAGTCCTAAAATCATCAAGTCCTAATTAAGTCCTAAAATTATCAAGTCCTAATTAAGTCCTAAAATTATCAAGTCCTAATTAAGTCCTCAAAATATCAAGTCCTAATTAAGTCCTAAAAATATCAAGTCCTAATTATGTCCTAAATTTATCAAGTCCTAATTAAGTCCTAAAATCATCAAGTCCTAATTAAGTCCTAAAAATATCAATTCCTAATTAAGTCCTAAAATTGTCAAGTCCTATTTAAGTCCTAAAATCATCAAGTCCTAATTAAGTCCTAAAATTATCAAGTCCTAATTAAGTCCTAAAAATATCAAGTCCTAATTAAGTCCTAAAATTATCAAATCCTAATTAAGGCCTAAAATTATCAAGTCCTAATTAAGTCCTAAAATTAGCAAGTCCTCATTAAGTCCTAAAATTATCAAGTCCTAATTAAGTCCTAAAATTATCAAGTCCTAATTAAGTCCTAAAATCATCAAGTCCTAATTAAGTCCTAAAATTATCAAGTCCAAATTAAATCCTAAAATTATCAGGTCCTAATTAAGTCCTAAAATCATCAAGTCCTAATTAAGTCCTAAAAATATCAAGTCCTAATTAAGTCCTAAAATTATCAAATCCTAATTAAGGCCTAAAATTATCAAGTCCTAATTAAGTCCTAAAATTATCAAGTCCTAATTAAGTCCTAAATTTATCAAGTCCTAATTAAGTCCTAAAATCATCAAGTCCTAATTAAGTCCTAAAAATATCAATTCCTAATTAAGTCCTAAAATTGTCAAGTCCTATTTAAGTCCTAAAATCATCAAGTCCTTATTAAGTCCTAAAATTATCAAGTCCTAATTAAGTCCTAAAAATATTAAGTCCTAATTAAGTCCTAAAATTATCAAATCCTAATTAAGGCCAAAAATTATCAAGTCCTAATTAAGTCCTAAAAATATCAAGTCCTAATTAAGTCCTAAAATCATCAAGTCCTAATTAAGTCCTAAAATTATCAAGTCCTAATTAAGTCCTAAAAATATCAAGTCCTAATTAAGTCCTAAAATTATCAAATCCTAATTAAGGCCTAAAATTATCAGGTCCTAATTAAGTCCTAAAATTATCAAGTCCTAATTAAGTCCTAAAATTATCAAGTCCTAATTTAGTCCTAAACAAATCAGGTTATAATTAGGTCCTAAAATCATCAAGTCCTAATTAAGTCCTAAAATTATCAAATCCTAATTAAGGCCTAAAATTATCAGGTCCTAATTAAGTCCTAAAATTATCAGGTCCTAATTAAGTCCTAAAATTATCAAGTCCTAATTAAGTCCTAAAATTATCAAGTCCTAATTAAGTCCTAAAAATATCAAGTCCTAATTAAGTCCTAAAATTATCAAATCCTAATTAAGGCCTAAAATTATCAAGTCCTAATTAAGTCCTAAAATTATCAAGTCCTAATTAAGTCCTAAATTTATCAAGTCCTAATTAAGTCCTAAAATCATCAAGTCCTAATTAAGTCCTAAAAATATCAATTCCTAATTAAGTCCTAAAATCATCAAGTCCTTATTAAGTCCTAAAATTATCAAGTCCTAATTAAGTCCTAAAAATATCAAGTCCTAATTAAGTCCTAAAATTATCAAATCCTAATTAAGGCCTAAAATTATCAAGTCCTAATTAAGTCCTAAAATTATCAAGTCCTAATTAAGTCCTAAAATTATCAAGTCCTAATTAAGTCCTAAAATCATCAAGTCCTAATTAAGTCCTAAAATTATCAAGTCCTAATTAAGTCCTAAAATTATCAGGTCCTAATTAAGTCCTAAAATCATCAAGTCCTAATTAAGTCCTAAAATTATCAAGTCCTAATTAAGTCATAAAATTATCAAGTCCTAATTAAGTCTTAAAAATATCAAGTCCTAATTCAGTCCTAAAAATATCAAGTCCTAATTATGTCCTAAAATTATCAAGTCCTAATTTAGTCCTAAAATTATCAAGTCCTAATTTAGTCCTAAACAAATCAGGTTATAATTAGGTCCTAAAATCATCAAGTCCTAATTAAGTCCTAAAATTATCAAGTCCTAATTAAGTCCTAAAATTATCAGGTCCTAATTAAGTCCTAAAATCATCAAGTCCTAATTAAGTCCTAAAATCATCAAGTCCTAATTAAGTCCTAAAATTATCAAGTCCTAATTAAGTCCTAAAAATATCAAGTCCTAATTAAGTCCTAAAATTAGCAAATCCTAATTAAGGCCTAAAATTATCAAGTCTTAATTAAGTCCTAAAATTATCAAGTCCTAATTAAGTCCTAAAATTATCAAGTCCTAATTAAGTCCTAAAATCATCAAGTCCTAATCAAGTCCTAAAATTATCAAGTCCTAATTAAGTCTTAAAAAAATCAGGTCCTAATTAAGTCCTAAAATCATCAAGTCCTAATTAAGTCCTAAAATTATCAAGTCCTAATTAAGTCCTAAAAATATCAAGTCCTAATTAAGTCCTAAAATTATCAAATCCTAATTAAGGCCTAAAATTATCAAGTCTTAATTAAGTCCTAAAATTATCAAGTCCCAATTAAGTCCTAAATTTATCAAGTCCTAATTAAGTCCTAAAATCATCAAGTCCTAATTAAGTCCTAAAAATATCAATTCCTAATTGAGTCCTAAAATTATCAAGTCCTAATTAAGTCTTAAAAAAATCAGGTCCTAATTAAGTCCTAAAATCATCAAGTCCTAATTAAGTCCTAAAATTATCAAGTCCTAATTAAGTCCTAAAATTATCAAGTCCTAATTAAGTCCTCAAAATATCAAGTCCTAATTAAGTCCTAAAAATATCAAGTCCTAATTATGTCCTAAATTTATCAAGTCCTAATTAAGTCCTAAAATCATCAAGTCCTAATTAAGTCCTAAAAATATCAATTCCTAATTAAGTCCTAAAATTGTCAAGTCCTATTTAAGTCCTAAAATCATCAAGTCCTAATTAAGTCCTAAAATTATCAAGTCCTAATTAAGTCCTAAAAATATCAAGTCCTAATTAAGTCCTAAAATTATCAAATCCTAATTAAGGCCTAAAATTATCAAGTCCTAATTAAGTCCTAAAATTAGCAAGTCCTCATTAAGTCCTAAAATTATCAAGTCCTAATTAAGTCCTAAAATTATCAAGTCCTAATTAAGTCCTAAAATCATCAAGTCCTAATTAAGTCCTAAAATTATCAAGTCCAAATTAAATCCTAAAATTATCAGGTCCTAATTAAGTCCTAAAATCATCAAGTCCTAATTAAGTCCTAAAAATATCAAGTCCTAATTAAGTCCTAAAATTATCAAATCCTAATTAAGGCCTAAAATTATCAAGTCCTAATTAAGTCCTAAAATTATCAAGTCCTAATTAAGTCCTAAATTTATCAAGTCCTAATTAAGTCCTAAAATCATCAAGTCCTAATTAAGTCCTAAAAATATCAATTCCTAATTAAGTCCTAAAATTGTCAAGTCCTATTTAAGTCCTAAAATCATCAAGTCCTTATTAAGTCCTAAAATTATCAAGTCCTAATTAAGTCCTAAAAATATTAAGTCCTAATTAAGTCCTAAAATTATCAAATCCTAATTAAGGCCAAAAATTATCAAGTCCTAATTAAGTCCTAAAAATATCAAGTCCTAATTAAGTCCTAAAATCATCAAGTCCTAATTAAGTCCTAAAATTATCAAGTCCTAATTAAGTCCTAAAAATATCAAGTCCTAATTAAGTCCTAAAATTATCAAATCCTAATTAAGGCCTAAAATTATCAGGTCCTAATTAAGTCCTAAAATTATCAAGTCCTAATTAAGTCCTAAAATTATCAAGTCCTAATTTAGTCCTAAACAAATCAGGTTATAATTAGGTCCTAAAATCATCAAGTCCTAATTAAGTCCTAAAATTATCAAATCCTAATTAAGGCCTAAAATTATCAGGTCCTAATTAAGTCCTAAAATTATCAGGTCCTAATTAAGTCCTAAAATTATCAAGTCCTAATTAAGTCCTAAAATTATCAAGTCCTAATTAAGTCCTAAAAATATCAAGTCCTAATTAAGTCCTAAAATTATCAAATCCTAATTAAGGCCTAAAATTATCAAGTCCTAATTAAGTCCTAAAATTATCAAGTCCTAATTAAGTCCTAAATTTATCAAGTCCTAATTAAGTCCTAAAATCATCAAGTCCTAATTAAGTCCTAAAAATATCAATTCCTAATTAAGTCCTAAAATCATCAAGTCCTTATTAAGTCCTAAAATTATCAAGTCCTAATTAAGTCCTAAAAATATCAAGTCCTAATTAAGTCCTAAAATTATCAAATCCTAATTAAGGCCTAAAATTATCAAGTCCTAATTAAGTCCTAAAATTATCAAGTCCTAATTAAGTCCTAAAATTATCAAGTCCTAATTAAGTCCTAAAATCATCAAGTCCTAATTAAGTCCTAAAATTATCAAGTCCTAATTAAGTCCTAAAATTATCAGGTCCTAATTAAGTCCTAAAATCATCAAGTCCTAATTAAGTCCTAAAATTATCAAGTCCTAATTAAGTCATAAAATTATCAAGTCCTAATTAAGTCTTAAAAATATCAAGTCCTAATTCAGTCCTAAAAATATCAAGTCCTAATTATGTCCTAAAATTATCAAGTCCTAATTTAGTCCTAAAATTAGCAAGTCCTCATTAAGTCCTAAAATTATCAAGTCCTATTTAAGTCCTAAAATCATCAAGTCCTTATTAAGTCCTAAAATTATCAAGTCCTAATTAAGTCCTAAAAATATCAAGTCCTAATTAAGTCCTAAAATTATCAAATCCTAATTAAGGCCTAAAATTATCAAGTCCTAATTAAGTCCTAAAATTATCAAGTCCTAATTAAGTCCTAAAATTATCAAGTCCTAATTAAGTCCTAAAATCATCAAGTCCAAATTAAGTCCTAAAATTATCAAGTCCTAATTAAGTCCTAAAATTATCAGGTCCTAATTAAGTCCTAAAATCATCAAGTCCTAATTAAGTCCTAAAATTATCAAGTCCTAATTAAGTCCTAAAATTATCAAGTCCTAATTAAGTCCTCAAAATATCAAGTCCTAATTAAGTCCTAAAAATATCAAGTCCTAATTATGTCCTAAATTTATCAAGTCCTAATTAAGTCCTAAAATCATCAAGTCCTAATTAAGTCCTAAAAATATCAATTCCTAATTAAGTCCTAAAATTGTCAAGTCCTATTTAAGTCCTAAAATCATCAAGTCCTAATTAAGTCCTAAAATTATCAATTCCTAATTAAGTCCTAAAATTATCAAGTCCTAATTAAGTCCTAAAATTATCAAGTCCTAATTAAGTCCTTAAATCATTAAGTCCTAATTAAGTCCTAAAATTATCAGGTCCTAATTAAGTCCTAAAATTAGCAAGTCCTAATTAAGTCCTAAAATTATCAAGTCCTAATTAAGTCCTAAAATTATCAAGTCCTAATTAAGTCCTAAAATCATCAAGTCCTAATTAAGTCCTAAAATTATCAAGTCCTAATTAAGTCCTAAAATTATCAGGTCCTAATTAAGTCCTAAAATTATCAAGTCCTAATTAAGTCCTAAATTTATCAAGTCCTAATTAAGTCCTAAAAATATCAAGTCCTAATTAGGTCCTAAAATCATCAAGTCCTAATTAAGTCCTAAAATTATCAAGTCCTAATTAAGTCCTAAAAATATCAAGTCCTAATTATGTCCTAAAATTATCAAGTCTTAATTAAGTCCTAAAATTATCAAGTCCTAATTAAGTCCTAAAATTATCAGGTCCTAATTAAGTCCTAAAATTATCAAGTCCTAATTAAGTCCTAAAATTATCAAGTCCTAATTAAGTCCTAAAAAAATCAGGTTCTAATTAGGTCCTAAAATCATCAAGTCCTAATTAAGTCCTAAAATTGTCAAGTCCTTATTTAAGTCCTAAAATCATCAAGTCCTAATTAAGTCCTAAAATTATCAAGTCCTAATTAAGTCCTAAAAATATCAAGTCCTAATTAAGTCCAAAAATTATCAAGTACTAATTAAGTCCTAAAATTGTCAAGTCCTAATTAAGTCCTAAAATTATCAGGTCCTAATTAAGTCCTAAAATTATCAAGTCCTAATTAAGTCCTAAAATTATCAAGTCCTAATTAAGTCCTAAAAAAATCAGGTTCTAATTAGGTCCTAAAATCATCAAGTCCTAATTAAGTCCTAAAATTATCAGGTCCTAATTAAGTCCTAAAATTATCAAGTCCTAATTAAGTCCTAAAATTATCAAGTCCTAATTAAGTCCTAAAAAAATCAGGTTCTAATTAGGTCCTAAAATCATCAAGTCCTAATTAAGTCCTAAAATTGTCAAGTCCTTATTTAAGTCCTAAAATCATCAAGTCCTAATTAAGTCCTAAAATTATCAAGTCCTAATTAAGTCCTAAAAATATCAAGTCCTAATTAAGTCCAAAAATTATCAAGTACTAATTAAGTCCTAAAATTGTCAAGTCCTAATTAAGTCCTAAAATTATCAGGTCCTAATTAAGTCCTAAAATTATCAAGTCCTAATTAAGTCCTAAAATTATCAAGTCCTAATTAAGTCCTAAAAAAATCAGGTTCTAATTAAGTCCTAAAAATATCAATTCCTAATTGAGTCCTAAAATTATCAAGTCCTAATTAAGTCTTAAAAAAATCAGGTCCTAATTAAGTCCTAAAATCATCAAGTCCTAATTAAGTCCTAAAATTATCAAGTCCTAATTAAGTCCTAAAATTATCAAGTCCTAATTAAGTCCTCAAAATATCAAGTCCTAATTAAGTCCTAAAAATATCAAGTCCTAATTATGTCCTAAATTTATCAAGTCCTAATTAAGTCCTAAAATCATCAAGTCCTAATTAAGTCCTAAAAATATCAATTCCTAATTAAGTCCTAAAATTGTCAAGTCCTATTTAAGTCCTAAAATCATCAAGTCCTAATTAAGTCCTAAAATTATCAAGTCCTAATTAAGTCCTAAAATTATCAAGTCCTAATTAAGTCCTAAAATCATCAAGTCCTAATTAAGTCCTAAAATTATCAAGTCCTAATTAAGTCCTAAAAATATCAAGTCCTAATTAAGTCCTAAAATTATCAAATCCTAATTAAGGCCTAAAATTATCAGGTCCTAATTAAGTCCTAAAATTATCAAGTCCTAATTAAGTCCTAAAATTATCAAGTCCTAATTTAGTCCTAAACAAATCAGGTTATAATTAGGTCCTAAAATCATCAAGTCCTAATTAAGTCCTAAAATTATCAAATCCTAATTAAGGCCTAAAATTATCAGGTCCTAATTAAGTCCTAAAATTATCAGGTCCTAATTAAGTCCTAAAATTATCAAGTCCTAATTAAGTCCTAAAATTATCAAGTCCTAATTAAGTCCTAAAAATATCAAGTCCTAATTAAGTCCTAAAATTATCAAATCCTAATTAAGGCCTAAAATTATCAAGTCCTAATTAAGTCCTAAAATTATCAAGTCCTAATTAAGTCCTAAATTTATCAAGTCCTAATTAAGTCCTAAAATCATCAAGTCCTAATTAAGTCCTAAAAATATCAATTCCTAATTAAGTCCTAAAATCATCAAGTCCTTATTAAGTCCTAAAATTATCATGTCCTATTTAAGTCCTAAAAATATCAAGTCCTAATTAAGTCCTAAAATTATCAAATCCTAATTAAGGCCTAAAATTATCAAGTCCTAATTAAGTCCTAAAATTATCAAGTCCTAATTAAGTCCTAAAATTATCAAGTCCTAATTAAGTCCTAAAATCATCAAGTCCTAATTAAGTCCTAAAATTATCAAGTCCTAATTAAGTCCTAAAATTATCAGGTCCTAATTAAGTCCTAAAATCATCAAGTCCTAATTAAGTCCTAAAATTATCAAGTCCTAATTAAGTCATAAAATTATCAAGTCCTAATTAAGTCTTAAAAATATCAAGTCCTAATTCAGTCCTAAAAATATCAAGTCCTAATTATGTCCTAAAATTATCAAGTCCTAATTTAGTCCTAAAATTAGCAAGTCCTAATTAAGTCCTAAAATTATCAAGTCCTAATTAAGTCCTCAAAATATCAAGTCCTAATTAAGTCCTAAAAATATCAAGTCCTAATTATGTCCTAAATTTATCAAGTCCTAATTAAGTCCTAAAATCATCAAGTCCTAATTAAGTCCTAAAAATATCAATTCCTAATTAAGTCCTAAAATTGTCAAGTCCTATTTAAGTCCTAAAATCATCAAGTCCTAATTAAGTCCTAAAATTATCAAGTCCTAATTAAGTCCTAAAATTATCAAGTCCTAATTAAGTCCTAAAATCATCAAGTCCTAATTAAGTCCTAAAATTATCAAGTCCTAATTAAGTCCTAAAAATATCAAGTCCTAATTAAGTCCTAAAATTATCAAATCCTAATTAAGGCCTAAAATTATCAGGTCCTAATTAAGTCCTAAAATTATCAAGTCCTAATTAAGTCCTAAAATTATCAAGTCCTAATTTAGTCCTAAACAAATCAGGTTATAATTAGGTCCTAAAATCATCAAGTCCTAATTAAGTCCTAAAATTATCAAATCCTAATTAAGGCCTAAAATTATCAGGTCCTAATTAAGTCCTAAAATTATCAGGTCCTAATTAAGTCCTAAAATTATCAAGTCCTAATTAAGTCCTAAAATTATCAAGTCCTAATTAAGTCCTAAAAATATCAAGTCCTAATTAAGTCCTAAAATTATCAAATCCTAATTAAGGCCTAAAATTATCAAGTCCTAATTAAGTCCTAAAATTGTCAAGTCCTAATTAAGTCCTAAAATTATCAGGTCCTAATTAAGTCCTAAAATTATCAAGTCCTAATTAAGTCCTAAAATTATCAAGTCCTAATTAAGTCCTAAAAAAATCAGGTTCTAATTAAGTCCTAAAAATATCAATTCCTAATTGAGTCCTAAAATTATCAAGTCCTAATTAAGTCTTAAAAAAATCAGGTCCTAATTAAGTCCTAAAATCATCAAGTCCTAATTAAGTCCTAAAATTATCAAGTCCTAATTAAGTCCTAAAATTATCAAGTCCTAATTAAGTCCTCAAAATATCAAGTCCTAATTAAGTCCTAAAAATATCAAGTCCTAATTATGTCCTAAATTTATCAAGTCCTAATTAAGTCCTAAAATCATCAAGTCCTAATTAAGTCCTAAAAATATCAATTCCTAATTAAGTCCTAAAATTGTCAAGTCCTATTTAAGTCCTAAAATCATCAAGTCCTAATTAAGTCCTAAAATTATCAAGTCCTAATTAAGTCCTAAAATTATCAAGTCCTAATTAAGTCCTAAAATCATCAAGTCCTAATTAAGTCCTAAAATTATCAAGTCCTAATTAAGTCCTAAAAATATCAAGTCCTAATTAAGTCCTAAAATTATCAAATCCTAATTAAGGCCTAAAATTATCAGGTCCTAATTAAGTCCTAAAATTATCAAGTCCTAATTAAGTCCTAAAATTATCAAGTCCTAATTTAGTCCTAAACAAATCAGGTTATAATTAGGTCCTAAAATCATCAAGTCCTAATTAAGTCCTAAAATTATCAAATCCTAATTAAGGCCTAAAATTATCAGGTCCTAATTAAGTCCTAAAATTATCAGGTCCTAATTAAGTCCTAAAATTATCAAGTCCTAATTAAGTCCTAAAATTATCAAGTCCTAATTAAGTCCTAAAAATATCAAGTCCTAATTAAGTCCTAAAATTATCAAATCCTAATTAAGGCCTAAAATTATCAAGTCCTAATTAAGTCCTAAAATTATCAAGTCCTAATTAAGTCCTAAATTTATCAAGTCCTAATTAAGTCCTAAAATCATCAAGTCCTAATTAAGTCCTAAAAATATCAATTCCTAATTAAGTCCTAAAATCATCAAGTCCTTATTAAGTCCTAAAATTATCATGTCCTATTTAAGTCCTAAAAATATCAAGTCCTAATTAAGTCCTAAAATTATCAAATCCTAATTAAGGCCTAAAATTATCAAGTCCTAATTAAGTCCTAAAATTATCAAGTCCTAATTAAGTCCTAAAATCATCAAGTCCTAATTAAGTCCTAAAATTATCAAGTCCTAATTAAGTCCTAAAAATATCAAGTCCTAATTAAGTCCTAAAATTATCAAATCCTAATTAAGGCCTAAAATTATCAGGTCCTAATTAAGTCCTAAAATTATCAAGTCCTAATTAAGTCCTAAAATTATCAAGTCCTAATTTAGTCCTAAACAAATCAGGTTATAATTAGGTCCTAAAATCATCAAGTCCTAATTAAGTCCTAAAATTATCAAATCCTAATTAAGGCCTAAAATTATCAGGTCCTAATTAAGTCCTAAAATTATCAGGTCCTAATTAAGTCCTAAAATTATCAAGTCCTAATTAAGTCCTAAAATTATCAAGTCCTAATTAAGTCCTAAAAATATCAAGTCCTAATTAAGTCCTAAAATTATCAAATCCTAATTAAGGCCTAAAATTATCAAGTCCTAATTAAGTCCTAAAATTATCAAGTCCTAATTAAGTCCTAAATTTATCAAGTCCTAATTAAGTCCTAAAATCATCAAGTCCTAATTAAGTCCTAAAAATATCAATTCCTAATTAAGTCCTAAAATCATCAAGTCCTTATTAAGTCCTAAAATTATCATGTCCTATTTAAGTCCTAAAAATATCAAGTCCTAATTAAGTCCTAAAATTATCAAATCCTAATTAAGGCCTAAAATTATCAAGTCCTAATTAAGTCCTAAAATTATCAAGTCCTAATTAAGTCCTAAAATTATCAAGTCCTAATTAAGTCCTAAAATCATCAAGTCCTAATTAAGTCCTAAAATTATCAAGTCCTAATTAAGTCCTAAAATTATCAGGTCCTAATTAAGTCCTAAAATCATCAAGTCCTAATTAAGTCCTAAAATTATCAAGTCCTAATTAAGTCATAAAATTATCAAGTCCTAATTAAGTCTTAAAAATATCAAGTCCTAATTCAGTCCTAAAAATATCAAGTCCTAATTATGTCCTAAAATTATCAAGTCCTAATTTAGTCCTAAAATTAGCAAGTCCTAATTAAGTCCTAAAATTATCAAGTCCTAATTAAGTCCTCAAAATATCAAGTCCTAATTAAGTCCTAAAAATATCAAGTCCTAATTATGTCCTAAATTTATCAAGTCCTAATTAAGTCCTAAAATCATCAAGTCCTAATTAAGTCCTAAAAATATCAATTCCTAATTAAGTCCTAAAATTGTCAAGTCCTATTTAAGTCCTAAAATCATCAAGTCCTAATTAAGTCCTAAAATTATCAAGTCCTAATTAAGTCCTAAAATTATCAAGTCCTAATTAAGTCCTAAAATCATCAAGTCCTAATTAAGTCCTAAAATTATCAAGTCCTAATTAAGTCCTAAAAATATCAAGTCCTAATTAAGTCCTAAAATTATCAAATCCTAATTAAGGCCTAAAATTATCAGGTCCTAATTAAGTCCTAAAATTATCAAGTCCTAATTAAGTCCTAAAATTATCAAGTCCTAATTTAGTCCTAAACAAATCAGGTTATAATTAGGTCCTAAAATCATCAAGTCCTAATTAAGTCCTAAAATTATCAAATCCTAATTAAGGCCTAAAATTATCAGGTCCTAATTAAGTCCTAAAATTATCAGGTCCTAATTAAGTCCTAAAATTATCAAGTCCTAATTAAGTCCTAAAATTATCAAGTCCTAATTAAGTCCTAAAAATATCAAGTCCTAATTAAGTCCTAAAATTATCAAATCCTAATTAAGGCCTAAAATTATCAAGTCCTAATTAAGTCCTAAAATTATCAAGTCCTAATTAAGTCCTAAATTTATCAAGTCCTAATTAAGTCCTAAAATCATCAAGTCCTAATTAAGTCCTAAAAATATCAATTCCTAATTAAGTCCTAAAATCATCAAGTCCTTATTAAGTCCTAAAATTATCATGTCCTATTTAAGTCCTAAAAATATCAAGTCCTAATTAAGTCCTAAAATTATCAAATCCTAATTAAGGCCTAAAATTATCAAGTCCTAATTAAGTCCTAAAATTATCAAGTCCTAATTAAGTCCTAAAATTATCAAGTCCTAATTAAGTCCTAAAATCATCAAGTCCTAATTAAGTCCTAAAATTATCAAGTCCTAATTAAGTCCTAAAATTATCAGGTCCTAATTAAGTCCTAAAATCATCAAGTCCTAATTAAGTCCTAAAATTATCAAGTCCTAATTAAGTCATAAAATTATCAAGTCCTAATTAAGTCTTAAAAATATCAAGTCCTAATTCAGTCCTAAAAATATCAAGTCCTAATTATGTCCTAAAATTATCAAGTCCTAATTTAGTCCTAAAATTAGCAAGTCCTCATTAAGTCCTAAAATTATCAAGTCCTATTTAAGTCCTAAAATCATCAAGTCCTTATTAAGTCCTAAAATTATCAAGTCCTAATTAAGTCCTAAAAATATCAAGTCCTAATTAAGTCCTAAAATTATCAAATCCTAATTAAGGCCTAAAATTATCAAGTCCTAATTAAGTCCTAAAATTATCAAGTCCTAATTAAGTCCTAAAATTATCAAGTCCTAATTAAGTCCTAAAATCATCAAGTCCAAATTAAGTCCTAAAATTATCAAGTCCTAATTAAGTCCTAAAATTATCAGGTCCTAATTAAGTCCTAAAATCATCAAGTCCTAATTAAGTCCTAAAATTATCAAGTCCTAATTAAGTCCTAAAATTATCAAGTCCTAATTAAGTCCTCAAAATATCAAGTCCTAATTAAGTCCTAAAAATATCAAGTCCTAATTATGTCCTAAATTTATCAAGTCCTAATTAAGTCCTAAAATCATCAAGTCCTAATTAAGTCCTAAAAATATCAATTCCTAATTAAGTCCTAAAATTGTCAAGTCCTATTTAAGTCCTAAAATCATCAAGTCCTAATTAAGTCCTAAAATTATCAATTCCTAATTAAGTCCTAAAATTATCAAGTCCTAATTAAGTCCTAAAATTATCAAGTCCTAATTAAGTCCTTAAATCATTAAGTCCTAATTAAGTCCTAAAATTATCAGGTCCTAATTAAGTCCTAAAATTAGCAAGTCCTAATTAAGTCCTAAAATTATCAAGTCCTAATTAAGTCCTAAAATTATCAAGTCCTAATTAAGTCCTAAAATCATCAAGTCCTAATTAAGTCCTAAAATTATCAAGTCCTAATTAAGTCCTAAAATTATCAGGTCCTAATTAAGTCCTAAAATTATCAAGTCCTAATTAAGTCCTAAATTTATCAAGTCCTAATTAAGTCCTAAAAATATCAAGTCCTAATTAAGTCCTAAAATCATCAAGTCCTAATTAAGTCCTAAAATTATCAAGTCCTAATTAAGTCCTAAAAATATCAAGTCCTAATTATGTCCTAAAATTATCAAGTCTTAATTAAGTCCTAAAATTATCAAGTCCTAATTAAGTCCTAAAATTATCAGGTCCTAATTAAGTCCTAAAATTATCAAGTCCTAATTAAGTCCTAAAATTATCAAGTCCTAATTAAGTCCTAAAAAAATCAGGTTCTAATTAGGTCCTAAAATCATCAAGTCCTAATTAAGTCCTAAAATTGTCAAGTCCTTATTTAAGTCCTAAAATCATCAAGTCCTAATTAAGTCCTAAAATTATCAAGTCCTAATTAAGTCCTAAAAATATCAAGTCCTAATTAAGTCCAAAAATTATCAAGTACTAATTAAGTCCTAAAATTGTCAAGTCCTAATTAAGTCCTAAAATTATCAGGTCCTAATTAAGTCCTAAAATTATCAAGTCCTAATTAAGTCCTAAAATTATCAAGTCCTAATTAAGTCCTAAAAAAATCAGGTTCTAATTAGGTCCTAAAATCATCAAGTCCTAATTAAGTCCTAAAATTGTCAAGTCCTAATTAAGTCCTAAAATTATCAAGTCTTAATTAAGTCCTAAAATCATCAAGTCCTAATTAAGTCCTAAAATTATCAAGTCCCAATTAAGTCCAAAAAATTATCAAGTCCTAATTAAGTCCTTAAAATATCAAGTCCTAATATAGTCCTAAAAATATCAAGTCCTAATTATGTCCTAAAATTATCAAGTCCTAATTAAGTCCTAAATTTATCAAGTCCTAATTAAGTCCTAAAATCATCAAGTCCTTATTAAGTCCTAAAATTATCAAGTCCTAATTAAGTCCTAAATTTATCAAGTCCTAATTAAGTCCTAAAATTGTCAAGTCCTATTAAAGTACGTAAATCATCAAGTCCTAATTAAGTCCTAAAATTATCAAGTCCTAATTAAGTCCTAAAATCATCAAGTCCTAATCAAGTCCTAAAATTTTCAAGTCCTAATTAAGTCTTAAAAAAATCAGGTCCTAATTAAGTCCTAAAATCATCAAGTCCTAATTAAGTCCTAAAATTATCAAGTCCTAATTAAGTCCTAAAAATATCAAGTCCTAATTCAGTCCTAAAAATATCAAGTCCTAATTATGTCCTAAAATTATCAAGTCCTAATCAAGTCCTAAAATTTTCAAGTCCTAATTAAGTCTTAAAAAAATCAGGTCCTAATTAAGTCCTAAAATCATCAAGTCCTAATTAAGTCCTAAAATTATCAAGTCCTAATTAAGTCCTAAAAATATCAAGTCCTAATTCAGTCCTAAAAATATCAAGTCCTAATTATGTCCTAAAATTATCAAGTCCTAATTTAGTCCTAAAATTAGCAAGTCCTCATTAAGTCCTAAAATTATCAAGTCCTATTTAAGTCCTAAAATCATCAAGTCCTTATTAAGTCCTAAAATTATCAAGTCCTAATTAAGTCCTAAAAATATCAAGTCCTAATTAAGTCCTAAAATTATCAAATCCTAATTAAGGCCTAAAATTATCAAGTCCTAATTAAGTCCTAAAATCATCAAGTCCAAATTAAGTCCTAAAATTATCAAGTCCTAATTAAGTCCTAAAATTATCAAGTCCTAATTAAGTCCTCAAAATATCAAGTCCTAATTAAGTCCTAAAAATATCAAGTCCTAATTATGTCCTAAATTTATCAAGTCCTAATTAAGTCCTAAAATCATCAAGTCCTAATTAAGTCCTAAAAATATCAATTCCTAATTAAGTCCTAAAATTGTCAAGTCCTATTTAAGTCCTAAAATCATCAAGTCCTAATTAAGTCCTAAAATTATCAATTCCTAATTAAGTCCTAAAATTATCAAGTCCTAATTAAGTCCTAAAATTATCAAGTCCTAATTAAGTCCTTAAATCATTAAGTCCTAATTAAGTCCTAAAATTATCAGGTCCTAATTAAGTCCTAAAATTAGCAAGTCCTAATTAAGTCCTAAAATTATCAAGTCCTAATTAAGTCCTAAAATTATCAAGTCCTAATTAAGTCCTAAAATCATCAAGTCCTAATTAAGTCCTAAAATTATCAAGTCCTAATTAAGTCCTAAAATTATCAGGTCCTAATTAAGTCCTAAAATTATCAAGTCCTAATTAAGTCCTAAATTTATCAAGTCCTAATTAAGTCCTAAAAATATCAAGTCCTAATTAAGTCCTAAAATCATCAAGTCCTAATTAAGTCCTAAAATTATCAAGTCCTAATTAAGTCCTAAAAATATCAAGTCCTAATTATGTCCTAAAATTATCAAGTCTTAATTAAGTCCTAAAATTATCAAGTCCTAATTAAGTCCTAAAATTATCAGGTCCTAATTAAGTCCTAAAATTATCAAGTCCTAATTAAGTCCTAAAATTATCAAGTCCTAATTAAGTCCTAAAAAAATCAGGTTCTAATTAGGTCCTAAAATCATCAAGTCCTAATTAAGTCCTAAAATTGTCAAGTCCTTATTTAAGTCCTAAAATCATCAAGTCCTAATTAAGTCCTAAAATTATCAAGTCCTAATTAAGTCCTAAAAATATCAAGTCCTAATTAAGTCCAAAAATTATCAAGTACTAATTAAGTCCTAAAATTGTCAAGTCCTAATTAAGTCCTAAAATTATCAGGTCCTAATTAAGTCCTAAAATTATCAAGTCCTAATTAAGTCCTAAAATTATCAAGTCCTAATTAAGTCCTAAAAAAATCAGGTTCTAATTAGGTCCTAAAATCATCAAGTCCTAATTAAGTCCTAAAATTGTCAAGTCCTAATTAAGTCCTAAAATTATCAAGTCTTAATTAAGTCCTAAAATCATCAAGTCCTAATTAAGTCCTAAAATTATCAAGTCTTAATTAAGTCCTAAAATCATCAAGTCCTAATTAAGTCCTAAAATTATCAAGTCCTAATTAAGTCCTAAAATTATCAAGTCCTAATTAAGTCCTAAAAAAATCAGGTTCTAATTAGGTCCTAAAATCATCAAGTCCTAATTAAGTCCTAAAATTGTCAAGTCCTTATTTAAGTCCTAAAATCATCAAGTCCTAATTAAGTCCTAAAATTATCAAGTCCTAATTAAGTCCTAAAAATATCAAGTCCTAATTAAGTCATAAAATTATCAAGTCCTAATTAAGTCTTAAAAATATCAAGTCCTAATTCAGTCCTAAAAATATCAAGTCCTAATTATGTCCTAAAATTATCAAGTCCTAATTTAGTCCTAAAATTAGCAAGTCCTCATTAAGTCCTAAAATTATCAAGTCCTATTTAAGTCCTAAAATCATCAAGTCCTTATTAAGTCCTAAAATTATCAAGTCCTAATTAAGTCCTAAAAATATCAAGTCCTAATTAAGTCCTAAAATTATCAAATCCTAATTAAGGCCTAAAATTATCAAGTCCTAATTAAGTCCTAAAATTATCAAGTCCTAATTAAGTCCTAAAATTATCAAGTCCTAATTAAGTCCTAAAATCATCAAGTCCAAATTAAGTCCTAAAATTATCAAGTCCTAATTAAGTCCTAAAATTATCAGGTCCTAATTAAGTCCTAAAATCATCAAGTCCTAATTAAGTCCTAAAATTATCAAGTCCTAATTAAGTCCTAAAATTATCAAGTCCTAATTAAGTCCTCAAAATATCAAGTCCTAATTAAGTCCTAAAAATATCAAGTCCTAATTATGTCCTAAATTTATCAAGTCCTAATTAAGTCCTAAAATCATCAAGTCCTAATTAAGTCCTAAAAATATCAATTCCTAATTAAGTCCTAAAATTGTCAAGTCCTATTTAAGTCCTAAAATCATCAAGTCCTAATTAAGTCCTAAAATTATCAATTCCTAATTAAGTCCTAAAATTATCAAGTCCTAATTAAGTCCTAAAATTATCAAGTCCTAATTAAGTCCTTAAATCATTAAGTCCTAATTAAGTCCTAAAATTATCAGGTCCTAATTAAGTCCTAAAATTAGCAAGTCCTAATTAAGTCCTAAAATTATCAAGTCCTAATTAAGTCCTAAAATTATCAAGTCCTAATTAAGTCCTAAAATCATCAAGTCCTAATTAAGTCCTAAAATTATCAAGTCCTAATTAAGTCCTAAAATTATCAGGTCCTAATTAAGTCCTAAAATTATCAAGTCCTAATTAAGTCCTAAATTTATCAAGTCCTAATTAAGTCCTAAAAATATCAAGTCCTAATTAAGTCCTAAAATCATCAAGTCCTAATTAAGTCCTAAAATTATCAAGTCCTAATTAAGTCCTAAAAATATCAAGTCCTAATTATGTCCTAAAATTATCAAGTCTTAATTAAGTCCTAAAATTATCAAGTCCTAATTAAGTCCTAAAATTATCAGGTCCTAATTAAGTCCTAAAATTATCAAGTCCTAATTAAGTCCTAAAATTATCAAGTCCTAATTAAGTCCTAAAAAAATCAGGTTCTAATTAGGTCCTAAAATCATCAAGTCCTAATTAAGTCCTAAAATTGTCAAGTCCTTATTTAAGTCCTAAAATCATCAAGTCCTAATTAAGTCCTAAAATTATCAAGTCCTAATTAAGTCCTAAAAATATCAAGTCCTAATTAAGTCCAAAAATTATCAAGTACTAATTAAGTCCTAAAATTGTCAAGTCCTAATTAAGTCCTAAAATTATCAGGTCCTAATTAAGTCCTAAAATTATCAAGTCCTAATTAAGTCCTAAAATTATCAAGTCCTAATTAAGTCCTAAAAAAATCAGGTTCTAATTAGGTCCTAAAATCATCAAGTCCTAATTAAGTCCTAAAATTGTCAAGTCCTAATTAAGTCCTAAAATTATCAAGTCTTAATTAAGTCCTAAAATCATCAAGTCCTAATTAAGTCCTAAAATTATCAAGTCCCAATTAAGTCCAAAAAATTATCAAGTCCTAATTAAGTCCTTAAAATATCAAGTCCTAATATAGTCCTAAAAATATCAAGTCCTAATTATGTCCTAAAATTATCAAGTCCTAATTAAGTCCTAAATTTATCAAGTCCTAATTAAGTCCTAAAATTGTCAAGTCCTATTAAAGTACGTAAATCATCAAGTCCTAATTAAGTCCTAAAATTATCAAGTCCTAATTAAGTCCTAAAATCATCAAGTCCTAATCAAGTCCTAAAATTTTCAAGTCCTAATTAAGTCTTAAAAAAATCAGGTCCTAATTAAGTCCTAAAATCATCAAGTCCTAATTAAGTCCTAAAATTATCAAGTCCTAATTAAGTCCTAAAAATATCAAGTCCTAATTCAGTCCTAAAAATATCAAGTCCTAATTATGTCCTAAAATTATCAAGTCCTAATTTAGTCCTAAAATTAGCAAGTCCTCATTAAGTCCTAAAATTATCAAGTCCTATTTAAGTCCTAAAATCATCAAGTCCTTATTAAGTCCTAAAATTATCAAGTCCTAATTAAGTCCTAAATTTATCAAGTCCTAATTAAGTCCTAAAATTGTCAAGTCCTATTAAAGTACGTAAATCATCAAGTCCTAATTAAGTCCTAAAATTATCAAGTCCTAATTAAGTCCTAAAATCATCAAGTCCTAATCAAGTCCTAAAATTTTCAAGTCCTAATTAAGTCTTAAAAAAATCAGGTCCTAATTAAGTCCTAAAATCATCAAGTCCTAATTAAGTCCTAAAATTATCAAGTCCTAATTAAGTCCTAAAAATATCAAGTCCTAATTCAGTCCTAAAAATATCAAGTCCTAATTATGTCCTAAAATTATCAAGTCCTAATCAAGTCCTAAAATTTTCAAGTCCTAATTAAGTCTTAAAAAAATCAGGTCCTAATTAAGTCCTAAAATCATCAAGTCCTAATTAAGTCCTAAAATTATCAAGTCCTAATTAAGTCCTAAAAATATCAAGTCCTAATTCAGTCCTAAAAATATCAAGTCCTAATTATGTCCTAAAATTATCAAGTCCTAATTTAGTCCTAAAATTAGCAAGTCCTCATTAAGTCCTAAAATTATCAAGTCCTATTTAAGTCCTAAAATCATCAAGTCCTTATTAAGTCCTAAAATTATCAAGTCCTAATTAAGTCCTAAAAATATCAAGTCCTAATTAAGTCCTAAAATTATCAAATCCTAATTAAGGCCTAAAATTATCAAGTCCTAATTAAGTCCTAAAATCATCAAGTCCAAATTAAGTCCTAAAATTATCAAGTCCTAATTAAGTCCTAAAATTATCAAGTCCTAATTAAGTCCTCAAAATATCAAGTCCTAATTAAGTCCTAAAAATATCAAGTCCTAATTATGTCCTAAATTTATCAAGTCCTAATTAAGTCCTAAAATCATCAAGTCCTAATTAAGTCCTAAAAATATCAATTCCTAATTAAGTCCTAAAATTGTCAAGTCCTATTTAAGTCCTAAAATCATCAAGTCCTAATTAAGTCCTAAAATTATCAATTCCTAATTAAGTCCTAAAATTATCAAGTCCTAATTAAGTCCTAAAATTATCAAGTCCTAATTAAGTCCTTAAATCATTAAGTCCTAATTAAGTCCTAAAATTATCAGGTCCTAATTAAGTCCTAAAATTAGCAAGTCCTAATTAAGTCCTAAAATTATCAAGTCCTAATTAAGTCCTAAAATTATCAAGTCCTAATTAAGTCCTAAAATCATCAAGTCCTAATTAAGTCCTAAAATTATCAAGTCCTAATTAAGTCCTAAAATTATCAGGTCCTAATTAAGTCCTAAAATTATCAAGTCCTAATTAAGTCCTAAATTTATCAAGTCCTAATTAAGTCCTAAAAATATCAAGTCCTAATTAAGTCCTAAAATCATCAAGTCCTAATTAAGTCCTAAAATTATCAAGTCCTAATTAAGTCCTAAAAATATCAAGTCCTAATTATGTCCTAAAATTATCAAGTCTTAATTAAGTCCTAAAATTATCAAGTCCTAATTAAGTCCTAAAATTATCAGGTCCTAATTAAGTCCTAAAATTATCAAGTCCTAATTAAGTCCTAAAATTATCAAGTCCTAATTAAGTCCTAAAAAAATCAGGTTCTAATTAGGTCCTAAAATCATCAAGTCCTAATTAAGTCCTAAAATTGTCAAGTCCTTATTTAAGTCCTAAAATCATCAAGTCCTAATTAAGTCCTAAAATTATCAAGTCCTAATTAAGTCCTAAAAATATCAAGTCCTAATTAAGTCCAAAAATTATCAAGTACTAATTAAGTCCTAAAATTGTCAAGTCCTAATTAAGTCCTAAAATTATCAGGTCCTAATTAAGTCCTAAAATTATCAAGTCCTAATTAAGTCCTAAAATTATCAAGTCCTAATTAAGTCCTAAAAAAATCAGGTTCTAATTAGGTCCTAAAATCATCAAGTCCTAATTAAGTCCTAAAATTGTCAAGTCCTAATTAAGTCCTAAAATTATCAAGTCTTAATTAAGTCCTAAAATCATCAAGTCCTAATTAAGTCCTAAAATTATCAAGTCTTAATTAAGTCCTAAAATCATCAAGTCCTAATTAAGTCCTAAAATTATCAAGTCCCAATTAAGTCCAAAAAATTATCAAGTCCTAATTAAGTCCTTAAAATATCAAGTCCTAATATAGTCCTAAAAATATCAAGTCCTAATTATGTCCTAAAATTATCAAGTCCTAATTAAGTCCTAAAATTATCAAGTCCTAATTAAGTCCTAAAAAAATCAGGTTCTAATTAGGTCCTAAAATCATCAAGTCCTAATTAAGTCCTAAAATTGTCAAGTCCTAATTAAGTCCTAAAATTATCAGGTCCTAATTAAGTCCTAAAATCATCAAGTCCTAATTAAGTCCTAAAATTATCAAGTCCTAATTAAGTCATAAAATTATCAAGTCCTAATTAAGTCCTAAAAATATCAAGTCCTAATTCAGTCCTAAAAATATCAAGTCCTAATTATGTCCTAAAATTATCAAGTCCTAATTTAGTCCTAAAATTAGCAAGTCCTCATTAAGTCCTAAAATTATCAAGTCCTATTTAAGTCCTAAAATCATCAAGTCCTTATTAAGTCCTAAAATTATCAAGTCCTAATTAAGTCCTAAAAATATCAAGTCCTAATTAAGTCCTAAAATTATCAAATCCTAATTAAGGCCTAAAATTATCAAGTCCTAATTAAGTCCTAAAATCATCAAGTCCAAATTAAGTCCTAAAATTATCAAGTCCTAATTAAGTCCTAAAATTATCAGGTCCTAATTAAGTCCTAAAATCATCAAGTCCTAATTAAGTCCTAAAATTATCAAGTCCTAATTAAGTCCTAAATTTATCAAGTCCTAATTAAGTCCTAAAATTATCAAGTCCTAATTAAGTCCTAAAAATATCAAGTCCTAATTATGTCCTAAAATTATCAAGTCTTAATTAAGTCCTAAAATTATCAAGTCCTAATTAAGTCCTAAAATTATCAGGTCCTACTTAAGTCCTAAAATCATCAAGTCCTAATTAAGTCCTAAAATTATCAAGTCCTAATTAAGTCATAAAATTATCAAGTCCTAATTAAGTCCTAAAAATATCAAGTCCTAATTCAGTCCTAAAAATATCAAGTCCTAATTATGTCCTAAAATTATCAAGTCCTAATTTAGTCCTAAAATTAGCAAGTCCTCATTAAGTCCTAAAATTATCAAGTCCTATTTAAGTCCTAAAATCATCAAGTCCTTATTAAGTCCTAAAATTATCAAGTCCTAATTAAGTCCTAAAAATATCAAGTCCTAATTAAGTCCTAAAATTATCAAATCCTAATTAAGGCCTAAAATTATCAAGTCCTAATTAAGTCCTAAAATCATCAAGTCCAAATTAAGTCCTAAAATTATCAAGTCCTAATTAAGTCCTAAAATTATCAGGTCCTAATTAAGTCCTAAAATCATCAAGTCCTAATTAAGTCCTAAAATTATCAAGTCCTAATTAAGTCCTAAATTTATCAAGTCCTAATTAAGTCCTAAAATTATCAAGTCCTAATTAAGTCCTAAAAATATCAAGTCCTAATTATGTCCTAAAATTATCAAGTCTTAATTAAGTCCTAAAATTATCAAGTCCTAATTAAGTCCTAAAATTATCAGGTCCTAATTAAGTCCTAAAATTATCAAGTCCTAATTAAGTCCTAAAATTATCAAGTCCTAATTAAGTCCTAAAAAAATCAGGTTCTAATTAGGTCCTAAAATCATCAAGTCCTAATTAAGTCCTAAAATTGTCAAGTCCTTATTTAAGTCCTAAAATCATCAAGTCCTAATTAAGTCCTAAAATTATCAAGTCCTAATTAAGTCCTAAAAATATCAAGTCCTAATTAAGTCCAAAAATTATCAAGTACTAATTAAGTCCTAAAATTGTCAAGTCCTAATTAAGTCCTAAAATTATCAGGTCCTAATTAAGTCCTAAAATTATCAAGTCCTAATTAAGTCCTAAAATTATCAAGTCCTAATTAAGTCCTAAAAAAATCAGGTTCTAATTAGGTCCTAAAATCATCAAGTCCTAATTAAGTCCTAAAATTGTCAAGTCCTAATTAAGTCCTAAAATTATCAAGTCTTAATTAAGTCCTAAAATCATCAAGTCCTAATTAAGTCCTAAAATTATCAAGTCTTAATTAAGTCCTAAAATCATCAAGTCCTAATTAAGTCCTAAAATTATCAAGTCCCAATTAAGTCCAAAAAATTATCAAGTCCTAATTAAGTCCTTAAAATATCAAGTCCTAATATAGTCCTAAAAATATCAAGTCCTAATTATGTCCTAAAATTATCAAGTCCTAATTAAGTCCTAAAATTATCAAGTCCTAATTAAGTCCTAAAAAAATCAGGTTCTAATTAGGTCCTAAAATCATCAAGTCCTAATTAAGTCCTAAAATTGTCAAGTCCTAATTAAGTCCTAAAATTATCAGGTCCTAATTAAGTCCTAAAATCATCAAGTCCTAATTAAGTCCTAAAATTATCAAGTCCTAATTAAGTCATAAAATTATCAAGTCCTAATTAAGTCCTAAAAATATCAAGTCCTAATTCAGTCCTAAAAATATCAAGTCCTAATTATGTCCTAAAATTATCAAGTCCTAATTTAGTCCTAAAATTAGCAAGTCCTCATTAAGTCCTAAAATTATCAAGTCCTATTTAAGTCCTAAAATCATCAAGTCCTTATTAAGTCCTAAAATTATCAAGTCCTAATTAAGTCCTAAAAATATCAAGTCCTAATTAAGTCCTAAAATTATCAAATCCTAATTAAGGCCTAAAATTATCAAGTCCTAATTAAGTCCTAAAATTATCAAGTCCTAATTAAGTCCTAAAATTATCAAGTCCTAATTAAGTCCTAAAATCATCAAGTCCAAATTAAGTCCTAAAATTATCAAGTCCTAATTAAGTCCTAAAATTATCAGGTCCTAATTAAGTCCTAAAATCATCAAGTCCTAATTAAGTCCTAAAATTATCAAGTCCTAATTAAGTCCTAAAATTATCAAGTCCTAATTAAGTCCTCAAAATATCAAGTCCTAATTAAGTCCTAAAAATATCAAGTCCTAATTATGTCCTAAATTTATCAAGTCCTAATTAAGTCCTAAAATCATTAAGTCCTAATTAAGTCCTAAAAATATCAATTCCTAATTAAGTCCTAAAATTGTCAAGTCCTATTTAAGTCCTAAAATCATCAAGTCCTAATTAAGTCCTAAAATTATCAATTCCTAATTAAGTCCTAAAATTATCAAGTCCTAATTAAGTCCTAAAATTATCAAGTCCTAATTAAGTCCTTAAATCATTAAGTCCTAATTAAGTCCTAAAATTATCAGGTCCTAATTAAGTCCTAAAATTAGCAAGTCCTAATTAAGTCCTAAAATTATCAAGTCCTAATTAAGTCCTAAAATTATCAAGTCCTAATTAAGTCCTAAAATCATCAAGTCCTAATTAAGTCCTAAAATTATCAAGTCCTAATTAAGTCCTAAAATTATCAGGTCCTAATTAAGTCCTAAAATTATCAAGTCCTAATTAAGTCCTAAATTTATCAAGTCCTAATTAAGTCCTAAAAATATCAAGTCCTAATTAAGTCCTAAAATCATCAAGTCCTAATTAAGTCCTAAAATTATCAAGTCCTAATTAAGTCCTAAAAATATCAAGTCCTAATTATGTCCTAAAATTATCAAGTCTTAATTAAGTCCTAAAATTATCAAGTCCTAATTAAGTCCTAAAATTATCAGGTCCTAATTAAGTCCTAAAATTATCAAGTCCTAATTAAGTCCTAAAATTATCAAGTCCTAATTAAGTCCTAAAAAAATCAGGTTCTAATTAGGTCCTAAAATCATCAAGTCCTAATTAAGTCCTAAAATTGTCAAGTCCTTATTTAAGTCCTAAAATCATCAAGTCCTAATTAAGTCCTAAAATTATCAAGTCCTAATTAAGTCCTAAAAATATCAAGTCCTAATTAAGTCCAAAAATTATCAAGTACTAATTAAGTCCTAAAATTGTCAAGTCCTAATTAAGTCCTAAAATTATCAGGTCCTAATTAAGTCCTAAAATTATCAAGTCCTAATTAAGTCCTAAAATTATCAAGTCCTAATTAAGTCCTAAAAAAATCAGGTTCTAATTAGGTCCTAAAATCATCAAGTCCTAATTAAGTCCTAAAATTGTCAAGTCCTAATTAAGTCCTAAAATTATCAAGTCTTAATTAAGTCCTAAAATCATCAAGTCCTAATTAAGTCCTAAAATTATCAAGTCTTAATTAAGTCCTAAAATCATCAAGTCCTAATTAAGTCCTAAAATTATCAAGTCCCAATTAAGTCCAAAAAATTATCAAGTCCTAATTAAGTCCTTAAAATATCAAGTCCTAATATAGTCCTAAAAATATCAAGTCCTAATTATGTCCTAAAATTATCAAGTCCTAATTAAGTCCTAAAATTATCAAGTCCTAATTAAGTCCTAAAAAAATCAGGTTCTAATTAGGTCCTAAAATCATCAAGTTCTAATTAAGTCCTAAAATTGTCAAGTCCTAATTAAGTCCTAAAATTATCAGGTCCTAATTAAGTCCTAAAATCATCAAGTCCTAATTAAGTCCTAAAATTATCAAGTCCTAATTAAGTCATAAAATTATCAAGTCCTAATTAAGTCCTAAAAATATCAAGTCCTAATTATGTCCTAAAATTATCAAGTCTTAATTAAGTCCTAAAATTATCAAGTCCTAATTAAGTCCTAAAATTATCAGGTCCTAATTAAGTCCTAAAATTATCAAGTCCTAATTAAGTCCTAAAATTATCAAGTCCTAATTAAGTCCTAAAAAAATCAGGTTCTAATTAGGTCCTAAAATCATCAAGTCCTAATTAAGTCCTAAAATTGTCAAGTCCTTATTTAAGTCCTAAAATCATCAAGTCCTAATTAAGTCCTAAAATTATCAAGTCCTAATTAAGTCCTAAAAATATCAAGTCCTAATTAAGTCCAAAAATTATCAAGTACTAATTAAGTCCTAAAATTGTCAAGTCCTAATTAAGTCCTAAAATTATCAGGTCCTAATTAAGTCCTAAAATTATCAAGTCCTAATTAAGTCCTAAAATTATCAAGTCCTAATTAAGTCCTAAAAAAATCAGGTTCTAATTAGGTCCTAAAATCATCAAGTCCTAATTAAGTCCTAAAATTGTCAAGTCCTAATTAAGTCCTAAAATTATCAAGTCTTAATTAAGTCCTAAAATCATCAAGTCCTAATTAAGTCCTAAAATTATCAAGTCTTAATTAAGTCCTAAAATCATCAAGTCCTAATTAAGTCCTAAAATTATCAAGTCCCAATTAAGTCCAAAAAATTATCAAGTCCTAATTAAGTCCTTAAAATATCAAGTCCTAATATAGTCCTAAAAATATCAAGTCCTAATTATGTCCTAAAATTATCAAGTCCTAATTAAGTCCTAAAATTATCAAGTCCTAATTAAGTCCTAAAAAAATCAGGTTCTAATTAGGTCCTAAAATCATCAAGTCCTAATTAAGTCCTAAAATTGTCAAGTCCTAATTAAGTCCTAAAATTATCAGGTCCTAATTAAGTCCTAAAATCATCAAGTCCTAATTAAGTCCTAAAATTATCAAGTCCTAATTAAGTCATAAAATTATCAAGTCCTAATTAAGTCCTAAAAATATCAAGTCCTAATTCAGTCCTAAAAATATCAAGTCCTAATTATGTCCTAAAATTATCAAGTCCTAATTTAGTCCTAAAATTAGCAAGTCCTCATTAAGTCCTAAAATTATCAAGTCCTATTTAAGTCCTAAAATCATCAAGTCCTTATTAAGTCCTAAAATTATCAAGTCCTAATTAAGTCCTAAAAATATCAAGTCCTAATTAAGTCCTAAAATTATCAAATCCTAATTAAGGCCTAAAATTATCAAGTCCTAATTAAGTCCTAAAATTATCAAGTCCTAATTAAGTCCTAAAATTATCAAGTCCTAATTAAGTCCTAAAATCATCAAGTCCAAATTAAGTCCTAAAATTATCAAGTCCTAATTAAGTCCTAAAATTATCAGGTCCTAATTAAGTCCTAAAATCATCAAGTCCTAATTAAGTCCTAAAATTATCAAGTCCTAATTAAGTCCTAAAATTATCAAGTCCTAATTAAGTCCTCAAAATATCAAGTCCTAATTAAGTCCTAAAAATATCAAGTCCTAATTATGTCCTAAATTTATCAAGTCCTAATTAAGTCCTAAAATCATCAAGTCCTAATTAAGTCCTAAAAATATCAATTCCTAATTAAGTCCTAAAATTGTCAAGTCCTATTTAAGTCCTAAAATCATCAAGTCCTAATTAAGTCCTAAAATTATCAATTCCTAATTAAGTCCTAAAATTATCAAGTCCTAATTAAGTCCTAAAATTATCAAGTCCTAATTAAGTCCTTAAATCATTAAGTCCTAATTAAGTCCTAAAATTATCAGGTCCTAATTAAGTCCTAAAATTAGCAAGTCCTAATTAAGTCCTAAAATTATCAAGTCCTAATTAAGTCCTAAAATTATCAAGTCCTAATTAAGTCCTAAAATCATCAAGTCCTAATTAAGTCCTAAAATTATCAAGTCCTAATTAAGTCCTAAAATTATCAGGTCCTAATTAAGTCCTAAAATTATCAAGTCCTAATTAAGTCCTAAATTTATCAAGTCCTAATTAAGTCCTAAAAATATCAAGTCCTAATTAAGTCCTAAAATCATCAAGTCCTAATTAAGTCCTAAAATTATCAAGTCCTAATTAAGTCCTAAAAATATCAAGTCCTAATTATGTCCTAAAATTATCAAGTCTTAATTAAGTCCTAAAATTATCAAGTCCTAATTAAGTCCTAAAATTATCAGGTCCTAATTAAGTCCTAAAATTATCAAGTCCTAATTAAGTCCTAAAATTATCAAGTCCTAATTAAGTCCTAAAAAAATCAGGTTCTAATTAGGTCCTAAAATCATCAAGTCCTAATTAAGTCCTAAAATTGTCAAGTCCTTATTTAAGTCCTAAAATCATCAAGTCCTAATTAAGTCCTAAAATTATCAAGTCCTAATTAAGTCCTAAAAATATCAAGTCCTAATTAAGTCCAAAAATTATCAAGTACTAATTAAGTCCTAAAATTGTCAAGTCCTAATTAAGTCCTAAAATTATCAGGTCCTAATTAAGTCCTAAAATTATCAAGTCCTAATTAAGTCCTAAAATTATCAAGTCCTAATTAAGTCCTAAAAAAATCAGGTTCTAATTAGGTCCTAAAATCATCAAGTCCTAATTAAGTCCTAAAATTGTCAAGTCCTAATTAAGTCCTAAAATTATCAAGTCTTAATTAAGTCCTAAAATCATCAAGTCCTAATTAAGTCCTAAAATTATCAAGTCTTAATTAAGTCCTAAAATCATCAAGTCCTAATTAAGTCCTAAAATTATCAAGTCCCAATTAAGTCCAAAAAATTATCAAGTCCTAATTAAGTCCTTAAAATATCAAGTCCTAATATAGTCCTAAAAATATCAAGTCCTAATTATGTCCTAAAATTATCAAGTCCTAATTAAGTCCTAAAATTATCAAGTCCTAATTAAGTCCTAAAAAAATCAGGTTCTAATTAGGTCCTAAAATCATCAAGTCCTAATTAAGTCCTAAAATTGTCAAGTCCTAATTAAGTCCTAAAATTATCAGGTCCTAATTAAGTCCTAAAATCATCAAGTCCTAATTAAGTCCTAAAATTATCAAGTCCTAATTAAGTCATAAAATTATCAAGTCCTAATTAAGTCCTAAAAATATCAAGTCCTAATTCAGTCCTAAAAATATCAAGTCCTAATTATGTCCTAAAATTATCAAGTCCTAATTTAGTCCTAAAATTAGCAAGTCCTCATTAAGTCCTAAAATTATCAAGTCCTATTTAAGTCCTAAAATCATCAAGTCCTTATTAAGTCCTAAAATTATCAAGTCCTAATTAAGTCCTAAAAATATCAAGTCCTAATTAAGTCCTAAAATTATCAAATCCTAATTAAGGCCTAAAATTATCAAGTCCTAATTAAGTCCTAAAATTATCAAGTCCTAATTAAGTCCTAAAATTATCAAGTCCTAATTAAGTCCTAAAATCATCAAGTCCAAATTAAGTCCTAAAATTATCAAGTCCTAATTAAGTCCTAAAATTATCAGGTCCTAATTAAGTCCTAAAATCATCAAGTCCTAATTAAGTCCTAAAATTATCAAGTCCTAATTAAGTCCTAAAATTATCAAGTCCTAATTAAGTCCTCAAAATATCAAGTCCTAATTAAGTCCTAAAAATATCAAGTCCTAATTATGTCCTAAATTTATCAAGTCCTAATTAAGTCCTAAAATCATCAAGTCCTAATTAAGTCCTAAAAATATCAATTCCTAATTAAGTCCTAAAATTGTCAAGTCCTATTTAAGTCCTAAAATCATCAAGTCCTAATTAAGTCCTAAAATTATCAATTCCTAATTAAGTCCTAAAATTATCAAGTCCTAATTAAGTCCTAAAATTATCAAGTCCTAATTAAGTCCTTAAATCATTAAGTCCTAATTAAGTCCTAAAATTATCAGGTCCTAATTAAGTCCTAAAATTAGCAAGTCCTAATTAAGTCCTAAAATTATCAAGTCCTAATTAAGTCCTAAAATTATCAAGTCCTAATTAAGTCCTAAAATCATCAAGTCCTAATTAAGTCCTAAAATTATCAAGTCCTAATTAAGTCCTAAAATTATCAGGTCCTAATTAAGTCCTAAAATTATCAAGTCCTAATTAAGTCCTAAATTTATCAAGTCCTAATTAAGTCCTAAAAATATCAAGTCCTAATTAAGTCCTAAAATCATCAAGTCCTAATTAAGTCCTAAAATTATCAAGTCCTAATTAAGTCCTAAAAATATCAAGTCCTAATTATGTCCTAAAATTATCAAGTCTTAATTAAGTCCTAAAATTATCAAGTCCTAATTAAGTCCTAAAATTATCAGGTCCTAATTAAGTCCTAAAATTATCAAGTCCTAATTAAGTCCTAAAATTATCAAGTCCTAATTAAGTCCTAAAAAAATCAGGTTCTAATTAGGTCCTAAAATCATCAAGTCCTAATTAAGTCCTAAAATCATCAAGTCCTAATTAAGTCCTAAAATTATCAAGTCCTAATTAAGTCCTAAAAATATCAAGTCCTAATTATGTCCTAAAATTATCAAGTCTTAATTAAGTCCTAAAATTATCAAGTCCTAATTAAGTCCTAAAATCATCAAGTCCTAATTAAGTCCTAAAATTATCAAGTCCTAATTAAGTCCTAAAATTATCAGGTCCTAATTAAGTCCTAAAATCATCAAGTCCTAATTAAGTCCTAAAATTATCAAGTCCTAATTAAGTCCTAAAAATATCAAGTCCTAATTATGTCCTAAAATTATCAAGTCTTAATTAAGTCCTAAAATTATCAAGTCCTAATTAAGTCCTAAAATTATCAGGTCCTAATTAAGTCCTAAAATTATCAAGTCCTAATTAAGTCCTAAAATTATCAAGTCCTAATTAAGTCCTAAAAAAATCAGGTTCTAATTAGGTCCTAAAATCATCAAGTCCTAATTAAGTCCTAAAATTGTCAAGTCCTTATTTAAGTCCTAAAATCATCAAGTCCTAATTAAGTCCTAAAATTATCAAGTCCTAATTAAGTCCTAAAAATATCAAGTCCTAATTAAGTCCAAAAATTATCAAGTACTAATTAAGTCCTAAAATTGTCAAGTCCTAATTAAGTCCTAAAATTATCAGGTCCTAATTAAGTCCTAAAATTATCAAGTCCTAATTAAGTCCTAAAATTATCAAGTCCTAATTAAGTCCTAAAAAAATCAGGTTCTAATTAGGTCCTAAAATCATCAAGTCCTAATTAAGTCCTAAAATTGTCAAGTCCTAATTAAGTCCTAAAATTATCAAGTCTTAATTAAGTCCTAAAATCATCAAGTCCTAATTAAGTCCTAAAATTATCAAGTCTTAATTAAGTCCTAAAATCATCAAGTCCTAATTAAGTCCTAAAATTATCAAGTCCCAATTAAGTCCAAAAAATTATCAAGTCCTAATTAAGTCCTTAAAATATCAAGTCCTAATATAGTCCTAAAAATATCAAGTCCTAATTATGTCCTAAAATTATCAAGTCCTAATTAAGTCCTAAAATTATCAAGTCCTAATTAAGTCCTAAAAAAATCAGGTTCTAATTAGGTCCTAAAATCATCAAGTTCTAATTAAGTCCTAAAATTGTCAAGTCCTAATTAAGTCCTAAAATTATCAGGTCCTAATTAAGTCCTAAAATCATCAAGTCCTAATTAAGTCCTAAAATTATCAAGTCCTAATTAAGTCATAAAATTATCAAGTCCTAATTAAGTCCTAAAAATATCAAGTCCTAATTATGTCCTAAAATTATCAAGTCTTAATTAAGTCCTAAAATTATCAAGTCCTAATTAAGTCCTAAAATTATCAAGTCCTAATTAAGTCCTAAAATCATCAAGTCCTAATTAAGTCCTAAAATTATCAAGTCCTAATTAAGTCCTAAAATTATCAGGTCCTAATTAAGTCCTAAAATTATCAAGTCCTAATTAAGTCCTAAATTTATCAAGTCCTAATTAAGTCCTAAAAATATCAAGTCCTAATTAAGTCCTAAAATCATCAAGTCCTAATTAAGTCCTAAAATTATCAAGTCCTAATTAAGTCCTAAAAATATCAAGTCCTAATTATGTCCTAAAATTATCAAGTCTTAATTAAGTCCTAAAATTATCAAGTCCTAATTAAGTCCTAAAATTATCAGGTCCTAATTAAGTCCTAAAATTATCAAGTCCTAATTAAGTCCTAAAATTATCAAGTCCTAATTAAGTCCTAAAAAAATCAGGTTCTAATTAAGTCCTAAAATTGTCAAGTCCTAATTAAGTCCTAAAATTATCAAGTCTTAATTAAGTCCTAAAATCATCAAGTCCTAATTAAGTCCTAAAATTATCAAGTCTTAATTAAGTCCTAAAATCATCAAGTCCTAATTAAGTCCTAAAATTATCAAGTCCCAATTAAGTCCAAAAAATTATCAAGTCCTAATTAAGTCCTTAAAATATCAAGTCCTAATATAGTCCTAAAAATATCAAGTCCTAATTATGTCCTAAAATTATCAAGTCCTAATTAAGTCCTAAAATTATCAAGTCCTAATTAAGTCCTAAAAAAATCAGGTTCTAATTAGGTCCTAAAATCATCAAGTCCTAATTAAGTCCTAAAATTGTCAAGTCCTAATTAAGTCCTAAAATTATCAGGTCCTAATTAAGTCCTAAAATCATCAAGTCCTAATTAAGTCCTAAAATTATCAAGTCCTAATTAAGTCATAAAATTATCAAGTCCTAATTAAGTCCTAAAAATATCAAGTCCTAATTCAGTCCTAAAAATATCAAGTCCTAATTATGTCCTAAAATTATCAAGTCCTAATTTAGTCCTAAAATTAGCAAGTCCTCATTAAGTCCTAAAATTATCAAGTCCTATTTAAGTCCTAAAATCATCAAGTCCTTATTAAGTCCTAAAATTATCAAGTCCTAATTAAGTCCTAAAAATATCAAGTCCTAATTAAGTCCTAAAATTATCAAATCCTAATTAAGGCCTAAAATTATCAAGTCCTAATTAAGTCCTAAAATTATCAAGTCCTAATTAAGTCCTAAAATTATCAAGTCCTAATTAAGTCCTAAAATCATCAAGTCCAAATTAAGTCCTAAAATTATCAAGTCCTAATTAAGTCCTAAAATTATCAGGTCCTAATTAAGTCCTAAAATCATCAAGTCCTAATTAAGTCCTAAAATTATCAAGTCCTAATTAAGTCCTAAAATTATCAAGTCCTAATTAAGTCCTCAAAATATCAAGTCCTAATTAAGTCCTAAAAATATCAAGTCCTAATTATGTCCTAAATTTATCAAGTCCTAATTAAGTCCTAAAATCATCAAGTCCTAATTAAGTCCTAAAAATATCAATTCCTAATTAAGTCCTAAAATTGTCAAGTCCTATTTAAGTCCTAAAATCATCAAGTCCTAATTAAGTCCTAAAATTATCAATTCCTAATTAAGTCCTAAAATTATCAAGTCCTAATTAAGTCCTAAAATTATCAAGTCCTAATTAAGTCCTTAAATCATTAAGTCCTAATTAAGTCCTAAAATTATCAGGTCCTAATTAAGTCCTAAAATTAGCAAGTCCTAATTAAGTCCTAAAATTATCAAGTCCTAATTAAGTCCTAAAATTATCAAGTCCTAATTAAGTCCTAAAATCATCAAGTCCTAATTAAGTCCTAAAATTATCAAGTCCTAATTAAGTCCTAAAATTATCAGGTCCTAATTAAGTCCTAAAATTATCAAGTCCTAATTAAGTCCTAAATTTATCAAGTCCTAATTAAGTCCTAAAAATATCAAGTCCTAATTAAGTCCTAAAATCATCAAGTCCTAATTAAGTCCTAAAATTATCAAGTCCTAATTAAGTCCTAAAAATATCAAGTCCTAATTATGTCCTAAAATTATCAAGTCTTAATTAAGTCCTAAAATTATCAAGTCCTAATTAAGTCCTAAAATTATCAGGTCCTAATTAAGTCCTAAAATTATCAAGTCCTAATTAAGTCCTAAAATTATCAAGTCCTAATTAAGTCCTAAAAAAATCAGGTTCTAATTAGGTCCTAAAATCATCAAGTCCTAATTAAGTCCTAAAATTGTCAAGTCCTTATTTAAGTCCTAAAATCATCAAGTCCTAATTAAGTCCTAAAATTATCAAGTCCTAATTAAGTCCTAAAAATATCAAGTCCTAATTAAGTCCAAAAATTATCAAGTACTAATTAAGTCCTAAAATTGTCAAGTCCTAATTAAGTCCTAAAATTATCAGGTCCTAATTAAGTCCTAAAATTATCAAGTCCTAATTAAGTCCTAAAATTATCAAGTCCTAATTAAGTCCTAAAAAAATCAGGTTCTAATTAGGTCCTAAAATCATCAAGTCCTAATTAAGTCCTAAAATTGTCAAGTCCTAATTAAGTCCTAAAATTATCAAGTCTTAATTAAGTCCTAAAATCATCAAGTCCTAATTAAGTCCTAAAATTATCAAGTCTTAATTAAGTCCTAAAATCATCAAGTCCTAATTAAGTCCTAAAATTATCAAGTCCCAATTAAGTCCAAAAAATTATCAAGTCCTAATTAAGTCCTTAAAATATCAAGTCCTAATATAGTCCTAAAAATATCAAGTCCTAATTATGTCCTAAAATTATCAAGTCCTAATTAAGTCCTAAAATTATCAAGTCCTAATTAAGTCCTAAAAAAATCAGGTTCTAATTAGGTCCTAAAATCATCAAGTCCTAATTAAGTCCTAAAATTGTCAAGTCCTAATTAAGTCCTAAAATTATCAGGTCCTAATTAAGTCCTAAAATCATCAAGTCCTAATTAAGTCCTAAAATTATCAAGTCCTAATTAAGTCATAAAATTATCAAGTCCTAATTAAGTCCTAAAAATATCAAGTCCTAATTCAGTCCTAAAAATATCAAGTCCTAATTATGTCCTAAAATTATCAAGTCCTAATTTAGTCCTAAAATTAGCAAGTCCTCATTAAGTCCTAAAATTATCAAGTCCTATTTAAGTCCTAAAATCATCAAGTCCTTATTAAGTCCTAAAATTATCAAGTCCTAATTAAGTCCTAAAAATATCAAGTCCTAATTAAGTCCTAAAATTATCAAATCCTAATTAAGGCCTAAAATTATCAAGTCCTAATTAAGTCCTAAAATTATCAAGTCCTAATTAAGTCCTAAAATTATCAAGTCCTAATTAAGTCCTAAAATCATCAAGTCCAAATTAAGTCCTAAAATTATCAAGTCCTAATTAAGTCCTAAAATTATCAAGTCCCAATTAAGTCCAAAAAATTATCAAGTCCTAATTAAGTCCTTAAAATATCAAGTCCTAATATAGTCCTAAAAATATCAAGTCCTAATTATGTCCTAAAATTATCAAGTCCTAATTAAGTCCTAAAATTATCAAGTCCTAATTAAGTCCTAAAAAAATCAGGTTCTAATTAGGTCCTAAAATCATCAAGTCCTAATTAAGTCCTAAAATTGTCAAGTCCTAATTAAGTCCTAAAATTATCAGGTCCTAATTAAGTCCTAAAATCATCAAGTCCTAATTAAGTCCTAAAATTATCAAGTCCTAATTAAGTCCTAAAATTATCAAATCCTAATTAAGGCCTAAAATTATCAAGTCCTAATTAAGTCCTAAAATTATCAAGTCCTAATTAAGTCCTAAAATTATCAAGTCCTAATTAAGTCCTAAAATCATCAAGTCCAAATTAAGTCCTAAAATTATCAAGTCCTAATTAAGTCCTAAAATTATCAGGTCCTAATTAAGTCCTAAAATCATCAAGTCCTAATTAAGTCCTAAAATTATCAAGTCCTAATTAAGTCCTAAAATTATCAAGTCCTAATTAAGTCCTCAAAATATCAAGTCCTAATTAAGTCCTAAAAATATCAAGTCCTAATTATGTCCTAAATTTATCAAGTCCTAATTAAGTCCTAAAATCATCAAGTCCTAATTAAGTCCTAAAAATATCAATTCCTAATTAAGTCCTAAAATTGTCAAGTCCTATTTAAGTCCTAAAATCATCAAGTCCTAATTAAGTCCTAAAATTATCAATTCCTAATTAAGTCCTAAAATTATCAAGTCCTAATTAAGTCCTAAAATTATCAAGTCCTAATTAAGTCCTTAAATCATTAAGTCCTAATTAAGTCCTAAAATTATCAGGTCCTAATTAAGTCCTAAAATTAGCAAGTCCTAATTAAGTCCTAAAATTATCAAGTCCTAATTAAGTCCTAAAATTATCAAGTCCTAATTAAGTCCTAAAATCATCAAGTCCTAATTAAGTCCTAAAATTATCAAGTCCTAATTAAGTCCTAAAATTATCAGGTCCTAATTAAGTCCTAAAATTATCAAGTCCTAATTAAGTCCTAAATTTATCAAGTCCTAATTAAGTCCTAAAAATATCAAGTCCTAATTAAGTCCTAAAATCATCAAGTCCTAATTAAGTCCTAAAATTATCAAGTCCTAATTAAGTCCTAAAAATATCAAGTCCTAATTATGTCCTAAAATTATCAAGTCTTAATTAAGTCCTAAAATTATCAAGTCCTAATTAAGTCCTAAAATTATCAGGTCCTAATTAAGTCCTAAAATTATCAAGTCCTAATTAAGTCCTAAAATTATCAAGTCCTAATTAAGTCCTAAAAAAATCAGGTTCTAATTAGGTCCTAAAATCATCAAGTCCTAATTAAGTCCTAAAATCATCAAGTCCTAATTAAGTCCTAAAATTATCAAGTCCTAATTAAGTCCTAAAAATATCAAGTCCTAATTATGTCCTAAAATTATCAAGTCTTAATTAAGTCCTAAAATTATCAAGTCCTAATTAAGTCCTAAAATCATCAAGTCCTAATTAAGTCCTAAAATTATCAAGTCCTAATTAAGTCCTAAAATTATCAGGTCCTAATTAAGTCCTAAAATCATCAAGTCCTAATTAAGTCCTAAAATTATCAAGTCCTAATTAAGTCCTAAAAATATCAAGTCCTAATTATGTCCTAAAATTATCAAGTCTTAATTAAGTCCTAAAATTATCAAGTCCTAATTAAGTCCTAAAATTATCAGGTCCTAATTAAGTCCTAAAATTATCAAGTCCTAATTAAGTCCTAAAATTATCAAGTCCTAATTAAGTCCTAAAAAAATCAGGTTCTAATTAGGTCCTAAAATCATCAAGTCCTAATTAAGTCCTAAAATTGTCAAGTCCTTATTTAAGTCCTAAAATCATCAAGTCCTAATTAAGTCCTAAAATTATCAAGTCCTAATTAAGTCCTAAAAATATCAAGTCCTAATTAAGTCCAAAAATTATCAAGTACTAATTAAGTCCTAAAATTGTCAAGTCCTAATTAAGTCCTAAAATTATCAGGTCCTAATTAAGTCCTAAAATTATCAAGTCCTAATTAAGTCCTAAAATTATCAAGTCCTAATTAAGTCCTAAAAAAATCAGGTTCTAATTAGGTCCTAAAATCATCAAGTCCTAATTAAGTCCTAAAATTGTCAAGTCCTAATTAAGTCCTAAAATTATCAAGTCTTAATTAAGTCCTAAAATCATCAAGTCCTAATTAAGTCCTAAAATTATCAAGTCTTAATTAAGTCCTAAAATCATCAAGTCCTAATTAAGTCCTAAAATTATCAAGTCCCAATTAAGTCCAAAAAATTATCAAGTCCTAATTAAGTCCTTAAAATATCAAGTCCTAATATAGTCCTAAAAATATCAAGTCCTAATTATGTCCTAAAATTATCAAGTCCTAATTAAGTCCTAAAATTATCAAGTCCTAATTAAGTCCTAAAAAAATCAGGTTCTAATTAGGTCCTAAAATCATCAAGTTCTAATTAAGTCCTAAAATTGTCAAGTCCTAATTAAGTCCTAAAATTATCAGGTCCTAATTAAGTCCTAAAATCATCAAGTCCTAATTAAGTCCTAAAATTATCAAGTCCTAATTAAGTCATAAAATTATCAAGTCCTAATTAAGTCCTAAAAATATCAAGTCCTAATTATGTCCTAAAATTATCAAGTCTTAATTAAGTCCTAAAATTATCAAGTCCTAATTAAGTCCTAAAATTATCAGGTCCTAATTAAGTCCTAAAATTATCAAGTCCTAATTCAGTCCTAAAATTATCAAGTCCTAATTAAGTCCTAAAAAAATCAGGTTCTAATTAGGTCCTAAAATCATCAAGTCCTAATTAAGTCCTAAAATTGTCAAGTCCTTATTTAAGTCCTAAAATCATCAAGTCCTAATTAAGTCCTAAAATTATCAAGTCCTAATTAAGTCCTAAAAATATCAAGTCCTAATTAAGTCCAAAAATTATCAAGTACTAATTAAGTCCTAAAATTGTCAAGTCCTAATTAAGTCCTAAAATTATCAGGTCCTAATTAAGTCCTAAAATTATCAAGTCCTAATTAAGTCCTAAAATTATCAAGTCCTAATTAAGTCCTAAAAAAATCAGGTTCTAATTAGGTCCTAAAATCATCAAGTCCTAATTAAGTCCTAAAATTGTCAAGTCCTAATTAAGTCCTAAAATTATCAAGTCTTAATTAAGTCCTAAAATCATCAAGTCCTAATTAAGTCCTAAAATTATCAAGTCTTAATTAAGTCCTAAAATCATCAAGTCCTAATTAAGTCCTAAAATTATCAAGTCCCAATTAAGTCCAAAAAATTATCAAGTCCTAATTAAGTCCTTAAAATATCAAGTCCTAATATAGTCCTAAAAATATCAAGTCCTAATTATGTCCTAAAATTATCAAGTCCTAATTAAGTCCTAAAATTATCAAGTCCTAATTAAGTCCTAAAAAAATCAGGTTCTAATTAGGTCCTAAAATCATCAAGTCCTAATTAAGTCCTAAAATTGTCAAGTCCTAATTAAGTCCTAAAATTATCAGGTCCTAATTAAGTCCTAAAATCATCAAGTCCTAATTAAGTCCTAAAATTATCAAGTCCTAATTAAGTCATAAAATTATCAAGTCCTAATTAAGTCCTAAAAATATCAAGTCCTAATTCAGTCCTAAAAATATCAAGTCCTAATTATGTCCTAAAATTATCAAGTCCTAATTTAGTCCTAAAATTAGCAAGTCCTCATTAAGTCCTAAAATTATCAAGTCCTATTTAAGTCCTAAAATCATCAAGTCCTTATTAAGTCCTAAAATTATCAAGTCCTAATTAAGTCCTAAAAATATCAAGTCCTAATTAAGTCCTAAAATTATCAAATCCTAATTAAGGCCTAAAATTATCAAGTCCTAATTAAGTCCTAAAATTATCAAGTCCTAATTAAGTCCTAAAATTATCAAGTCCTAATTAAGTCCTAAAATCATCAAGTCCAAATTAAGTCCTAAAATTATCAAGTCCTAATTAAGTCCTAAAATTATCAGGTCCTAATTAAGTCCTAAAATCATCAAGTCCTAATTAAGTCCTAAAATTATCAAGTCCTAATTAAGTCCTAAAATTATCAAGTCCTAATTAAGTCCTCAAAATATCAAGTCCTAATTAAGTCCTAAAAATATCAAGTCCTAATTATGTCCTAAATTTATCAAGTCCTAATTAAGTCCTAAAATCATCAAGTCCTAATTAAGTCCTAAAAATATCAATTCCTAATTAAGTCCTAAAATTGTCAAGTCCTATTTAAGTCCTAAAATCATCAAGTCCTAATTAAGTCCTAAAATTATCAGGTCCTAATTAAGTCCTAAAATCATCAAGTCCTAATTAAGTCCTAAAATTATCAAGTCCTAATTAAGTCCTAAAATTATCAAGTCCTAATTAAGTCCTCAAAATATCAAGTCCTAATTAAGTCCTAAAAATATCAAGTCCTAATTATGTCCTAAATTTATCAAGTCCTAATTAAGTCCTAAAATCATCAAGTCCTAATTAAGTCCTAAAAATATCAATTCCTAATTAAGTCCTAAAATTGTCAAGTCCTATTTAAGTCCTAAAATCATCAAGTCCTAATTAAGTCCTAAAATTATCAATTCCTAATTAAGTCCTAAAATTATCAAGTCCTAATTAAGTCCTAAAATTATCAAGTCCTAATTAAGTCCTTAAATCATTAAGTCCTAATTAAGTCCTAAAATTATCAGGTCCTAATTAAGTCCTAAAATTAGCAAGTCCTAATTAAGTCCTAAAATTATCAAGTCCTAATTAAGTCCTAAAATTATCAAGTCCTAATTAAGTCCTAAAATCATCAAGTCCTAATTAAGTCCTAAAATTATCAAGTCCTAATTAAGTCCTAAAATTATCAGGTCCTAATTAAGTCCTAAAATTATCAAGTCCTAATTAAGTCCTAAATTTATCAAGTCCTAATTAAGTCCTAAAAATATCAAGTCCTAATTAAGTCCTAAAATCATCAAGTCCTAATTAAGTCCTAAAATTATCAAGTCCTAATTAAGTCCTAAAAATATCAAGTCCTAATTATGTCCTAAAATTATCAAGTCTTAATTAAGTCCTAAAATTATCAAGTCCTAATTAAGTCCTAAAATTATCAGGTCCTAATTAAGTCCTAAAATTATCAAGTCCTAATTAAGTCCTAAAATTATCAAGTCCTAATTAAGTCCTAAAAAAATCAGGTTCTAATTAGGTCCTAAAATCATCAAGTCCTAATTAAGTCCTAAAATTGTCAAGTCCTTATTTAAGTCCTAAAATCATCAAGTCCTAATTAAGTCCTAAAATTATCAAGTCCTAATTAAGTCCTAAAAATATCAAGTCCTAATTAAGTCCAAAAATTATCAAGTACTAATTAAGTCCTAAAATTGTCAAGTCCTAATTAAGTCCTAAAATTATCAGGTCCTAATTAAGTCCTAAAATTATCAAGTCCTAATTAAGTCCTAAAATTATCAAGTCCTAATTAAGTCCTAAAAAAATCAGGTTCTAATTAGGTCCTAAAATCATCAAGTCCTAATTAAGTCCTAAAATTGTCAAGTCCTAATTAAGTCCTAAAATTATCAAGTCTTAATTAAGTCCTAAAATCATCAAGTCCTAATTAAGTCCTAAAATTATCAAGTCTTAATTAAGTCCTAAAATCATCAAGTCCTAATTAAGTCCTAAAATTATCAAGTCCCAATTAAGTCCAAAAAATTATCAAGTCCTAATTAAGTCCTTAAAATATCAAGTCCTAATATAGTCCTAAAAATATCAAGTCCTAATTATGTCCTAAAATTATCAAGTCCTAATTAAGTCCTAAAATTATCAAGTCCTAATTAAGTCCTAAAAAAATCAGGTTCTAATTAGGTCCTAAAATCATCAAGTCCTAATTAAGTCCTAAAATTGTCAAGTCCTAATTAAGTCCTAAAATTATCAGGTCCTAATTAAGTCCTAAAATCATCAAGTCCTAATTAAGTCCTAAAATTATCAAGTCCTAATTAAGTCATAAAATTATCAAGTCCTAATTAAGTCCTAAAAATATCAAGTCCTAATTCAGTCCTAAAAATATCAAGTCCTAATTATGTCCTAAAATTATCAAGTCCTAATTTAGTCCTAAAATTAGCAAGTCCTCATTAAGTCCTAAAATTATCAAGTCCTATTTAAGTCCTAAAATCATCAAGTCCTTATTAAGTCCTAAAATTATCAAGTCCTAATTAAGTCCTAAAAATATCAAGTCCTAATTAAGTCCTAAAATTATCAAATCCTAATTAAGGCCTAAAATTATCAAGTCCTAATTAAGTCCTAAAATTATCAAGTCCTAATTAAGTCCTAAAATTATCAAGTCCTAATTAAGTCCTAAAATCATCAAGTCCAAATTAAGTCCTAAAATTATCAAGTCCTAATTAAGTCCTAAAATTATCAGGTCCTAATTAAGTCCTAAAATCATCAAGTCCTAATTAAGTCCTAAAATTATCAAGTCCTAATTAAGTCCTAAAATTATCAAGTCCTAATTAAGTCCTCAAAATATCAAGTCCTAATTAAGTCCTAAAAATATCAAGTCCTAATTATGTCCTAAATTTATCAAGTCCTAATTAAGTCCTAAAATCATCAAGTCCTAATTAAGTCCTAAAAATATCAATTCCTAATTAAGTCCTAAAATTGTCAAGTCCTATTTAAGTCCTAAAATCATCAAGTCCTAATTAAGTCCTAAAATTATCAATTCCTAATTAAGTCCTAAAATTATCAAGTCCTAATTAAGTCCTAAAATTATCAAGTCCTAATTAAGTCCTTAAATCATTAAGTCCTAATTAAGTCCTAAAATTATCAGGTCCTAATTAAGTCCTAAAATTAGCAAGTCCTAATTAAGTCCTAAAATTATCAAGTCCTAATTAAGTCCTAAAATTATCAAGTCCTAATTAAGTCCTAAAATCATCAAGTCCTAATTAAGTCCTAAAATTATCAAGTCCTAATTAAGTCCTAAAATTATCAGGTCCTAATTAAGTCCTAAAATTATCAAGTCCTAATTAAGTCCTAAATTTATCAAGTCCTAATTAAGTCCTAAAAATATCAAGTCCTAATTAAGTCCTAAAATCATCAAGTCCTAATTAAGTCCTAAAATTATCAAGTCCTAATTAAGTCCTAAAAATATCAAGTCCTAATTATGTCCTAAAATTATCAAGTCTTAATTAAGTCCTAAAATTATCAAGTCCTAATTAAGTCCTAAAATTATCAGGTCCTAATTAAGTCCTAAAATTATCAAGTCCTAATTAAGTCCTAAAATTATCAAGTCCTAATTAAGTCCTAAAAAAATCAGGTTCTAATTAGGTCCTAAAATCATCAAGTCCTAATTAAGTCCTAAAATTGTCAAGTCCTTATTTAAGTCCTAAAATCATCAAGTCCTAATTAAGTCCTAAAATTATCAAGTCCTAATTAAGTCCTAAAAATATCAAGTCCTAATTAAGTCCAAAAATTATCAAGTACTAATTAAGTCCTAAAATTGTCAAGTCCTAATTAAGTCCTAAAATTATCAGGTCCTAATTAAGTCCTAAAATTATCAAGTCCTAATTAAGTCCTAAAATTATCAAGTCCTAATTAAGTCCTAAAAAAATCAGGTTCTAATTAGGTCCTAAAATCATCAAGTCCTAATTAAGTCCTAAAATTGTCAAGTCCTAATTAAGTCCTAAAATTATCAAGTCTTAATTAAGTCCTAAAATCATCAAGTCCTAATTAAGTCCTAAAATTATCAAGTCTTAATTAAGTCCTAAAATCATCAAGTCCTAATTAAGTCCTAAAATTATCAAGTCCCAATTAAGTCCAAAAAATTATCAAGTCCTAATTAAGTCCTTAAAATATCAAGTCCTAATATAGTCCTAAAAATATCAAGTCCTAATTATGTCCTAAAATTATCAAGTCCTAATTAAGTCCTAAAATTATCAAGTCCTAATTAAGTCCTAAAAAAATCAGGTTCTAATTAGGTCCTAAAATCATCAAGTCCTAATTAAGTCCTAAAATTGTCAAGTCCTAATTAAGTCCTAAAATTATCAGGTCCTAATTAAGTCCTAAAATCATCAAGTCCTAATTAAGTCCTAAAATTATCAAGTCCTAATTAAGTCATAAAATTATCAAGTCCTAATTAAGTCTTAAAAATATCAAGTCCTAATTCAGTCCTAAAAATATCAAGTCCTAATTATGTCCTAAAATTATCAAGTCCTAATTTAGTCCTAAAATTAGCAAGTCCTCATTAAGTCCTAAAATTATCAAGTCCTATTTAAGTCCTAAAATCATCAAGTCCTTATTAAGTCCTAAAATTATCAAGTCCTAATTAAGTCCTTAAAATATCAAGTCCTAATTAAGTCCTAAAATTATCAAATCCTAATTAAGGCCTAAAATTATCAAGTCCTAATTAAGTCCTAAAATTATCAAGTCCTAATTAAGTCCTAAAATTATCAAGTCCTAATTAAGTCCTAAAATCATCAAGTCCAAATTAAGTCCTAAAATTATCAAGTCCTAATTAAGTCCTAAAATTATCAGGTCCTAATTAAGTCCTAAAATCATCAAGTCCTAATTAAGTCCTAAAATTATCAAGTCCTAATTAAGTCCTAAAATTATCAAGTCCTAATTAAGTCCTCAAAATATCAAGTCCTAATTAAGTCCTAAAAATATCAAGTCCTAATTATGTCCTAAAATTGTCAAGTCCTATTTAAGTCCTAAAATCATCAAGTCCTAATTAAGTCCTAAAATTATCAATTCCTAATTAAGTCCTAAAATTATCAAGTCCTAATTAAGTCCTAAAATTATCAAGTCCTAATTAAGTCCTTAAATCATTAAGTCCTAATTAAGTCCTAAAATTATCAGGTCCTAATTAAGTCCTAAAATTAGCAAGTCCTAATTAAGTCCTAAAATTATCAAGTCCTAATTAAGTCCTAAAATTATCAAGTCCTAATTAAGTCCTAAAATCATCAAGTCCTAATTAAGTCCTAAAATTATCAAGTCCTAATTAAGTCCTAAAAAAATCAGGTTCTAATTAGGTCCTAAAATCATCAAGTCCTAATTAAGTCCTAAAATTGTCAAGTCCTAATTAAGTCCTAAAATTATCAAGTCTTAATTAAGTCCTAAAATCATCAAGTCCTAATTAAGTCCTAAAATTATCAAGTCTTAATTAAGTCCTAAAATCATCAAGTCCTAATTAAGTCCTAAAATTATCAAGTCCCAATTAAGTCCAAAAAATTATCAAGTCCTAATTAAGTCCTTAAAATATCAAGTCCTAATATAGTCCTAAAAATATCAAGTCCTAATTATGTCCTAAAATTATCAAGTCCTAATTAAGTCCTAAAATTATCAAGTCCTAATTAAGTCATAAAATTATCAAGTCCTAATTAAGTCTTAAAAATATCAAGTCCTAATTCAGTCCTAAAAATATCAAGTCCTAATTATGTCCTAAAATTATCAAGTCCTAATTTAGTCCTAAAATTAGCAAGTCCTCATTAAGTCCTAAAATTATCAAGTCCTATTTAAGTCCTAAAATCATCAAGTCCTTATTAAGTCCTAAAATTATCAAGTCCTAATTAAGTCCTTAAAATATCAAGTCCTAATTAAGTCCTAAAATTATCAAATCCTAATTAAGGCCTAAAATTATCAAGTCCTAATTAAGTCCTAAAATTATCAAGTCCTAATTAAGTCCTAAAATTATCAAGTCCTAATTAAGTCCTAAAATCATCAAGTCCAAATTAAGTCCTAAAATTATCAAGTCCTAATTAAGTCCTAAAATTATCAGGTCCTAATTAAGTCCTAAAATCATCAAGTCCTAATTAAGTCCTAAATTTATCAAGTCCTAATTAAGTCCTAAAAATATCAAGTCCTAATTAAGTCCTAAAATCATCAAGTCCTAATTAAGTCCTAAAATTATCAAGTCCTAATTAAGTCCTAAAATTATCAGGTCCTAATTAAGTCCTAAAATTATCAAGTCCTAATTAAGTCCTAAATTTATCAAGTCCTAATTAAGTCCTAAAAATATCAAGTCCTAATTAAGTCCTAAAATCATCAAGTCCTAATTAAGTCCTAAAATTATCAAGTCCTAATTAAGTCCTAAAATTATCAAGTCCTAATTAAGTCCTAAAATTATCAAGTCCTAATTAAGTCCTAAAATCATCAAGTCCTAATTAAGTCCTAAAATTATCAAGTCCTAATTAAGTCCTAAAATTATCAGGTCCTAATTAAGTCCTAAAATTATCAAGTCCTAATTAAGTCCTAAATTTATCAAGTCCTAATTAAGTCCTAAAAATATCAAGTCCTAATTAAGTCCTAAAATCATCAAGTCCTAATTAAGTCCTAAAATTATCAAGTCCTAATTAAGTCCTAAAAATATCAAGTCCTAATTATGTCCTAAAATTATCAAGTCTTAATTAAGTCCTAAAATTATCAAGTCCTAATTAAGTCCTAAAATTATCAGGTCCTAATTAAGTCCTAAAATTATCAAGTCCTAATTAAGTCCTAAAATTATCAAGTCCTAATTAAGTCCTAAAAAAATCAGGTTCTAATTAGGTCCTAAAATCATCAAGTCCTAATTAAGTCCTAAAATTGTCAAGTCCTTATTTAAGTCCTAAAATCATCAAGTCCTAATTAAGTCCTAAAATTATCAAGTCCTAATTAAGTCCTAAAAATATCAAGTCCTAATTAAGTCCAAAAATTATCAAGTACTAATTAAGTCCTAAAATTGTCAAGTCCTAATTAAGTCCTAAAATTATCAGGTCCTAATTAAGTCCTAAAATTATCAAGTCCTAATTAAGTCCTAAAATTATCAAGTCCTAATTAAGTCCTAAAAAAATCAGGTTCTAATTAGGTCCTAAAATCATCAAGTCCTAATTAAGTCCTAAAATTATCAGGTCCTAATTAAGTCCTAAAATTATCAAGTCCTAATTAAGTCCTAAAATTATCAAGTCCTAATTAAGTCCTAAAAAAATCAGGTTCTAATTAGGTCCTAAAATCATCAAGTCCTAATTAAGTCCTAAAATTGTCAAGTCCTTATTTAAGTCCTAAAATCATCAAGTCCTAATTAAGTCCTAAAATTATCAAGTCCTAATTAAGTCCTAAAAATATCAAGTCCTAATTAAGTCCAAAAATTATCAAGTACTAATTAAGTCCTAAAATTGTCAAGTCCTAATTAAGTCCTAAAATTATCAGGTCCTAATTAAGTCCTAAAATTATCAAGTCCTAATTAAGTCCTAAAATTATCAAGTCCTAATTAAGTCCTAAAAAAATCAGGTTCTAATTAAGTCCTAAAAATATCAATTCCTAATTGAGTCCTAAAATTATCAAGTCCTAATTAAGTCTTAAAAAAATCAGGTCCTAATTAAGTCCTAAAATCATCAAGTCCTAATTAAGTCCTAAAATTATCAAGTCCTAATTAAGTCCTAAAATTATCAAGTCCTAATTAAGTCCTCAAAATATCAAGTCCTAATTAAGTCCTAAAAATATCAAGTCCTAATTATGTCCTAAATTTATCAAGTCCTAATTAAGTCCTAAAATCATCAAGTCCTAATTAAGTCCTAAAAATATCAATTCCTAATTAAGTCCTAAAATTGTCAAGTCCTATTTAAGTCCTAAAATCATCAAGTCCTAATTAAGTCCTAAAATTATCAAGTCCTAATTAAGTCCTAAAAATATCAAGTCCTAATTAAGTCCTAAAATTATCAAATCCTAATTAAGGCCTAAAATTATCAAGTCCTAATTAAGTCCTAAAATTAGCAAGTCCTCATTAAGTCCTAAAATTATCAAGTCCTAATTAAGTCCTAAAATTATCAAGTCCTAATTAAGTCCTAAAATCATCAAGTCCTAATTAAGTCCTAAAATTATCAAGTCCAAATTAAGTCCTAAAATTATCAGGTCCTAATTAAGTCCTAAAATCATCAAGTCCTAATTAAGTCCTAAAAATATCAAGTCCTAATTAAGTCCTAAAATTATCAAATCCTAATTAAGGCCTAAAATTATCAAGTCCTAATTAAGTCCTAAAATTATCAAGTCCTAATTAAGTCCTAAATTTATCAAGTCCTAATTAGGTCCTAAAATCATCAAGTCCTAATTAAGTCCTAAAAATATCAATTCCTAATTAAGTCCTAAAATTGTCAAGTCCTATTTAAGTCCTAAAATCATCAAGTCCTTATTAAGTCCTAAAATTATCAAGTCCTAATTAAGTCCTAAAAATATCAAGTCCTAATTAAGTCCTAAAATTATCAAATCCTAATTAAGGCCAAAAATTATCAAGTCCTAATTAAGTCCTAAAAATATCAAGTCCTAATTAAGTCCTAAAATCATCAAGTCCTAATTAAGTCCTAAAATTATCAAGTCCTAATTAAGTCCTAAAAATATCAAGTCCTAATTAAGTCCTAAAATTATCAAATCCTAATTAAGGCCTAAAATTATCAGGTCCTAATTAAGTCCTAAAATTATCAAGTCCTAATTAAGTCCTAAAATTATCAAGTCCTAATTAAGTCCTAAATTTATCAAGTCCTAATTAAGTCCTAAAATCATCAAGTCCTAATTAAGTCCTAAAAATATCAATTCCTAATTAAGTCCTAAAATCATCAAGTCCTTATTAAGTCCTAAAATTATCAAGTCCTAATTAAGTCCTAAAAATATCAAGTCCTAATTAAGTCCTAAAATTATCAAATCCTAATTAAGGCCTAAAATTATCAAGTCCTAATTAAGTCCTAAAATTATCAAGTCCTAATTAAGTCCTAAAATTATCAAGTCCTAATTAAGTCCTAAAATCATCAAGTCCTAATTAAGTCCTAAAATTATCAAGTCCTAATTAAGTCCTAAAATTATCAGGTCCTAATTAAGTCCTAAAATCATCAAGTCCTAATTAAGTCCTAAAATTATCAAGTCCTAATTAAGTCATAAAATTATCAAGTCCTAATTAAGTCTTAAAAATATCAAGTCCTAATTCAGTCCTAAAAATATCAAGTCCTAATTATGTCCTAAAATTATCAAGTCCTAATTTAGTCCTAAAATTAGCAAGTCCTCATTAAGTCCTAAAATTATCAAGTCCTATTTAAGTCCTAAAATCATCAAGTCCTTATTAAGTCCTAAAATTATCAAGTCCTAATTAAGTCCTAAAAATATCAAGTCCTAATTAAGTCCTAAAATTATCAAATCCTAATTAAGGCCTAAAATTATCAAGTCCTAATTAAGTCCTAAAATTATCAAGTCCTAATTAAGTCCTAAAATTATCAAGTCCTAATTAAGTCCTAAAATCATCAAGTCCAAATTAAGTCCTAAAATTATCAAGTCCTAATTAAGTCCTAAAATTATCAGGTCCTAATTAAGTCCTAAAATCATCAAGTCCTAATTAAGTCCTAAAATTATCAAGTCCTAATTAAGTCCTAAAATTATCAAGTCCTAATTAAGTCCTCAAAATATCAAGTCCTAATTAAGTCCTAAAAATATCAAGTCCTAATTATGTCCTAAATTTATCAAGTCCTAATTAAGTCCTAAAATCATCAAGTCCTAATTAAGTCCTAAAAATATCAATTCCTAATTAAGTCCTAAAATTGTCAAGTCCTATTTAAGTCCTAAAATCATCAAGTCCTAATTAAGTCCTAAAATTATCAATTCCTAATTAAGTCCTAAAATTATCAAGTCCTAATTAAGTCCTAAAATTATCAAGTCCTAATTAAGTCCTTAAATCATTAAGTCCTAATTAAGTCCTAAAATTATCAGGTCCTAATTAAGTCCTAAAATTAGCAAGTCCTAATTAAGTCCTAAAATTATCAAGTCCTAATTAAGTCCTAAAATTATCAAGTCCTAATTAAGTCCTAAAATCATCAAGTCCTAATTAAGTCCTAAAATTATCAAGTCCTAATTAAGTCCTAAAATTATCAGGTCCTAATTAAGTCCTAAAATTATCAAGTCCTAATTAAGTCCTAAATTTATCAAGTCCTAATTAAGTCCTAAAAATATCAAGTCCTAATTAGGTCCTAAAATCATCAAGTCCTAATTAAGTCCTAAAATTATCAAGTCCTAATTAAGTCCTAAAAATATCAAGTCCTAATTATGTCCTAAAATTATCAAGTCTTAATTAAGTCCTAAAATTATCAAGTCCTAATTAAGTCCTAAAATTATCAGGTCCTAATTAAGTCCTAAAATTATCAAGTCCTAATTAAGTCCTAAAATTATCAAGTCCTAATTAAGTCCTAAAAAAATCAGGTTCTAATTAGGTCCTAAAATCATCAAGTCCTAATTAAGTCCTAAAATTGTCAAGTCCTTATTTAAGTCCTAAAATCATCAAGTCCTAATTAAGTCCTAAAATTATCAAGTCCTAATTAAGTCCTAAAAATATCAAGTCCTAATTAAGTCCAAAAATTAGCAAGTACTAATTAAGTCCTAAAATTGTCAAGTCCTAATTAAGTCCTAAAATTATCAGGTCCTAATTAAGTCCTAAAAATATCAAGTCCTAATTATGTCCTAAAATTATCAAGTCTTAATTAAGTCCTAAAATTATCAAGTCCTAATTAAGTCCTAAAATTATCAGGTCCTAATTAAGTCCTAAAATTATCAAGTCCTAATTAAGTCCTAAAATTATCAAGTCCTAATTAAGTCCTAAAAAAATCAGGTTCTAATTAGGTCCTAAAATCATCAAGTCCTAATTAAGTCCTAAAATTGTCAAGTCCTTATTTAAGTCCTAAAATCATCAAGTCCTAATTAAGTCCTAAAATTATCAAGTCCTAATTAAGTCCTAAAAATATCAAGTCCTAATTAAGTCCAAAAATTATCAAGTACTAATTAAGTCCTAAAATTGTCAAGTCCTAATTAAGTCCTAAAATTATCAGGTCCTAATTAAGTCCTAAAATTATCAAGTCCTAATTAAGTCCTAAAATTATCAAGTCCTAATTAAGTCCTAAAAAAATCAGGTTCTAATTAGGTCCTAAAATCATCAAGTCCTAATTAAGTCCTAAAATTATCAGGTCCTAATTAAGTCCTAAAATTATCAAGTCCTAATTAAGTCCTAAAATTATCAAGTCCTAATTAAGTCCTAAAAAAATCAGGTTCTAATTAGGTCCTAAAATCATCAAGTCCTAATTAAGTCCTAAAATTGTCAAGTCCTTATTTAAGTCCTAAAATCATCAAGTCCTAATTAAGTCCTAAAATTATCAAGTCCTAATTAAGTCCTAAAAATATCAAGTCCTAATTAAGTCCAAAAATTATCAAGTACTAATTAAGTCCTAAAATTGTCAAGTCCTAATTAAGTCCTAAAATTATCAGGTCCTAATTAAGTCCTAAAATTATCAAGTCCTAATTAAGTCCTAAAATTATCAAGTCCTAATTAAGTCCTAAAAAAATCAGGTTCTAATTAAGTCCTAAAAATATCAATTCCTAATTGAGTCCTAAAATTATCAAGTCCTAATTAAGTCTTAAAAAAATCAGGTCCTAATTAAGTCCTAAAATCATCAAGTCCTAATTAAGTCCTAAAATTATCAAGTCCTAATTAAGTCCTAAAATTATCAAGTCCTAATTAAGTCCTCAAAATATCAAGTCCTAATTAAGTCCTAAAAATATCAAGTCCTAATTATGTCCTAAATTTATCAAGTCCTAATTAAGTCCTAAAATCATCAAGTCCTAATTAAGTCCTAAAAATATCAATTCCTAATTAAGTCCTAAAATTGTCAAGTCCTATTTAAGTCCTAAAATCATCAAGTCCTAATTAAGTCCTAAAATTATCAAGTCCTAATTAAGTCCTAAAAATATCAAGTCCTAATTAAGTCCTAAAATTATCAAATCCTAATTAAGGCCTAAAATTATCAAGTCCTAATTAAGTCCTAAAATTAGCAAGTCCTCATTAAGTCCTAAAATTATCAAGTCCTAATTAAGTCCTAAAATTATCAAGTCCTAATTAAGTCCTAAAATCATCAAGTCCTAATTAAGTCCTAAAATTATCAAGTCCAAATTAAGTCCTAAAATTATCAGGTCCTAATTAAGTCCTAAAATCATCAAGTCCTAATTAAGTCCTAAAAATATCAAGTCCTAATTAAGTCCTAAAATTATCAAATCCTAATTAAGGCCTAAAATTATCAAGTCCTAATTAAGTCCTAAAATTATCAAGTCCTAATTAAGTCCTAAATTTATCAAGTCCTAATTAAGTCCTAAAATCATCAAGTCCTAATTAAGTCCTAAAAATATCAATTCCTAATTAAGTCCTAAAATTGTCAAGTCCTATTTAAGTCCTAAAATCATCAAGTCCTTATTAAGTCCTAAAATTATCAAGTCCTAATTAAGTCCTAAAAATATCAAGTCCTAATTAAGTCCTAAAATTATCAAATCCTAATTAAGGCCAAAAATTATCAAGTCCTAATTAAGTCCTAAAAATATCAAGTCCTAATTAAGTCCTAAAATCATCAAGTCCTAATTAAGTCCTAAAATTATCAAGTCCTAATTAAGTCCTAAAAATATCAAGTCCTAATTAAGTCCTAAAATTATCAAATCCTAATTAAGGCCTAAAATTATCAGGTCCTAATTAAGTCCTAAAATTATCAAGTCCTAATTAAGTCCTAAAATTATCAAGTCCTAATTTAGTCCTAAAAAAATCAGGTTATAATTAGGTCCTAAAATCATCAAGTCCTAATTAAGTCCTAAAATTATCAAATCCTAATTAAGGCCTAAAATTATCAGGTCCTAATTAAGTCCTAAAATTATCAGGTCCTAATTAAGTCCTAAAATTATCAAGTCCTAATTAAGTCCTAAAATTATCAAGTCCTAATTAAGTCCTAAAAATATCAAGTCCTAATTAAGTCCTAAAATTATCAAATCCTAATTAAGGCCTAAAATTATCAAGTCCTAATTAAGTCCTAAAATTATCAAGTCCTAATTAAGTCCTAAATTTATCAAGTCCTAATTAAGTCCTAAAATCATCAAGTTCTAATTAAGTCCTAAAAATATCAATTCCTAATTAAGTCCTAAAATCATCAAGTCCTTATTAAGTCCTAAAATTATCAAGTCCTATTTAAGTCCTAAAAATATCAAGTCCTAATTAAGTCCTAAAATTATCAAATCCTAATTAAGGCCTAAAATTATCAAGTCCTAATTAAGTCCTAAAATTATCAAGTCCTAATTAAGTCCTAAAATTATCAAGTCCTAATTAAGTCCTAAAATCATCAAGTCCTAATTAAGTCCTAAAATTATCAAGTCCTAATTAAGTCCTAAAATTATCAGGTCCTAATTAAGTCCTAAAATCATCAAGTCCTAATTAAGTCCTAAAATTATCAAGTCCTAATTAAGTCATAAAATTATCAAGTCCTAATTAAGTCTTAAAAATATCAAGTCCTAATTCAGTCCTAAAAATATCAAGTCCTAATTATGTCCTAAAATTATCAAGTCCTAATTTAGTCCTAAAATTAGCAAGTCCTCATTAAGTCCTAAAATTATCAAGTCCTATTTAAGTCCTAAAATCATCAAGTCCTTATTAAGTCCTAAAATTATCAAGTCCTAATTAAGTCCTAAAAATATCAAGTCCTAATTAAGTCCTAAAATTATCAAATCCTAATTAAGGCCTAAAATTATCAAGTCCTAATTAAGTCCTAAAATTATCAAGTCCTAATTAAGTCCTAAAATTATCAAGTCCTAATTAAGTCCTAAAATCATCAAGTCCAAATTAAGTCCTAAAATTATCAAGTCCTAATTAAGTCCTAAAATTATCAGGTCCTAATTAAGTCCTAAAATCATCAAGTCCTAATTAAGTCCTAAAATTATCAAGTCCTAATTAAGTCCTAAAATCATCAAGTCCAAATTAAGTCCTAAAATTATCAAGTCCTAATTAAGTCCTAAAATTATCAGGTCCTAATTAAGTCCTAAAATCATCAAGTCCTAATTAAGTCCTAAAATTATCAAGTCCTAATTAAGTCCTAAAATTATCAAGTCCTAATTAAGTCCTCAAAATATCAAGTCCTAATTAAGTCCTAAAAATATCAAGTCCTAATTATGTCCTAAATTTATCAAGTCCTAATTAAGTCCTAAAATCATCAAGTTCTAATTAAGTCCTAAAAATATCAATTCCTAATTAAGTCCTAAAATCATCAAGTCCTTATTAAGTCCTAAAATTATCAAGTCCTATTTAAGTCCTAAAAATATCAAGTCCTAATTAAGTCCTAAAATTATCAAATCCTAATTAAGGCCTAAAATTATCAAGTCCTAATTAAGTCCTAAAATTATCAAGTCCTAATTAAGTCCTAAAATTATCAAGTCCTAATTAAGTCCTAAAATCATCAAGTCCTAATTAAGTCCTAAAATTATCAAGTCCTAATTAAGTCCTAAAATTATCAGGTCCTAATTAAGTCCTAAAATCATCAAGTCCTAATTAAGTCCTAAAATTATCAAGTCCTAATTAAGTCATAAAATTATCAAGTCCTAATTAAGTCTTAAAAATATCAAGTCCTAATTCAGTCCTAAAAATATCAAGTCCTAATTATGTCCTAAAATTATCAAGTCCTAATTTAGTCCTAAAATTAGCAAGTCCTCATTAAGTCCTAAAATTATCAAGTCCTATTTAAGTCCTAAAATCATCAAGTCCTTATTAAGTCCTAAAATTATCAAGTCCTAATTAAGTCCTAAAAATATCAAGTCCTAATTAAGTCCTAAAATTATCAAATCCTAATTAAGGCCTAAAATTATCAAGTCCTAATTAAGTCCTAAAATTATCAAGTCCTAATTAAGTCCTAAAATTATCAAGTCCTAATAAGGTCCTAAAATCATCAAGTCCAAATTAAGTCCTAAAATTATCAAGTCCTAATTAAGTCCTAAAATTATCAGGTCCTAATTAAGTCCTAAAATCATCAAGTCCTAATTAAGTCCTAAAATTATCAAGTCCTAATTAAGTCCTAAAATCATCAAGTCCAAATTAAGTCCTAAAATTATCAAGTCCTAATTAAGTCCTAAAATTATCAGGTCCTAATTAAGTCCTAAAATCATCAAGTCCTAATTAAGTCCTAAAATTATCAAGTCCTAATTAAGTCCTAAAATTATCAAGTCCTAATTAAGTCCTCAAAATATCAAGTCCTAATTAAGTCCTAAAAATATCAAGTCCTAATTATGTCCTAAATTTATCAAGTCCTAATTAAGTCCTAAAATCATCAAGTCCTAATTAAGTCCTAAAAATATCAATTCCTAATTAAGTCCTAAAATTGTCAAGTCCTATTTAAGTCCTAAAATCATCAAGTCCTAATTAAGTCCTAAAATTATCAATTCCTAATTAAGTCCTAAAATTATCAAGTCCTAATTAAGTCCTAAAATTATCAAGTCCTAATTAAGTCCTTAAATCATTAAGTCCTAATTAAGTCCTAAAATTATCAGGTCCTAATTAAGTCCTAAAATTAGCAAGTCCTAATTAAGTCCTAAAATTATCAAGTCCTAATTAAGTCCTAAAATTATCAAGTCCTAATTAAGTCCTAAAATCATCAAGTCCTAATTAAGTCCTAAAATTATCAAGTCCTAATTAAGTCCTAAAATTATCAGGTCCTAATTAAGTCCTAAAATTATCAAGTCCTAATTAAGTCCTAAATTTATCAAGTCCTAATTAAGTCCTAAAAATATCAAGTCCTAATTAGGTCCTAAAATCATCAAGTCCTAATTAAGTCCTAAAATTATCAAGTCCTAATTAAGTCCTAAAAATATCAAGTCCTAATTATGTCCTAAAATTATCAAGTCTTAATTAAGTCCTAAAATTATCAAGTCCTAATTAAGTCCTAAAATTATCAGGTCCTAATTAAGTCCTAAAATTATCAAGTCCTAATTAAGTCCTAAAATTATCAAGTCCTAATTAAGTCCTAAAAAAATCAGGTTCTAATTAGGTCCTAAAATCATCAAGTCCTAATTAAGTCCTAAAATTGTCAAGTCCTTATTTAAGTCCTAAAATCATCAAGTCCTAATTAAGTCCTAAAATTATCAAGTCCTAATTAAGTCCTAAAAATATCAAGTCCTAATTAAGTCCAAAAATTATCAAGTACTAATTAAGTCCTAAAATTGTCAAGTCCTAATTAAGTCCTAAAATTATCAGGTCCTAATTAAGTCCTAAAAATATCAAGTCCTAATTATGTCCTAAAATTATCAAGTCTTAATTAAGTCCTAAAATTATCAAGTCCTAATTAAGTCCTAAAATTATCAGGTCCTAATTAAGTCCTAAAATTATCAAGTCCTAATTAAGTCCTAAAATTATCAAGTCCTAATTAAGTCCTAAAAAAATCAGGTTCTAATTAGGTCCTAAAATCATCAAGTCCTAATTAAGTCCTAAAATTGTCAAGTCCTTATTTAAGTCCTAAAATCATCAAGTCCTAATTAAGTCCTAAAATTATCAAGTCCTAATTAAGTCCTAAAAATATCAAGTCCTAATTAAGTCCAAAAATTATCAAGTACTAATTAAGTCCTAAAATTGTCAAGTCCTAATTAAGTCCTAAAATTATCAGGTCCTAATTAAGTCCTAAAATTATCAAGTCCTAATTAAGTCCTAAAATTATCAAGTCCTAATTAAGTCCTAAAAAAATCAGGTTCTAATTAGGTCCTAAAATCATCAAGTCCTAATTAAGTCCTAAAATTATCAGGTCCTAATTAAGTCCTAAAATTATCAAGTCCTAATTAAGTCCTAAAATTATCAAGTCCTAATTAAGTCCTAAAAAAATCAGGTTCTAATTAGGTCCTAAAATCATCAAGTCCTAATTAAGTCCTAAAATTGTCAAGTCCTTATTTAAGTCCTAAAATCATCAAGTCCTAATTAAGTCCTAAAATTATCAAGTCCTAATTAAGTCCTAAAAATATCAAGTCCTAATTAAGTCCAAAAATTATCAAGTACTAATTAAGTCCTAAAATTGTCAAGTCCTAATTAAGTCCTAAAATTATCAGGTCCTAATTAAGTCCTAAAATTATCAAGTCCTAATTAAGTCCTAAAATTATCAAGTCCTAATTAAGTCCTAAAAAAATCAGGTTCTAATTAAGTCCTAAAAATATCAATTCCTAATTGAGTCCTAAAATTATCAAGTCCTAATTAAGTCTTAAAAAAATCAGGTCCTAATTAAGTCCTAAAATCATCAAGTCCTAATTAAGTCCTAAAATTATCAAGTCCTAATTAAGTCCTAAAATTATCAAGTCCTAATTAAGTCCTCAAAATATCAAGTCCTAATTAAGTCCTAAAAATATCAAGTCCTAATTATGTCCTAAATTTATCAAGTCCTAATTAAGTCCTAAAATCATCAAGTCCTAATTAAGTCCTAAAAATATCAATTCCTAATTAAGTCCTAAAATTGTCAAGTCCTATTTAAGTCCTAAAATCATCAAGTCCTAATTAAGTCCTAAAATTATCAAGTCCTAATTAAGTCCTAAAAATATCAAGTCCTAATTAAGTCCTAAAATTATCAAATCCTAATTAAGGCCTAAAATTATCAAGTCCTAATTAAGTCCTAAAATTAGCAAGTCCTCATTAAGTCCTAAAATTATCAAGTCCTAATTAAGTCCTAAAATTATCAAGTCCTAATTAAGTCCTAAAATCATCAAGTCCTAATTAAGTCCTAAAATTATCAAGTCCAAATTAAGTCCTAAAATTATCAGGTCCTAATTAAGTCCTAAAATCATCAAGTCCTAATTAAGTCCTAAAATTATCAAGTCCTCATTAAGTCCTAAAATTATCAAGTCCTATTTAAGTCCTAAAATCATCAAGTCCTTATTAAGTCCTAAAATTATCAAGTCCTAATTAAGTCATAAAATTATCAAGTCCTAATTAAGTCTTAAAAATATCAAGTCCTAATTCAGTCCTAAAAATATCAAGTCCTAATTATGTCCTAAAATTATCAAGTCCTAATTTAGTCCTAAAATTAGCAAGTCCTCATTAAGTCCTAAAATTATCAAGTCCTATTTAAGTCCTAAAATCATCAAGTCCTTATTAAGTCCTAAAATTATCAAGTCCTAATTAAGTCCTAAAATTATCAAGTCCTAATTAAGTCATAAAATTATCAAGTCCTAATTAAGTCTTAAAAATATCAAGTCCTAATTCAGTCCTAAAAATATCAAGTCCTAATTATGTCCTAAAATTATCAAGTCCTAATTTAGTCCTAAAATTAGCAAGTCCTCATTAAGTCCTAAAATTATCAAGTCCTATTTAAGTCCTAAAATCATCAAGTCCTTATTAAGTCCTAAAATTATCAAGTCCTAATTAAGTCCTAAAAATATCAAGTCCTAATTAAGTCCTAAAATTATCAAATCCTAATTAAGGCCTAAAATTATCAAGTCCTAATTAAGTCCTAAAATTATCAAGTCCTAATTAAGTCCTAAAATTATCAAGTCCTAATTAAGTCCTCAAAATATCAAGTCCTAATTAAGTCCTAAAAATATCAAGTCCTAATTATGTCCTAAATTTATCAAGTCCTAATTAAGTCCTAAAATCATCAAGTCCTAATTAAGTCCTAAAAATATCAATTCCTAATTAAGTCCTAAAATTGTCAAGTCCTATTTAAGTCCTAAAATCATCAAGTCCTAATTAAGTCCTAAAATTATCAATTCCTAATTAAGTCCTAAAATTATCAAGTCCTAATTAAGTCCTAAAATTATCAAGTCCTAATTAAGTCCTTAAATCATTAAGTCCTAATTAGGGTCCTAAAATTATCAGGTCCTAATTAAGTCCTAAAATTAGCAAGTCCTAATTAAGTCCTAAAATTATCAAGTCCTAATTAAGTCCTAAAATTATCAAGTCCTAATTAAGTCCTAAAATCATCAAGTCCTAATTAAGTCCTAAAATTATCAAGTCCTAATTAAGTCCTAAAATTATCAGGTCCTAATTAAGTCCTAAAATTATCAAGTCCTAATTAAGTCCTAAATTTATCAAGTCCTAATTAAGTCCTAAAAATATCAAGTCCTAATTAGGTCCTAAAATCATCAAGTCCTAATTAAGTCCTAAAATTATCAAGTCCTAATTAAGTCCTAAAAATATCAAGTCCTAATTATGTCCTAAAATTATCAAGTCTTAATTAAGTCCTAAAATTATCAAGTCCTAATTAAGTCCTAAAATTATCAGGTCCTAATTAAGTCCTAAAATTATCAAGTCCTAATTAAGTCCTAAAATTATCAAGTCCTAATTAAGTCCTAAAAAAATCAGGTTCTAATTAGGTCCTAAAATCATCAAGTCCTAATTAAGTCCTAAAATTGTCAAGTCCTTATTTAAGTCCTAAAATCATCAAGTCCTAATTAAGTCCTAAAATTATCAAGTCCTAATTAAGTCCTAAAAATATCAAGTCCTAATTAAGTCCAAAAATTATCAAGTACTAATTAAGTCCTAAAATTGTCAAGTCCTAATTAAGTCCTAAAATTATCAGGTCCTAATTAAGTCCTAAAAATATCAAGTCCTAATTATGTCCTAAAATTATCAAGTCTTAATTAAGTCCTAAAATTATCAAGTCCTAATTAAGTCCTAAAATTATCAGGTCCTAATTAAGTCCTAAAATTATCAAGTCCTAATTAAGTCCTAAAATTATCAAGTCCTAATTAAGTCCTAAAAAAATCAGGTTCTAATTAGGTCCTAAAATCATCAAGTCCTAATTAAGTCCTAAAATTGTCAAGTCCTTATTTAAGTCCTAAAATCATCAAGTCCTAATTAAGTCCTAAAATTATCAAGTCCTAATTAAGTCCTAAAAATATCAAGTCCTAATTAAGTCCAAAAATTATCAAGTACTAATTAAGTCCTAAAATTGTCAAGTCCTAATTAAGTCCTAAAATTATCAGGTCCTAATTAAGTCCTAAAATTATCAAGTCCTAATTAAGTCCTAAAATTATCAAGTCCTAATTAAGTCCTAAAAAAATCAGGTTCTAATTAGGTCCTAAAATCATCAAGTCCTAATTAAGTCCTAAAATTATCAGGTCCTAATTAAGTCCTAAAATTATCAAGTCCTAATTAAGTCCTAAAATTATCAAGTCCTAATTAAGTCCTAAAAAAATCAGGTTCTAATTAGGTCCTAAAATCATCAAGTCCTAATTAAGTCCTAAAATTGTCAAGTCCTTATTTAAGTCCTAAAATCATCAAGTCCTAATTAAGTCCTAAAATTATCAAGTCCTAATTAAGTCCTAAAAATATCAAGTCCTGATTAAGTCCAAAAATTATCAAGTACTAATTAAGTCCTAAAATTGTCAAGTCCTAATTAAGTCCTAAAATTATCAGGTCCTAATTAAGTCCTAAAATTATCAAGTCCTAATTAAGTCCTAAAATTATCAAGTCCTAATTAAGTCCTAAAAAAATCAGGTTCTAATTAAGTCCTAAAAATATCAATTCCTAATTGAGTCCTAAAATTATCAAGTCCTAATTAAGTCTTAAAAAAATCAGGTCCTAATTAAGTCCTAAAATCATCAAGTCCTAATTAAGTCCTAAAATTATCAAGTCCTAATTAAGTCCTAAAATTATCAAGTCCTAATTAAGTCCTCAAAATATCAAGTCCTAATTAAGTCCTAAAAATATCAAGTCCTAATTATGTCCTAAATTTATCAAGTCCTAATTAAGTCCTAAAATCATCAAGTCCTAATTAAGTCCTAAAAATATCAATTCCTAATTAAGTCCTAAAATTGTCAAGTCCTATTTAAGTCCTAAAATCATCAAGTCCTAATTAAGTCCTAAAATTATCAAGTCCTAATTAAGTCCTAAAAATATCAAGTCCTAATTAAGTCCTAAAATTATCAAATCCTAATTAAGGCCTAAAATTATCAAGTCCTAATTAAGTCCTAAAATTAGCAAGTCCTCATTAAGTCCTAAAATTATCAAGTCCTAATTAAGTCCTAAAATTATCAAGTCCTAATTAAGTCCTAAAATCATCAAGTCCTAATTAAGTCCTAAAATTATCAAGTCCAAATTAAGTCCTAAAATTATCAGGTCCTAATTAAGTCCTAAAATCATCAAGTCCTAATTAAGTCCTAAAAATATCAAGTCCTAATTAAGTCCTAAAATTATCAAATCCGAATTAAGGCCTAAAATTATCAAGTCCTAATTAAGTCCTAAAATTATCAAGTCCTAATTAAGTCCTAAATTTATCAAGTCCTAATTAAGTCCTAAAATCATCAAGTCCTAATTAAGTCCTAAAAATATCAATTCCTAATTAAGTCCTAAAATTGTCAAGTCCTATTTAAGTCCTAAAATCATCAAGTCCTTATTAAGTCCTAAAATTATCAAGTCCTAATTAAGTCCTAAAAATATCAAGTCCTAATTAAGTCCTAAAATTATCAAATCCTAATTAAGGCCAAAAATTATCAAGTCCTAATTAAGTCCTAAAAATATCAAGTCCTAATTAAGTCCTAAAATCATCAAGTCCTAATTAAGTCCTAAAATTATCAAGTCCTAATTAAGTCCTAAAAATATCAAGTCCTAATTAAGTCCTAAAATTATCAAATCCTAATTAAGGCCTAAAATTATCAGGTCCTAATTAAGTCCTAAAATTATCAAGTCCTAATTAAGTCCTAAAATTATCAAGTCCTAATTTAGTCCTAAACAAATCAGGTTATAATTAGGTCCTAAAATCATCAAGTCCTAATTAAGTCCTAAAATTATCAAATCCTAATTAAGGCCTAAAATTATCAGGTCCTAATTAAGTCCTAAAATTATCAGGTCCTAATTAAGTCCTAAAATTATCAAGTCCTAATTAAGTCCTAAAATTATCAAGTCCTAATTAAGTCCTAAAAATATCAAGTCCTAATTAAGTCCTAAAATTATCAAATCCTAATTAAGGCCTAAAATTATCAAGTCCTAATTAAGTCCTAAAATTATCAAGTCCTAATTAAGTCCTAAATTTATCAAGTCCTAATTAAGTCCTAAAATCATCAAGTTCTAATTAAGTCCTAAAAATATCAATTCCTAATTAAGTCCTAAAATCATCAAGTCCTTATTAAGTCCTAAAATTATCAAGTCCTATTTAAGTCCTAAAAATATCAAGTCCTAATTAAGTCCTAAAATTATCAAATCCTAATTAAGGCCTAAAATTATCAAGTCCTAATTAAGTCCTAAAATTATCAAGTCCTAATTAAGTCCTAAAATTATCAAGTCCTAATTAAGTCCTAAAATCATCAAGTCCTAATTAAGTCCTAAAATTATCAAGTCCTAATTAAGTCCTAAAATTATCAGGTCCTAATTAAGTCCTAAAATCATCAAGTCCTAATTAAGTCCTAAAATTATCAAGTCCTAATTAAGTCATAAAATTATCAAGTCCTAATTAAGTCTTAAAAATATCAAGTCCTAATTCAGTCCTAAAAATATCAAGTCCTAATTATGTCCTAAAATTATCAAGTCCTAATTTAGTCCTAAAATTAGCAAGTCCTCATTAAGTCCTAAAATTATCAAGTCCTATTTAAGTCCTAAAATCATCAAGTCCTTATTAAGTCCTAAAATTATCAAGTCCTAATTAAGTCCTAAAAATATCAAGTCCTAATTAAGTCCTAAAATTATCAAATCCTAATTAAGGCCTAAAATTATCAAGTCCTAATTAAGTCCTAAAATTATCAAGTCCTTATTAAGTCCTAAAATTATCAAGTCCTAATTAAGTCCTAAAATCATCAAGTCCAAATTAAGTCCTAAAATTATCAAGTCCTAATTAAGTCCTAAAATTATCAGGTCCTAATTAAGTCCTAAAATCATCAAGTCCTAATTAAGTCCTAAAATTATCAAGTCCTAATTAAGTCCTAAAATTATCAAGTCCTAATTAAGTCCTCAAAATATCAAGTCCTAATTAAGTCCTAAAAATATCAAGTCCTAATTATGTCCTAAATTTATCAAGTCCTAATTAAGTCCTAAAATCATCAAGTCCTAATTAAGTCCTAAAAATATCAATTCCTAATTAAGTCCTAAAATTGTCAAGTCCTATTTAAGTCCTAAAATCATCAAGTCCTAATTAAGTCCTAAAATTATCAATTCCTAATTAAGTCCTAAAATTATCAAGTCCTAATTAAGTCCTAAAATTATCAAGTCCTAATTAAGTCCTTAAATCATTAAGTCCTAATTAAGTCCTAAAATTATCAGGTCCTAATTAAGTCCTAAAATTAGCAAGTCCTAATTAAGTCCTAAAATTATCCAGTCCTAATTAAGTCCTAAAATTATCAGGTCCTAATTAAGTCCTAAAATTATCAAGTCCTAATTAAGTCCTAAATTTATCAAGTCCTAATTAAGTCCTAAAAATATCAAGTCCTAATTAAGTCCTAAAATCATCAAGTCCTAATTAAGTCCTAAAATTATCAAGTCCTAATTAAGTCCTAAAAATTTTAAGTCCTAATTATGTCCTAAAATTATCAAGTCTTAATTAAGTCCTAAAATTATCAAGTCCTAATTAAGTCCTAAAATTATCAGGTCCTAATTAAGTCCTAAAATTATCAAGTCCTAATTAAGTCCTAAAATTATCAAGTCCTAATTAAGTCCTAAAAAAATCAGGTTCTAATTAGGTCCTAAAATCATCAAGTCCTAATTAAGTCCTAAAATTGTCAAGTCCTTATTTAAGTCCTAAAATCATCAAGTCCTAATTAAGTCATAAAATTATCAAGTCCTAATTAAGTCCTAAAAATATCAAGTCCTAATTAAGTCCTAAAATCATCAAGTCCTAATTAAGTCCTAAAATTATCAAGTCCTAATTAAGTCCTAAATTTATCAAGTCCTAATTAAGTCCTAAAAATATCAAGTCCTAATTAAGTCCTAAAATCATCAAGTCCTAATTAAGTCCTAAAATTATCAAGTCCTAATTAAGTCCTAAAAATTTCAAGTCCTAGTTATGTCCTAAAATTATCAAGTCTTAATTAAGTCCTAAAATTATCAAGTCCTAATTAAGTCCTAAAATTATCAGGTCCTAATTAAGTCCTAAAATTATCAAGTCCTAATTAAGTCCTAAAATTATCAAGTCCTAATTAAGTCCTAAAAAAATCAGGTTCTAATTAGGTCCTAAAATCATCAAGTCCTAATTAAGTCCTAAAATTGTCAAGTCCTTATTTAAGTCCTAAAATCATCAAGTCCTAATTAAGTCATAAAATTATCAAGTCCTAATTAAGTCCTAAAAATATCAAGTCCTAATTAAGTCCAAAAATTATCAAGTACTAATTAAGTCCTAAAATTGTCAAGTCCTAATTAAGTCCTAAAATTATCAGGTCCTAATTAAGTCCTAAAATTATCAAGTCCTAATTAAGTCCTAAAATTATCAAGTCCTAATTAAGTCCTAAAAAAATCAGGTTCTAATTAGGTCCTAAAATCATCAAGTCCTAATTAAGTCCTAAAATTGTCAAGTCCTAATTAAGTCCTAAAATTATCAAGTCTTAATTAAGTCCTAAAATCATCAAGTCCTAATTAAGTCCTAAAATTATCAAGTCCCAATTAAGTCCAAAAAATTATCAAGTCCTAATTAAGTCCTTAAAATATCAAGTCCTAATATAGTCCTAAAAATATCAAGTCCTAATTATGTCCTAAAATTATCAAGTCCTAATTAAGTCCTAAATTTATCAAGTCCTAATTAAGTCCTAAAATTGTCAAGTCCTATTAAAGTACGTAAATCATCAAGTCCTAATTAAGTCCTAAAATTATCAAGTCCTAATTAAGTCCTAAAATCATCAAGTCCTAATCAAGTCCTAAAATTTTCAAGTCCTAATTAAGTCTTAAAAAAATCAGGTCCTAATTAAGTCCTAAAATCATCAAGTCCTAATTAAGTCCTAAAATTATCAAGTCCTAATTAAGTCCTAAAAATATCAAGTCCTAATTCAGTCCTAAAAATATCAAGTCCTAATTATGTCCTAAAATTATCAAGTCCTAATTTAGTCCTAAAATTAGCAAGTCCTCATTAAGTCCTAAAATTATCAAGTCCTATTTAAGTCCTAAAAATATCAAGTCCTAATTAAGTCCTAAAATTATCAAATCCTAATTAAGGCCTAAAATTATCAAGTCCTAATTAAGTCCTAAAATTATCAAGTCCTAATTAAGTCCTAAAATTATCAAGTCCTAATTAAGTCCTAAAATCATCAAGTCCTAATTAAGTCCTAAAATTATCAAGTCCTAATTAAGTCCTAAAATTATCAGGTCCTAATTAAGTCCTAAAATCATCAAGTCCTAATTAAGTCCTAAAATTATCAAGTCCTAATTAAGTCATAAAATTATCAAGTCCTAATTAAGTCTTAAAAATATCAAGTCCTAATTCAGTCCTAAAAATATCAAGTCCTAATTATGTCCTAAAATTATCAAGTCCTAATTTAGTCCTAAAATTAGCAAGTCCTCATTAAGTCCTAAAATTATCAAGTCCTATTTAAGTCCTAAAATCATCAAGTCCTTATTAAGTCCTAAAATTATCAAGTCCTAATTAAGTCCTAAAAATATCAAGTCCTAATTAAGTCCTAAAATTATCAAATCCTAATTAAGGCCTAAAATTATCAAGTCCTAATTAAGTCCTAAAATTATCAAGTCCTTATTAAGTCCTAAAATTATCAAGTCCTAATTAAGTCCTAAAATCATCAAGTCCAAATTAAGTCCTAAAATTATCAAGTCCTAATTAAGTCCTAAAATTATCAGGTCCTAATTAAGTCCTAAAATCATCAAGTCCTAATTAAGTCCTAAAATTATCAAGTCCTAATTAAGTCCTAAAATTATCAAGTCCTAATTAAGTCCTCAAAATATCAAGTCCTAATTAAGTCCTAAAAATATCAAGTCCTAATTATGTCCTAAATTTATCAAGTCCTAATTAAGTCCTAAAATCATCAAGTCCTAATTAAGTCCTAAAAATATCAATTCCTAATTAAGTCCTAAAATTGTCAAGTCCTATTTAAGTCCTAAAATCATCAAGTCCTAATTAAGTCCTAAAATTATCAATTCCTAATTAAGTCCTAAAATTATCAAGTCCTAATTAAGTCCTAAAATTATCAAGTCCTAATTAAGTCCTTAAATCATTAAGTCCTAATTAAGTCCTAAAATTATCAGGTCCTAATTAAGTCCTAAAATTAGCAAGTCCTAATTAAGTCCTAAAATTATCAAGTCCTAATTAAGTCCTAAAATTATCAGGTCCTAATTAAGTCCTAAAATTATCAAGTCCTAATTAAGTCCTAAATTTATCAAGTCCTAATTAAGTCCTAAAAATATCAAGTCCTAATTAAGTCCTAAAATCATCAAGTCCTAATTAAGTCCTAAAATTATCAAGTCCTAATTAAGTCCTAAAAATTTTAAGTCCTAATTATGTCCTAAAATTATCAAGTCTTAATTAAGTCCTAAAATTATCAAGTCCTAATTAAGTCCTAAAATTATCAGGTCCTAATTAAGTCCTAAAATTATCAAGTCCTAATTAAGTCCTAAAATTATCAAGTCCTAATTAAGTCCTAAAAAAATCAGGTTCTAATTAGGTCCTAAAATCATCAAGTCCTAATTAAGTCCTAAAATTGTCAAGTCCTTATTTAAGTCCTAAAATCATCAAGTCCTAATTAAGTCATAAAATTATCAAGTCCTAATTAAGTCCTAAAAATATCAAGTCCTAATTAAGTCCTAAAATCATCAAGTCCTAATTAAGTCCTAAAATTATCAAGTCCTAATTAAGTCCTAAATTTATCAAGTCCTAATTAAGTCCTAAAAATATCAAGTCCTAATTAAGTCCTAAAATCATCAAGTCCTAATTAAGTCCTAAAATTATCAAGTCCTAATTAAGTCCTAAAAATTTCAAGTCCTAATTATGTCCTAAAATTATCAAGTCTTAATTAAGTCCTAAAATTATCAAGTCCTAATTAAGTCCTAAAATTATCAGGTCCTAATTAAGTCCTAAAATTATCAAGTCCTAATTAAGTCCTAAAATTATCAAGTCCTAATTAAGTCCTAAAAAAATCAGGTTCTAATTAGGTCCTAAAATCATCAAGTCCTAATTAAGTCCTAAAATTGTCAAGTCCTTATTTAAGTCCTAAAATCATCAAGTCCTAATTAAGTCATAAAATTATCAAGTCCTAATTAAGTCCTAAAAATATCAAGTCCTAATTAAGTCCAAAAATTATCAAGTACTAATTAAGTCCTAAAATTGTCAAGTCCTAATTAAGTCCTAAAATTATCAGGTCCTAATTAAGTCCTAAAATTATCAAGTCCTAATTAAGTCCTAAAATTATCAAGTCCTAATTAAGTCCTAAAAAAATCAGGTTCTAATTAGGTCCTAAAATCATCAAGTCCTAATTAAGTCCTAAAATTGTCAAGTCCTAATTAAGTCCTAAAATTATCAAGTCTTAATTAAGTCCTAAAATCATCAAGTCCTAATTAAGTCCTAAAATTATCAAGTCCCAATTAAGTCCAAAAAATTATCAAGTCCTAATTAAGTCCTTAAAATATCAAGTCCTAATATAGTCCTAAAAATATCAAGTCCTAATTATGTCCTAAAATTATCAAGTCCTAATTAAGTCCTAAATTTATCAAGTCCTAATTAAGTCCTAAAATTGTCAAGTCCTATTAAAGTACGTAAATCATCAAGTCCTAATTAAGTCCTAAAATTATCAAGTCCTAATTAAGTCCTAAAATCATCAAGTCCTAATCAAGTCCTAAAATTTTCAAGTCCTAATTAAGTCTTAAAAAAATCAGGTCCTAATTAAGTCCTAAAATCATCAAGTCCTAATTAAGTCCTAAAATTATCAAGTCCTAATTAAGTCCTAAAAATATCAAGTCCTAATTCAGTCCTAAAAATATCAAGTCCTAATTATGTCCTAAAATTATCAAGTCCTAATTTAGTCCTAAAATTAGCAAGTCCTCATTAAGTCCTAAAATTATCAAGTCCTATTTAAGTCCTAAAATCATCAAGTCCTTATTAAGTCCTAAAATTATCAAGTCCTAATTAAGTCCTAAAAATATCAAGTCCTAATTAAGTCCTTAAAATATCAAGTCCTAATATAGTCCTAAAAATATCAAGTCCTAATTATGTCCTAAAATTATCAAGTCCTAATTAAGTCCTAAATTTATCAAGTCCTAATTAAGTCCTAAAATTGTCAAGTCCTATTAAAGTACGTAAATCATCAAGTCCTAATTAAGTCCTAAAATTATCAAGTCCTAATTAAGTCCTAAAATCATCAAGGCCTAATCAAGTCCTAAAATTTTCAAGTCCTAATTAAGTCTTAAAAAAATCAGGTCCTAATTAAGTCCTAAAATCATCAAGTCCTAATTAAGTCCTAAAATTATCAAGTCCTAATTAAGTCCTAAAAATATCAAGTCCTAATTCAGTCCTAAAAATATCAAGTCCTAATTATGTCCTAAAATTATCAAGTCCTAATTTAGTCCTAAAATTAGCAAGTCCTCATTAAGTCCTAAAATTATCAAGTCCTATTTAAGTCCTAAAATCATCAAGTCCTTATTAAGTCCTAAAATTATCAAGTCCTAATTAAGTCCTAAAAATATCAAGTCCTAATTAAGTCCTAAAATTATCAAATCCTAATTAAGGCCTAAAATTATCAAGTCCTAATTAAGTCCTAAAATTATCAAGTCCTAATTAAGTCCTAAAATTATCAAGTCCTAATTAAGTCCTAAAATCATCAAGTCCAAATTAAGTCCTAAAATTATCAAGTCCTAATTAAGTCCTAAAATTATCAGGTTCTAATTAAGTCCTAAAATCATCAAGTCCTAATTAAGTCCTAAAATTATCAAGTCCTAATTAAGTCCTAAAATTATCAAGTCCTAATTAAGTCCTCAAAATATCAAGTCCTAATTAAGTCCTAAAAATATCAAGTCCTAATTATGTCCTAAATTTATCAAGTCCTAATTAAGTCCTAAAATCATCAAGTCCTAATTAAGTCCTAAAAATATCAATTCCTAATTAAGTCCTAAAATTGTCAAGTCCTATTTAAGTCCTAAAATCATCAAGTCCTAATTAAGTCCTAAAATTATCAATTCCTAATTAAGTCCTAAAATTATCAAGTCCTAATTAAGTCCTAAAATTATCAAGTCCTAATTAAGTCCTTAAATCATTAAGTCCTAATTAAGTCCTAAAATTATCAGGTCCTAATTAAGTCCTAAAATTAGCAAGTCCTAATTAAGTCCTAAAATTATCAAGTCCTAATTAAGTCCTAAAATTATCAAGTCCTAATTAAGTCCTAAAATCATCAAGTCCTAATTAAGTCCTAAAATTATCAAGTCCTAATTAAGTCCTAAAATTATCAGGTCCTAATTAAGTCCTAAAATTATCAAGTCCTAATTAAGTCCTAAATTTATCAAGTCCTAATTAAGTCCTAAAAATATCAAGTCCTAATTAAGTCCTAAAATCATCAAGTCCTAATTAAGTCCTAAAATTATCAAGTCCTAATTAAGTCCTAAAAATATCAAGTCCTAATTATGTCCTAAAATTATCAAGTCTTAATTAAGTCCTAAAATTATCAAGTCCTAATTAAGTCCAAAAATTATCAAGTACTAATTAAGTCCTAAAATTGTCAAGTCCTAATTAAGTCCTAAAATTATCAGGTCCTAATTAAGTCCTAAAATTATCAAGTCCTAATTAAGTCCTAAAATTATCAAGTCCTAATTAAGTCCTAAAAAAATCAGGTTCTAATTAGGTCCTAAAATCATCAAGTCCTAATTAAGTCCTAAAATTATCAGGTCCTAATTAAGTCCTAAAATTATCAAGTCCTAATTAAGTCCTAAAATTATCAAGTCCTAATTAAGTCCTAAAAAAATCAGGTTCTAATTAGGTCCTAAAATCATCAAGTCCTAATTAAGTCCTAAAATTGTCAAGTCCTTATTTAAGTCCTAAAATCATCAAGTCCTAATTAAGTCCTAAAATTATCAAGTCCTAATTAAGTCCTAAAAATATCAAGTCCTAATTAAGTCCAAAAATTATCAAGTACTAATTAAGTCCTAAAATTGTCAAGTCCTAATTAAGTCCTAAAATTATCAGGTCCTAATTAAGTCCTAAAATTATCAAGTCCTAATTAAGTCCTAAAATTATCAAGTCCTAATTAAGTCCTAAAAAAATCAGGTTCTAATTAAGTCCTAAAAATATCAATTCCTAATTGAGTCCTAAAATTATCAAGTCCTAATTAAGTCTTAAAAAAATCAGGTCCTAATTAAGTCCTAAAATCATCAAGTCCTAATTAAGTCCTAAAATTATCAAGTCCTAATTAAGTCCTAAAATTATCAAGTCCTAATTAAGTCCTCAAAATATCAAGTCCTAATTAAGTCCTAAAAATATCAAGTCCTAATTATGTCCTAAATTTATCAAGTCCTAATTAAGTCCTAAAATCATCAAGTCCTAATTAAGTCCTAAAAATATCAATTCCTAATTAAGTCCTAAAATTGTCAAGTCCTATTTAAGTCCTAAAATCATCAAGTCCTAATTAAGTCCTAAAATTATCAAGTCCTAATTAAGTCCTAAAAATATCAAGTCCTAATTAGGTCCTAAAATCATCAAGTCCTAATTAAGTCCTAAAATTGTCAAGTCCTTATTTAAGTCCTAAAATCATCAAGTCCTAATTAAGTCCTAAAATTATCAAGTCCTAATTAAGTCCTAAAAATATCAAGTCCTAATTAAGTCCTAAAAAAATCAGGTTCTAATTAAGTCCTAAAATCATCAAGTCCTAATTAAGTCCTAAAATTATCAAGTCCAAATTAAGTCCTAAAATTATCAGGTCCTAATTAAGTCCTAAAATCATCAAGTCCTAATTAAGTCCTAAAAATATCAAGTCCTAATTAAGTCCTAAAATTATCAAATCCTAATTAAGGCCTAAAATTATCAAGTCCTAATTAAGTCCTAAAATTATCAAGTCCTAATTAAGTCCTAAATTTATCAAGTCCTAATTAAGTCCTAAAATCATCAAGTCCTAATTAAGTCCTAAAAATATCAATTCCTAATTAAGTCCTAAAATTGTCAAGTCCTATTTAAGTCCTAAAATCATCAAGTCCTTATTAAGTCCTAAAATTATCAAGTCCTAATTAAGTCCTAAAAATATCAAGTCCTAATTAAGTCCTAAAATTATCAAATCCTAATTAAGGCCAAAAATTATCAAGTCCTAATTAAGTCCTAAAAATATCAAGTCCTAATTAAGTCCTAAAATCATCAAGTCCTAATTAAGTCCTAAAATTATCAAGTCCTAATTAAGTCCTAAAAATATCAAGTCCTAATTAAGTCCTAAAATTATCAAATCCTAATTAAGGCCTAAAATTATCAGGTCCTAATTAAGTCCTAAAATTATCAAGTCCTAATTAAGTCCTAAAATTATCAAGTCCTAATTTAGTCCTAAACAAATCAGGTTATAATTAGGTCCTAAAATCATCAAGTCCTAATTAAGTCCTAAAATTATCAAATCCTAATTAAGGCCTAAAATTATCAGGTCCTAATTAAGTCCTAAAATTATCAGGTCCTAATTAAGTCCTAAAATTATCAAGTCCTAATTAAGTCCTAAAATTATCAAGTCCTAATTAAGTCCTAAAAATATCAAGTCCTAATTAAGTCCTAAAATTATCAAATCCTAATTAAGGCCTAAAATTATCAAGTCCTAATTAAGTCCTAAAATTATCAAGTCCTAATTAAGTCCTAAATTTATCAAGTCCTAATTAAGTCCTAAAATCATCAAGTTCTAATTAAGTCCTAAAAATATCAATTCCTAATTAAGTCCTAAAATCATCAAGTCCTTATTAAGTCCTAAAATTATCAAGTCCTATTTAAGTCCTAAAAATATCAAGTCCTAATTAAGTCCTAAAATTATCAAATCCTAATTAAGGACTAAAATTATCAAGTCCTAATTAAGTCCTAAAATTATCAAGTCCTAATTAAGTCCTAAAATTATCAAGTCCTAATTAAGTCCTAAAATCATCAAGTCCTAATTAAGTCCTAAAATTATCAAGTCCTAATTAAGTCCTAAAATTATCAAGTCCTAATTAAGTCCTAAAATTATCAAGTCCTAATTAAGTCCTAAAAAAATCAGGTTCTAATTAGGTCCTAAAATCATCAAGTCCTAATTAAGTCCTAAAATTGTCAAGTCCTTATTTAAGTCCTAAAATCATCAAGTCCTAATTAAGTCCTAAAATTATCAAGTCCTAATTAAGTCCTAAAATTATCAAGTCCTAATTAAGTCCTAAAATCATCAAGTCCTAATTAAGTCCTAAAATTATCAAGTCCTAATTAAGTCCTAAAATTATCAAGTCCTAATTAAGTCCTAAAATTATCAAGTCCTAATTAAGTCCTAAAATTATCAAGTCCTAATTAAGTCCTAAAATCATCAAGTCCTAATTAAGTCCTAAAATTATCAAGTCCTAATTAAGTCCTAAAATTATCAAGTCCTAATTAAGTCCTAAAATTATCAAGTCCTAATTAAGTCCTAAAAAAATCAGGTTCTAATTAGGTCCTAAAATCATCAAGTCCTAATTAAGTCCTAAAATTGTCAAGTCCTTATTTAAGTCCTAAAATCATCAAGTCCTAATTAAGTCCTAAAATTATCAAATCCTAATTAAGGACTAAAATTATCAAGTCCTAATTAAGTCCTAAAATTATCAAGTCCTAATTAAGTCCTAAAATTATCAAGTCCTAATTAAGTCCTAAAATCATCAAGTCCTAATTAAGTCCTAAAATTATCAAGTCCTAATTAAGTCCTAAAATTATCAGGTCCTAATTAAGTCCTAAAATTAGCAAGTCCTAATTAAGTCCTAAAATTATCAAGTCCTAATTAAGTCCTAAAATTATCAAGTCCTAATTAAGTCCTAAAATCATCAAGTCCTAATTAAGTCCTAAAATTATCAAGTCCTAATTAAGTCCTAAAATTATCAGGTCCTAATTAAGTCCTAAAATTATCAAGTCCTAATTAAGTCCTAAATTTATCAAGTCCTAATTAAGTCCTAAAAATATCAAGTCCTAATTAAGTCCTAAAATCATCAAGTCCTAATTAAGTCCTAAAATTATCAAGTCCTAATTAAGTCCTAAAAATATCAAGTCCTAATTATGTCCTAAAATTATCAAGTCTTAATTAAGTCCTAAAATTATCAAGTCCTAATTAAGTCCAAAAATTATCAAGTACTAATTAAGTCCTAAAATTGTCAAGTCCTAATTAAGTCCTAAAATTATCAGGTCCTAATTAAGTCCTAAAATTATCAAGTCCTAATTAAGTCCTAAAATTATCAAGTCCTAATTAAGTCCTAAAAAAATCAGGTTCTAATTAGGTCCTAAAATCATCAAGTCCTAATTAAGTCCTAAAATTATCAGGTCCTAATTAAGTCCTAAAATTATCAAGTCCTAATTAAGTCCTAAAATTATCAAGTCCTAATTAAGTCCTAAAAAAATCAGGTTCTAATTAGGTCCTAAAATCATCAAGTCCTAATTAAGTCCTAAAATTGTCAAGTCCTTATTTAAGTCCTAAAATCATCAAGTCCTAATTAAGTCCTAAAATTATCAAGTCCTAATTAAGTCCTAAAAATATCAAGTCCTAATTAAGTCCAAAAATTATCAAGTACTAATTAAGTCCTAAAATTGTCAAGTCCTAATTAAGTCCTAAAATTATCAGGTCCTAATTAAGTCCTAAAATTATCAAGTCCTAATTAAGTCCTAAAATTATCAAGTCCTAATTAAGTCCTAAAAAAATCAGGTTCTAATTAAGTCCTAAAAATATCAATTCCTAATTGAGTCCTAAAATTATCAAGTCCTAATTAAGTCTTAAAAAAATCAGGTCCTAATTAAGTCCTAAAATCATCAAGTCCTAATTAAGTCCTAAAATTATCAAGTCCTAATTAAGTCCTAAAATTATCAAGTCCTAATTAAGTCCTCAAAATATCAAGTCCTAATTAAGTCCTAAAAATATCAAGTCCTAATTATGTCCTAAATTTATCAAGTCCTAATTAAGTCCTAAAATCATCAAGTCCTAATTAAGTCCTAAAAATATCAATTCCTAATTAAGTCCTAAAATTGTCAAGTCCTATTTAAGTCCTAAAATCATCAAGTCCTAATTAAGTCCTAAAATTATCAAGTCCTAATTAAGTCCTAAAAATATCAAGTCCTAATTAGGTCCTAAAATCATCAAGTCCTAATTAAGTCCTAAAATTGTCAAGTCCTTATTTAAGTCCTAAAATCATCAAGTCCTAATTAAGTCCTAAAATTATCAAGTCCTAATTAAGTCCTAAAAATATCAAGTCCTAATTAAGTCCTAAAAAAATCAGGTTCTAATTAAGTCCTAAAATCATCAAGTCCTAATTAAGTCCTAAAATTATCAAGTCCAAATTAAGTCCTAAAATTATCAGGTCCTAATTAAGTCCTAAAATCATCAAGTCCTAATTAAGTCCTAAAAATATCAAGTCCTAATTAAGTCCTAAAATTATCAAATCCTAATTAAGGCCTAAAATTATCAAGTCCTAATTAAGTCCTAAAATTATCAAGTCCTAATTAAGTCCTAAATTTATCAAGTCCTAATTAAGTCCTAAAATCATCAAGTCCTAATTAAGTCCTAAAAATATCAATTCCTAATTAAGTCCTAAAATTGTCAAGTCCTATTTAAGTCCTAAAATCATCAAGTCCTTATTAAGTCCTAAAATTATCAAGTCCTAATTAAGTCCTAAAAATATCAAGTCCTAATTAAGTCCTAAAATTATCAAATCCTAATTAAGGCCAAAAATTATCAAGTCCTAATTAAGTCCTAAAAATATCAAGTCCTAATTAAGTCCTAAAATCATCAAGTCCTAATTAAGTCCTAAAATTATCAAGTCCTAATTAAGTCCTAAAAATATCAAGTCCTAATTAAGTCCTAAAATTATCAAATCCTAATTAAGGCCTAAAATTATCAGGTCCTAATTAAGTCCTAAAATTATCAAGTCCTAATTAAGTCCTAAAATTATCAAGTCCTAATTTAGTCCTAAACAAATCAGGTTATAATTAGGTCCTAAAATCATCAAGTCCTAATTAAGTCCTAAAATTATCAAATCCTAATTAAGGCCTAAAATTATCAGGTCCTAATTAAGTCCTAAAATTATCAGGTCCTAATTAAGTCCTAAAATTATCAAGTCCTAATTAAGTCCTAAAATTATCAAGTCCTAATTAAGTCCTAAAAATATCAAGTCCTAATTAAGTCCTAAAATTATCAAATCCTAATTAAGGCCTAAAATTATCAAGTCCTAATTAAGTCCTAAAATTATCAAGTCCTAATTAAGTCCTAAATTTATCAAGTCCTAATTAAGTCCTAAAATCATCAAGTTCTAATTAAGTCCTAAAAATATCAATTCCTAATTAAGTCCTAAAATCATCAAGTCCTTATTAAGTCCTAAAATTATCAAGTCCTATTTAAGTCCTAAAAATATCAAGTCCTAATTAAGTCCTAAAATTATCAAATCCTAATTAAGGACTAAAATTATCAAGTCCTAATTAAGTCCTAAAATTATCAAGTCCTAATTAAGTCCTAAAATTATCAAGTCCTAATTAAGTCCTAAAATCATCAAGTCCTAATTAAGTCCTAAAATTATCAAGTCCTAATTAAGTCCTAAAATTATCAGGTCCTAATTAAGTCCTAAAATCATCAAGTCCTAATTAAGTCCTAAAATTATCAAGTCCTAATTAAGTCATAAAATTATCAAGTCCTAATTAAGTCTTAAAAATATCAAGTCCTAATTCAGTCCTAAAAATATCAAGTCCTAATTATGTCCTAAAATTATCAAGTCCTAATTTAGTCCTAAAATTAGCAAGTCCTCATTAAGTCCTAAAATTATCAAGTCCTATTTAAGTCCTAAAATCATCAAGTCCTTATTAAGTCCTAAAATTATCAAGTCCTAATTAAGTCCTAAAAATATCAAGTCCTAATTAAGTCCTAAAATTATCAAATCCTAATTAAGGCCTAAAATTATCAAGTCCTAATTAAGTCCTAAAATTATCAAGTCCTAATTAAGTCCTAAAATTATCAAGTCCTAATTAAGTCCTAAAATCATCAAGTCCAAATTAAGTCCTAAAATTATCAAGTCCTAATTAAGTCCTAAAATTATCAGGTCCTAATTAAGTCCTAAAATCATCAAGTCCTAATTAAGTCCTAAAATTATCAAGTCCTAATTAAGTCCTAAAATTATCAAGTCCTAATTAAGTCCTCAAAATATCAAGTCCTAATTAAGTCCTAAAAATATCAAGTCCTAATTATGTCCTAAATTTATCAAGTCCTAATTAAGTCCTAAAATCATCAAGTCCTAATTAAGTCCTAAAAATATCAATTCCTAATTAAGTCCTAAAATTGTCAAGTCCTATTTAAGTCCTAAAATCATCAAGTCCTAATTAAGTCCTAAAATTATCAATTCCTAATTAAGTCCTAAAATTATCAAGTCCTAATTAAGTCCTAAAATTATCAAGTCCTAATTAAGTCCTTAAATCATTAAGTCCTAATTAAGTCCTAAAATTATCAGGTCCTAATTAAGTCCTAAAATTAGCAAGTCCTAATTAAGTCCTAAAATTATCAAGTCCTAATTAAGTCCTAAAATTATCAAGTCCTAATTAAGTCCTAAAATCATCAAGTCCTAATTAAGTCCTAAAATTATCAAGTCCTAATTAAGTCCTAAAATTATCAGGTCCTAATTAAGTCCTAAAATTATCAAGTCCTAATTAAGTCCTAAATTTATCAAGTCCTAATTAAGTCCTAAAAATATCAAGTCCTAATTAAGTCCTAAAATCATCAAGTCCTAATTAAGTCCTAAAATTATCAAGTCCTAATTAAGTCCTAAAAATATCAAGTCCTAATTATGTCCTAAAATTATCAAGTCTTAATTAAGTCCTAAAATTATCAAGTCCTAATTAAGTCCTAAAATTATCAGGTCCTAATTAAGTCCTAAAATTATCAAGTCCTAATTAAGTCCTAAAATTATCAAGTCCTAATTAAGTCCTAAAAAAATCAGGTTCTAATTAGGTCCTAAAATCATCAAGTCCTAATTAAGTCCTAAAATTGTCAAGTCCTTATTTAAGTCCTAAAATCATCAAGTCCTAATTAAGTCATAAAATTATCAAGTCCTAATTAAGTCCTAAAAATATCAAGTCCTAATTAAGTCCAAAAATTATCAAGTACTAATTAAGTCCTAAAATTGTCAAGTCCTAATTAAGTCCTAAAATTATCAGGTCCTAATTAAGTCCTAAAATTATCAAGTCCTAATTAAGTCCTAAAATTATCAAGTCCTAATTAAGTCCTAAAAAAATCAGGTTCTAATTAGGTCCTAAAATCATCAAGTCCTAATTAAGTCCTAAAATTGTCAAGTCCTAATTAAGTCCTAAAATTATCAAGTCTTAATTAAGTCCTAAAATCATCAAGTCCTAATTAAGTCCTAAAATTATCAAGTCCCAATTAAGTCCAAAAAATTATCAAGTCCTAATTAAGTCCTTAAAATATCAAGTCCTAATATAGTCCTAAAAATATCAAGTCCTAATTATGTCCTAAAATTATCAAGTCCTAATTAAGTCCTAAATTTATCAAGTCCTAATTAAGTCCTAAAATTGTCAAGTCCTATTAAAGTACGTAAATCATCAAGTCCTAATTAAGTCCTAAAATTATCAAGTCCTAATTAAGTCCTAAAATCATCAAGTCCTAATCAAGTCCTAAAATTTTCAAGTCCTAATTAAGTCTTAAAAAAATCAGGTCCTAATTAAGTCCTAAAATCATCAAGTCCTAATTAAGTCCTAAAATTATCAAGTCCTAATTAAGTCCTAAAAATATCAAGTCCTAATTCAGTCCTAAAAATATCAAGTCCTAATTATGTCCTAAAATTATCAAGTCCTAATTTAGTCCTAAAATTAGCAAGTCCTCATTAAGTCCTAAAATTATCAAGTCCTATTTAAGTCCTAAAATCATCAAGTCCTTATTAAGTCCTAAAATTATCAAGTCCTAATTAAGTCCTAAAAATATCAAGTCCTAATTAAGTCCTTAAAATATCAAGTCCTAATATAGTCCTAAAAATATCAAGTCCTAATTATGTCCTAAAATTATCAAGTCCTAATTAAGTCCTAAATTTATCAAGTCCTAATTAAGTCCTAAAATTGTCAAGTCCTATTAAAGTACGTAAATCATCAAGTCCTAATTAAGTCCTAAAATTATCAAGTCCTAATTAAGTCCTAAAATCATCAAGTCCTAATCAAGTCCTAAAATTTTCAAGTCCTAATTAAGTCTTAAAAAAATCAGGTCCTAATTAAGTCCTAAAATCATCAAGTCCTAATTAAGTCCTAAAATTATCAAGTCCTAATTAAGTCCTAAAAATATCAAGTCCTAATTCAGTCCTAAAAATATCAAGTCCTAATTATGTCCTAAAATTATCAAGTCCTAATTTAGTCCTAAAATTAGCAAGTCCTCATTAAGTCCTAAAATTATCAAGTCCTATTTAAGTCCTAAAATCATCAAGTCCTTATTAAGTCCTAAAATTATCAAGTCCTAATTAAGTCCTAAAAATATCAAGTCCTAATTAAGTCCTAAAATTATCAAATCCTAATTAAGGCCTAAAATTATCAAGTCCTAATTAAGTCCTAAAATTATCAAGTCCTAATTAAGTCCTAAAATTATCAAGTCCTAATTAAGTCCTAAAATCATCAAGTCCAAATTAAGTCCTAAAATTATCAAGTCCTAATTAAGTCCTAAAATTATCAGGTCCTAATTAAGTACTAAAATCATCAAGTCCTAATTAAGTCCTAAAATTATCAAGTCCTAATTAAGTCCTAAAATTATCAAGTCCTAATTAAGTCCTCAAAATATCAAGTCCTAATTAAGTCCTAAAAATATCAAGTCCTAATTATGTCCTAAATTTATCAAGTCCTAATTAAGTCCTAAAATCATCAAGTCCTAATTAAGTCCTAAAAATATCAATTCCTAATTAAGTCCTAAAATTGTCAAGTCCTATTTAAGTCCTAAAATCATCAAGTCCTAATTAAGTCCTAAAATTATCAATTCCTAATTAAGTCCTAAAATTATCAGGTCCTAATTAAGTCCTAAAATTATCAAGTCCTAATTAAGTCCTTAAATCATTAAGTCCTAATTAAGTCCTAAAATTATCAGGTCCTAATTAAGTCCTAAAATTAGCAAGTCCTAATTAAGTCCTAAAATTATCAAGTCCTAATTAAGTCCTAAAATTATCAAGTCCTAATTAAGTCCTAAAATCATCAAGTCCTAATTAAGTCCTAAAATTATCAAGTCCTAATTAAGTCCTAAAATTATCAGGTCCTAATTAAGTCCTAAAATTATCAAGTCCTAATTAAGTCCTAAATTTATCAAGTCCTAATTAAGTCCTAAAAATATCAAGTCCTAATTAAGTCCTAAAATCATCAAGTCCTAATTAAGTCCTAAAATTATCAAGTCCTAATTAAGTCCTAAAAATATCAAGTCCTAATTATGTCCTAAAATTATCAAGTCTTAATTAAGTCCTAAAATTATCAAGTCCTAATTAAGTCCAAAAATTATCAAGTACTAATTAAGTCCTAAAATTGTCAAGTCCTAATTAAGTCCTAAAATTATCAGGTCCTAATTAAGTCCTAAAATTATCAAGTCCTAATTAAGTCCTAAAATTATCAAGTCCTAATTAAGTCCTAAAAAAATCAGGTTCTAATTAGGTCCTAAAATCATCAAGTCCTAATTAAGTCCTAAAATTATCAGGTCCTAATTAAGTCCTAAAATTATCAAGTCCTAATTAAGTCCTAAAATTATCAAGTCCTAATTAAGTCCTAAAATTATCAAGTCCTAATTAAGTCCTAAAAATATCAAGTCCTAATTAAGTCCAAAAATTATCAAGTACTAATTAAGTCCTAAAATTGTCAAGTCCTAATTAAGTCCTAAAATTATCAGGTCCTAATTAAGTCCTAAAATTATCAAGTCCTAATTAAGTCCTAAAATTATCAAGTCCTAATTAAGTCCTAAAAAAATCAGGTTCTAATTAAGTCCTAAAAATATCAATTCCTAATTGAGTCCTAAAATTATCAAGTCCTAATTAAGTCTTAAAAAAATCAGGTCCTAATTAAGTCCTAAAATCATCAAGTCCTAATTAAGTCCTAAAATTATCAAGTCCTAATTAAGTCCTAAAATTATCAAGTCCTAATTAAGTCCTCAAAATATCAAGTCCTAATTAAGTCCTAAAAATATCAAGTCCTAATTATGTCCTAAATTTATCAAGTCCTAATTAAGTCCTAAAATCATCAAGTCCTAATTAAGTCCTAAAAATATCAATTCCTAATTAAGTCCTAAAATTGTCAAGTCCTATTTAAGTCCTAAAATCATCAAGTCCTAATTAAGTCCTAAAATTATCAAGTCCTAATTAAGTCCTAAAAATATCAGGTCCTAATTAAGTCCTAAAATCATCAAGTCCTAATTAAGTCCTAAAAATATCAAGTCCTAATTAAGTCCTAAAATTATCAAATCCTAATTAAGGCCTAAAATTATCAAGTCCTAATTAAGTCCTAAAATCATCAAGTCCTAATTAAGTCCTAAAAATATCAATTCCTAATTAAGTCCTAAAATTGTCAAGTCCTATTTAAGTCCTAAAATTATCAAGTCCTAATTAAGTCCTAAAAAAATCAGGTTCTAATTAAGTCCTAAAAATATCAATTCCTAATTGAGTCCTAAAATTATCAAGTCCTAATTAAGTCTTAAAAAAATCAGGTCCTAATTAAGTCCTAAAATCATCAAGTCCTAATTAAGTCCTAAAAATATCAATTCCTAATTAAGTCCTAAAATTGTCAAGTCCTATTTAAGTCCTAAAATCATCAAGTCCTAATTAAGTCCTAAAATTATCAAGTCCTAATTAAGTCCTAAAAATATCAGGTCCTAATTAAGTCCTAAAATCATCAAGTCCTAATTAAGTCCTAAAAATATCAAGTCCTAATTAAGTCCTAAAATTATCAAGTCCTAATTAAGTCCTAAATTTATCAAGTCCTAATTAAGTCCTAAAATCATCAAGTCCTAATTAAGTCCTAAAAATATCAATTCCTAATTAAGTCCTAAAATTGTCAAGTCCTATTTAAGTCCTAAAATTATCAAGTCCTAATTAAGTCCTAAAAAAATCAGGTTCTAATTAAGTCCTAAAAATATCAATTCCTAATTGAGTCCTAAAATTATCAAGTCCTAATTAAGTCTTAAAAAAATCAGGTCCTAATTAAGTCCTAAAATCATCAAGTCCTAATTAAGTCCTAAAATTATCAAGTCCTAATTAAGTCCTAAAATTATCAAGTCCTAATTAAGTCCTCAAAATATCAAGTCCTAATTAAGTCCTAAAAATATCAAGTCCTAATTAAGTCCTAAAATTATCAAATCCTAATTAAGGCCTAAAATTATCAAGTCCTAATTAAGTCCTAAAATTAGCAAGTCCTCATTAAGTCCTAAAATTATCAAGTCCTAATTAAGTCCTAAAATTATCAAGTCCTAATTAAGTCCTAAAATCATCAAGTCCTAATTAAGTCCTAAAATTATCAAGTCCAAATTAAGTCCTAAAATTATCAGGTCCTAATTAAGTCCTAAAATCATCAAGTCCTAATTAAGTCCTAAAAATATCAAGTCCTAATTAAGTCCTAAAATTATCAAATCCTAATTAAGGCCTAAAATTATCAAGTCCTAATTAAGTCCTAAAATTATCAAGTCCTAATTAAGTCCTAAATTTATCAAGTCCTAATTAAGTCCTAAAATCATCAAGTCCTAATTAAGTCCTAAAAATATCAATTCCTAATTAAGTCCTAAAATTGTCAAGTCCTATTTAAGTCCTAAAATCATCAAGTCCTTATTAAGTCCTAAAATTATCAAGTCCTAATTAAGTCCTAAAAATATCAAGTCCTAATTAAGTCCTAAAATTATCAAATCCTAATTAAGGCCAAAAATTATCAAGTCCTAATTAAGTCCTAAAAATATCAAGTCCTAATTAAGTCCTAAAATCATCAAGTCCTAATTAAGTCCTAAAATTATCAAGTCCTAATTAAGTCCTAAAAATATCAAGTCCTAATTAAGTCCTAAAATTATCAAATCCTAATTAAGGCCTAAAATTATCAGGTCCTAATTAAGTCCTAAAATTATCAAGTCCTAATTAAGTCCTAAAATTATCAAGTCCTAATTTAGTCCTAAACAAATCAGGTTATAATTAGGTCCTAAAATCATCAAGTCCTAATTAAGTCCTAAAATTATCAAATCCTAATTAAGGCCTAAAATTATCAGGTCCTAATTAAGTCCTAAAATTATCAGGTCCTAATTAAGTCCTAAAATTATCAAGTCCTAATTAAGTCCTAAAATTATCAAGTCCTAATTAAGTCCTAAAAATATCAAGTCCTAATTAAGTCCTAAAATTATCAAATCCTAATTAAGTCCTAAAATTGTCAAGTCCTATTTAAGTCCTAAAATTATCAAGTCCTAATTAAGTCCTAAATTTATCATGTCCTAATTAAGTCCTAAAATCATCAAGTTCTAATTAAGTCCTAAAAATATCAATTCCTAATTAAGTCCTAAAACCATCAAGTCCTTATTAAGTCCTAAAATTATCAAGTCCTATTTAAGTCCTAAAAATATCAAGTCCTAATTAAGTCCTAAAATTATCAAATCCTAATTAAGGCCTAAAATTATCAAGTCCTAATTAAGTCCGAAAATTATCAAGTCCTAATTAAGTCCTAAAATTATCAAGTCCTAATTAAGTCCTAAAATCATCAAGTCCTAATTAAGTCCTAAAATTATCAAGTCCTAATTAAGTCCTAAAATTATCAGGTCCTAATTAAGTCCTAAAATCATCAAGTCCTAATTAAGTCCTAAAATTATCAAGTCCTAATTAAGTCATAAAATTATCAAGTCCTAATTAAGTCTTAAAAATATCAAGTCCTAATTCAGTCCTAAAAATATCAAGTCCTAATTATGTCCTAAAATTATCAAGTCCTAATTTAGTCCTAAAATTAGCAAGTCCTCATTAAGTCCTAAAATTATCAAGTCCTATTTAAGTCCTAAAATCATCAAGTCCTTATTAAGTCCTAAAATTATCAAGTCCTAATTAAGTCCTAAAAATATCAAGTCCTAATTAAGTCCTAAAATTATCAAATCCTAATTAAGGCCTAAAATTATCAAGTCCTAATTAAGTCCTAAAATTATCAAGTCCTAATTAAGTCCTAAAATTATCAAGTCCTAATTAAGTCCTAAAATCATCAAGTCCAAATTAAGTCCTAAAATTATCAAGTCCTAATTAAGTCCTAAAATTATCAGGTCCTAATTAAGTCCTAAAATCATCAAGTCCTAATTAAGTCCTAAAATTATCAAGTCCTAATTAAGTCCTAAAATTATCAAGTCCTAATTAAGTCCTCAAAATATCAAGTCCTAATTAAGTCCTAAAAATATCAAGTCCTAATTATGTCCTAAATTTATCAAGTCCTAATTAAGTCCTAAAATCATCAAGTCCTAATTAAGTCCTAAAAATATCAATTCCTAATTAAGTCCTAAAATTGTCAAGTCCTATTTAAGTCCTAAAATCATCAAGTCCTAATTAAGTCCTAAAATTATCAATTCCTAATTAAGTCCTAAAATTATCAAGTCCTAATTAAGTCCTAAAATTATCAAGTCCTAATTAAGTCCTTAAATCATTAAGTCCTAATTAAGTCCTAAAATTATCAGGTCCTAATTAAGTCCTAAAATTAGCAAGTCCTAATTAAGTCCTAAAATTATCAAGTCCTAATTAAGTCCTAAAATTATCAAGTCCTAATTAAGTCCTAAAATCATCAAGTCCTAATTAAGTCCTAAAATTATCAAGTCCTAATTAAGTCCTAAAATTATCAGGTCCTAATTAAGTCCTAAAATTATCAAGTCCTAATTAAGTCCTAAATTTATCAAGTCCTAATTAAGTCCTAAAAATATCAAGTCCTAATTAAGTCCTAAAATCATCAAGTCCTAATTAAGTCCTAAAATTATCAAGTCCTAATTAAGTCCTAAAAATATCAAGTCCTAATTATGTCCTAAAATTATCAAGTCTTAATTAAGTCCTAAAATTATCAAGTCCTAATTAAGTCCTAAAATTATCAGGTCCTAATTAAGTCCTAAAATTATCAAGTCCTAATTAAGTCCTAAAATTATCAAGTCCTAATTAAGTCCTAAAAAAATCAGGTTCTAATTAGGTCCTAAAATCATCAAGTCCTAATTAAGTCCTAAAATTGTCAAGTCCTTATTTAAGTCCTAAAATCATCAAGTCCTAATTAAGTCATAAAATTATCAAGTCCTAATTAAGTCCTAAAAATATCAAGTCCTAATTAAGTCCAAAAATTATCAAGTACTAATTAAGTCCTAAAATTGTCAAGTCCTAATTAAGTCCTAAAATTATCAGGTCCTAATTAAGTCCTAAAATCATCAAGTCCTAATTAAGTCCTAAAATTGTCAAGTCCTAATTAAGTCCTAAAATTATCAAGTCTTAATTAAGTCCTAAAATCATCAAGTCCTAATTAAGTCCTAAAATTATCAAGTCCCAATTAAGTCCAAAAAATTATCAAGTCCTAATTAAGTCCTTAAAATATCAAGTCCTAATATAGTCCTAAAAATATCAAGTCCTAATTATGTCCTAAAATTATCAAGTCCTAATTAAGTCCTAAATTTATCAAGTCCTAATTAAGTCCTAAAATTGTCAAGTCCTATTAAAGTACGTAAATCATCAAGTCCTAATTAAGTCCTAAAATTATCAAGTCCTAATTAAGTCCTAAAATCATCAAGTCCTAATCAAGTCCTAAAATTTTCAAGTCCTAATTAAGTCTTAAAAAAATCAGGTCCTAATTAAGTCCTAAAATCATCAAGTCCTAATTAAGTCCTAAAATTATCAAGTCCTAATTAAGTCCTAAAAATATCAAGTCCTAATTCAGTCCTAAAAATATCAAGTCCTAATTATGTCCTAAAATTATCAAGTCCTAATTTAGTCCTAAAATTAGCAAGTCCTCATTAAGTCCTAAAATTATCAAGTCCTATTTAAGTCCTAAAATCATCAAGTCCTTATTAAGTCCTAAAATTATCAAGTCCTAATTAAGTCCTAAAAATATCAAGTCCTAATTAAGTCCTTAAAATATCAAGTCCTAATATAGTCCTAAAAATATCAAGTCCTAATTATGTCCTAAAATTATCAAGTCCTAATTAAGTCCTAAATTTATCAAGTCCTAATTAAGTCCTAAAATTGTCAAGTCCTATTAAAGTACGTAAATCATCAAGTCCTAATTAAGTCCTAAAATTATCAAGTCCTAATTAAGTCCTAAAATCATCAAGTCCTAATCAAGTCCTAAAATTTTCAAGTCCTAATTAAGTCTTAAAAAAATCAGGTCCTAATTAAGTCCTAAAATCATCAAGTCCTAATTAAGTCCTAAAATTATCAAGTCCTAATTAAGTCCTAAAAATATCAAGTCCTAATTCAGTCCTAAAAATATCAAGTCCTAATTATGTCCTAAAATTATCAAGTCCTAATTTAGTCCTAAAATTAGCAAGTCCTCATTAAGTCCTAAAATTATCAAGTCCTATTTAAGTCCTAAAATCATCAAGTCCTTATTAAGTCCTAAAATTATCAAGTCCTAATTAAGTCCTAAAAATATCAAGTCCTAATTAAGTCCTAAAATTATCAAATCCTAATTAAGGCCTAAAATTATCAAGTCCTAATTAAGTCCTAAAATTATCAAGTCCTAATTAAGTCCTAAAATTATCAAGTCCTAATTAAGTCCTAAAATCATCAAGTCCAAATTAAGTCCTAAAATTATCAAGTCCTAATTAAGTCCTAAAATTATCAGGTCCTAATTAAGTCCTAAAATCATCAAGTCCTAATTAAGTCCTAAAATTATCAAGTCCTAATTAAGTCCTAAAATTATCAAGTCCTAATTAAGTCCTCAAAATATCAAGTCCTAATTAAGTCCTAAAAATATCAAGTCCTAATTATGTCCTAAATTTATCAAGTCCTAATTAAGTCCTAAAATCATCAAGTCCTAATTAAGTCCTAAAAATATCAATTCCTAATTAAGTCCTAAAATTGTCAAGTCCTATTTAAGTCCTAAAATCATCAAGTCCTAATTAAGTCCAAAAATTATCAATTCCTAATTAAGTCCTAAAATTATCAAGTCCTAATTAAGTCCTAAAATTATCAAGTCCTAATTAAGTCCTAAAATCATCAAGTCCTAATTAAGTCCTAAAATTATCAAGTCCTAATTAAGTCCTAAAATTATCAGGTCCTAATTAAGTCCTAAAATTATCAAGTCCTAATTAAGTCCTAAATTTATCAAGTCCTAATTAAGTCCTAAAAATATCAAGTCCTAATTAAGTCCTAAATTTATCAAGTCCTAATTAAGTCCTAAAAATATCAAGTCCTAATTAAGTCCTAAAATCATCAAGTCCTAATTAAGTCCTAAAATTATCAAGTCCTAATTAAGTCCTAAAAATATCAAGTCCTAATTATGTCCTAAAATTATCAAGTCTTAATTAAGTCCTAAAATTATCAAGTCCTAATTAAGTCCTAAAATTATCAGGTCCTAATTAAGTCCTAAAATTATCAAGTCCTAATTAAGTCCTAAAATTATCAAGTCCTAATTAAGTCCTAAAAAAATCAGGTTCTAATTAGGTCCTAAAATCATCAAGTCCTAATTAAGTCCTAAAATTGTCAAGTCCTTATTTAAGTCCTAAAATCATCAAGTCCTAATTAAGTCCTAAAATTATCAAGTCCTAATTAAGTCCTAAAAATATCAAGTCCTAATTAAGTCCAAAAATTATCAAGTACTAATTAAGTCCTAAAATTGTCAAGTCCTAATTAAGTCCTAAAATTATCAGGTCCTAATTAAGTCCTAAAATTATCAAGTCCTAATTAAGTCCTAAAATTATCAAGTCCTAATTAAGTCCTAAAAAAATCAGGTTCTAATTAGGTCCTAAAATCATCAAGTCCTAATTAAGTCCTAAAATTGTCAAGTCCTAATTAAGTCCTAAAATTATCAAGTCTTAATTAAGTCCTAAAATCATCAAGTCCTAATTAAGTCCTAAAATTATCAAGTCTTAATTAAGTCCTAAAATCATCAAGTCCTAATTAAGTCCTAAAATTATCAAGTCCCAATTAAGTCCAAAAAATTATCAAGTCCTAATTAAGTCCTTAAAATATCAAGTCCTAATATAGTCCTAAAAATATCAAGTCCTCATTATGTCCTAAAATTATCAAGTCCTAATTAAGTCCTAAAATTATCAAGTCCTAATTAAGTCCTAAAAAAATCAGGTTCTAATTAGGTCCTAAAATCATCAAGTCCTAATTAAGTCCTAAAATTGTCAAGTCCTAATTAAGTCCTAAAATTATCAGGTCCTAATTAAGTCCTAAAATCATCAAGTCCTAATTAAGTCCTAAAATTATCAAGTCCTAATTAAGTCATAAAATTATCAAGTCCTAATTAAGTCTTAAAAATATCAAGTCCTAATTCAGTCCTAAAAATATCAAGTCCTAATTATGTCCTAAAATTATCAAGTCCTAATTTAGTCCTAAAATTAGCAAGTCCTCATTAAGTCCTAAAATTATCAAGTCCTATTTAAGTCCTAAAATCATCAAGTCCTTATTAAGTCCTAAAATTATCAAGTCCTAATTAAGTCCTAAAAATATCAAGTCCTAATTAAGTCCTAAAATTATCAAATCCTAATTAAGGCCTAAAATTATCAAGTCCTAATTAAGTCCTAAAATTATCAAGTCCTAATTAAGTCCTAAAATTATCAAGTCCTAATTAAGTCCTAAAATCATCAAGTCCAAATTAAGTCCTAAAATTATCAAGTCCTAATTAAGTCCTAAAATTATCAGGTCCTAATTAAGTCCTAAAATCATCAAGTCCTAATTAAGTCCTAAAATTATCAAGTCCTAATTAAGTCCTAAAATTATCAAGTCCTAATTAAGTCCTCAAAATATCAAGTCCTAATTAAGTCCTAAAAATATCAAGTCCTAATTATGTCCTAAATTTATCAAGTCCTAATTAAGTCCTAAAATCATCAAGTCCTAATTAAGTCCTAAAAATATCAATTCCTAATTAAGTCCTAAAATTGTCAAGTCCTATTTAAGTCCTAAAATCATCAAGTCCTAATTAAGTCCTAAAATTATCAATTCCTAATTAAGTCCTAAAATTATCAAGTCCTAATTAAGTCCTAAAATTATCAAGTCCTAATTAAGTCCTTAAATCATTAAGTCCTAATTAAGTCCTAAAATTATCAGGTCCTAATTAAGTCCTAAAATTAGCAAGTCCTAATTAAGTCCTAAAATTATCAAGTCCTAATTAAGTCCTAAAATTATCAAGTCCTAATTAAGTCCTAAAATCATCAAGTCCTAATTAAGTCCTAAAATTATCAAGTCCTAATTAAGTCCTAAAATTATCAGGTCCTAATTAAGTCCTAAAATTATCAAGTCCTAATTAAGTCCTAAATTTATCAAGTCCTAATTAAGTCCTAAAAATATCAAGTCCTAATTAAGTCCTAAAATCATCAAGTCCTAATTAAGTCCTAAAATTATCAAGTCCTAATTAAGTCCTAAAAATATCAAGTCCTAATTATGTCCTAAAATTATCAAGTCTTAATTAAGTCCTAAAATTATCAAGTCCTAATTAAGTCCTAAAATTATCAGGTCCTAATTAAGTCCTAAAATTATCAAGTCCTAATTAAGTCCTAAAATTATCAAGTCCTAATTAAGTCCTAAAAAAATCAGGTTCTAATTAGGTCCTAAAATCATCAAGTCCTAATTAAGTCCTAAAATTGTCAAGTCCTTATTTAAGTCCTAAAATCATCAAGTCCTAATTAAGTCCTAAAATTATCAAGTCCTAATTAAGTCATAAAAATATCAAGTCCTAATTAAGTCCAAAAATTATCAAGTACTAATTAAGTCCTAAAATTGTCAAGTCCTAATTAAGTCCTAAAATTATCAGGTCCTAATTAAGTCCTAAAATTATCAAGTCCTAATTAAGTCCTAAAATTATCAAGTCCTAATTAAGTCCTAAAAAAATCAGGTTCTAATTAGGTCCTAAAATCATCAAGTCCTAATTAAGTCCTAAAATTATCAGGTCCTAATTAAGTCCTAAAATTATCAAGTCCTAATTAAGTCCTAAAATTATCAAGTCCTAATTAAGTCCTAAAAAAATCAGGTTCTAATTAGGTCCTAAAATCATCAAGTCCTAATTAAGTCCTAAAATTGTCAAGTCCTTATTTAAGTCCTAAAATCATCAAGTCCTAATTAAGTCCTAAAATTATCAAGTCCTAATTAAGTCCTAAAAATATCAAGTCCTAATTAAGTCCAAAAATTATCAAGTACTAATTAAGTCCTAAAATTGTCAAGTCCTAATTAAGTCCTAAAATTATCAGGTCCTAATTAAGTCCTAAAATTATCAAGTCCTAATTAAGTCCTAAAATTATCAAGTCCTAATTAAGTCCTAAAAAAATCAGGTTCTAATTAAGTCCTAAAAATATCAATTCCTAATTGAGTCCTAAAATTATCAAGTCCTAATTAAGTCTTAAAAAAATCAGGTCCTAATTAAGTCCTAAAATCATCAAGTCCTAATTAAGTCCTAAAATTATCAAGTCCTAATTAAGTCCTAAAATTATCAAGTCCTAATTAAGTCCTCAAAATATCAAGTCCTAATTAAGTCCTAAAAATATCAAGTCCTAATTATGTCCTAAATTTATCAAGTCCTAATTAAGTCCTAAAATCATCAAGTCCTAATTAAGTCCTAAAAATATCAATTCCTAATTAAGTACTAAAATTGTCAAGTCCTATTTAAGTCCTAAAATCATCAAGTCCTAATTAAGTCCTAAAATTATCAAGTCCTAATTAAGTCCTAAAAATATCAAGTCCTAATTAAGTCCTAAAATTATCAAATCCTAATTAAGGCCTAAAATTATCAAGTCCTAATTAAGTCCTAAAATTAGCAAGTCCTCATTAAGTCCTAAAATTATCAAGTCCTAATTAAGTCCTAAAATTATCAAGTCCTAATTAAGTCCTAAAATCATCAAGTCCTAATTAAGTCCTAAAATTATCAAGTCCAAATTAAGTCCTAAAATTATCAGGTCCTAATTAAGTCCTAAAATCATCAAGTCCTAATTAAGTCCTAAAAATATCAAGTCCTAATTAAGTCCTAAAATTATCAAATCCTAATTAAGGCCTAAAATTATCAAGTCCTAATTAAGTCCTAAAATTATCAAGTCTTAATTAAGTCCTAAATTTATCAAGTCCTAATTAGGTCCTAAAATCATCAAGTCCTAATTAAGTCCTAAAAATATCAATTCCTAATTAAGTCCTAAAATTGTCAAGTCCTATTTAAGTCCTAAAATCATCAAGTCCTTATTAAGTCCTAAAATTATCAAGTCCTAATTAAGTCCTAAAAATATCAAGTCCTAATTAAGTCCTAAAATTATCAAATCCTAATTAAGGCCAAAAATTATCAAGTCCTAATTAAGTCCTAAAAATATCAAGTCCTAATTAAGTCCTAAAATCATCAAGTCCTAATTAAGTCCTAAAATTATCAAGTCCTAATTAAGTCCTAAAAATATCAAGTCCTAATTAAGTCCTAAAATTATCAAATCCTAATTAAGGCCTAAAATTATCAGGTCCTAATTAAGTCCTAAAATTATCAAGTCCTAATTAAGTCCTAAAATTATCAAGTCCTAATTTAGTCCTAAACAAATCAGGTTATAATTAGGTCCTAAAATCATCAAGTCCTAATTAAGTCCTAAAATTATCAAATCCTAATTAAGGCCTAAAATTATCAGGTCCTAATTAAGTCCTAAAATTATCAGGTCCTAATTAAGTCCTAAAATTATCAAGTCCTAATTAAGTCCTAAAATTATCAAGTCCTAATTAAGTCCTAAAAATATCAAGTCCTAATTAAGTCCTAAAATTATCAAATCCTAATTAAGGCCTAAAATTATCAAGTCCTAATTAAGTCCTAAAATTATCAAGTCCTAATTAAGTCCTAAATTTATCAAGTCCTAATTAAGTCCTAAAATCATCAAGTCCTAATTAAGTCCTAAAAATATCAATTCCTAATTAAGTCCTAAAATCATCAAGTCCTTATTAAGTCCTAAAATTATCAAGTCCTATTTAAGTCCTAAAAATATCAAGTCCTAATTAAGTCCTAAAATTATCAAATCCTAATTAAGGCCTAAAATTATCAAGTCCTAATTAAGTCCTAAAATTATCAAGTCCTAATTAAGTCCTAAAATTATCAAGTCCTAATTAAGTCCTAAAATCATCAAGTCCTAATTAAGTCCTAAAATTATCAAGTCCAAATTAAGTCCTAAAATTATCAGGTCCTAATTAAGTCCTAAAATCATCAAGTCCTAATTAAGTCCTAAAATTATCAAGTCCTAATTAAGTCATAAAATTATCAAGTCCTAATTAAGTCTTAAAAATATCAAGTCCTAATTCAGTCCTAAAAATATCAAGTCCTAATTATGTCCTAAAATTATCAAATCCTAATTAAGGCCTAAAATTATCAAGTCCTAATTAAGTCCTAAAATTATCAAGTCCTATTTAAGTCCTAAAATCATCAAGTCCTTATTAAGTCCTAAAATTATCAAGTCCTAATTAAGTCCTAAAAATATCAAGTCCTAATTAAGTCCTAAAATTATCAAATCCTAATTAAGGCCTAAAATTATCAAGTCCTAATTAAGTCCTAAAATTATCAAGTCCTAATTAAGTCCTAAAATTATCAAGTCCTAATTAAGTCCTAAAATCATCAAGTCCAAATTAAGTCCTAAAATTATCAAGTCCTAATTAAGTCCTAAAATTATCAGGTCCTAATTAAGTCCTAAAATCATCAAGTCCTAATTAAGTCCTAAAATTATCAAGTCCTAATTAAGTCCTAAAATTATCAAGTCCTAATTAAGTCCTCAAAATATCAAGTCCTAATTAAGTCCTAAAAATATCAAGTCCTAATTATGTCCTAAATTTATCAAGTCCTAATTAAGTCCTAAAATCATCAAGTCCTAATTAAGTCCTAAAAATATCAATTCCTAATTAAGTCCTAAAATTGTCAAGTCCTATTTAAGTCCTAAAATCATCAAGTCCTAATTAAGTCCTAAAATTATCAATTCCTAATTAAGTCCTAAAATTATCAAGTCCTAATTAAGTCCTAAAATTATCAAGTCCTAATTAAGTCCTTAAATCATTAAGTCCTAATTAAGTCCTAAAATTATCAGGTCCTAATTAAGTCCTAAAATTAGCAAGTCCTAATTAAGTCCTAAAATTATCAAGTCCTAATTAAGTCCTAAAATTATCAAGTCCTAATTAAGTCCTAAAATCATCAAGTCCTAATTAAGTCCTAAAATTATCAAGTCCTAATTAAGTCCTAAAATTATCAGGTCCTAATTAAGTCCTAAAATTATCAAGTCCTAATTAAGTCCTAAATTTATCAAGTCCTAATTAAGTCCTAAAAATATCAAGTCCTAATTAAGTCCTAAAATCATCAAGTCCTAATTAAGTCCTAAAATTATCAAGTCCTAATTAAGTCCTAAAAATATCAAGTCCTAATTATGTCCTAAAATTATCAAGTCTTAATTAAGTCCTAAAATTATCAAGTCCTAATTAAGTCCTAAAATTATCAGGTCCTAATTAAGTCCTAAAATTATCAAGTCCTAATTAAGTCCTAAAATTATCAAGTCCTAATTAAGTCCTAAAAAAATCAGGTTCTAATTAGGTCCTAAAATCATCAAGTCCTAATTAAGTCCTAAAATTGTCAAGTCCTTATTTAAGTCCTAAAATCATCAAGTCCTAATTAAGTCCTAAAATTATCAAGTCCTAATTAAGTCCTAAAAATATCAAGTCCTAATTAAGTCCAAAAATTATCAAGTACTAATTAAGTCCTAAAATTGTCAAGTCCTAATTAAGTCCTAAAATTATCAGGTCCTAATTAAGTCCTAAAATTATCAAGTCCTAATTAAGTCCTAAAATTATCAAGTCCTAATTAAGTCCTAAAAAAATCAGGTTCTAATTAGGTCCTAAAATCATCAAGTCCTAATTAAGTCCTAAAATTGTCAAGTCCTAATTAAGTCCTAAAATTATCAAGTCTTAATTAAGTCCTAAAATCATCAAGTCCTAATTAAGTCCTAAAATTATCAAGTCCCAATTAAGTCCAAAAAATTATCAAGTCCTAATTAAGTCCTTAAAATATCAAGTCCTAATATAGTCCTAAAAATATCAAGTCCTAATTATGTCCTAAAATTATCAAGTCCTAATTAAGTCCTAAATTTATCAAGTCCTAATTAAGTCCTAAAATTGTCAAGTCCTATTAAAGTACGTAAATCATCAAGTCCTAATTAAGTCCTAAAATTATCAAGTCCTAATTAAGTCCTAAAATCATCAAGTCCTAATCAAGTCCTAAAATTTTCAAGTCCTAATTAAGTCTTAAAAAAATCAGGTCCTAATTAAGTCCTAAAATCATCAAGTCCTAATTAAGTCCTAAAATTATCAAGTCCTAATTAAGTCCTAAAAATATCAAGTCCTAATTCAGTCCTAAAAATATCAAGTCCTAATTATGTCCTAAAATTATCAAGTCCTAATTAAGTCCTAAAATTATCAAGTCCTAATTAAGTCCTAAAAATATCAAGTCCTAATTCAGTCCTAAAATTATCAAGTCCTAATTAAGTCCTAAAAAAATCAGGTTCTAATTAAGTCCTAAAAATATCAATTCCTAATTGAGTCCTAAAATTATCAAGTCCTAATTAAGTCTTAAAAAAATCAGGTCCTAATTAAGTCCTAAAATCATCAAGTCCTAATTAAGTCCTAAAATTATCAAGTCCTAATTAAGTCCTAAAATTATCAAGTCCTAATTAAGTCCTCAAAATATCAAGTCCTAATTAAGTCCTAAAAATATCAAGTCCTAATTATGTCCTAAATTTATCAAGTCCTAATTAAGTCCTAAAATCATCAAGTCCTAATTAAGTCCTAAAAATATCAATTCCTAATTAAGTACTAAAATTGTCAAGTCCTATTTAAGTCCTAAAATCATCAAGTCCTAATTAAGTCCTAAAATTATCAAGTCCTAATTAAGTCCTAAAAATATCAAGTCCTAATTAAGTCCTAAAATTATCAAATCCTAATTAAGGCCTAAAATTATCAAGTCCTAATTAAGTCCTAAAATTAGCAAGTCCTCATTAAGTCCTAAAATTATCAAGTCCTAATTAAGTCCTAAAATTATCAAGTCCTAATTAAGTCCTAAAATCATCAAGTCCTAATTAAGTCCTAAAATTATCAAGTCCAAATTAAGTCCTAAAATTATCAGGTCCTAATTAAGTCCTAAAATCATCAAGTCCTAATTACGTCCTAAAAATATCAAGTCCTAATTAAGTCCTAAAATTATCAAATCCTAATTAAGGCCTAAAATTATCAAGTCCTAATTAAGTCCTAAAATTATCAAGTCCTAATTAAGTCCTAAATTTATCAAGTCCTAATTAGGTCCTAAAATCATCAAGTCCTAATTAAGTCCTAAAAATATCAATTCCTAATTAAGTCCTAAAATTGTCAAGTCCTATTTAAGTCCTAAAATCATCAAGTCCTTATTAAGTCCTAAAATTATCAAGTCCTAATTAAGTCCTAAAAATATCAAGTCCTAATTAAGTCCTAAAATTATCAAATCCTAATTAAGGCCAAAAATTATCAAGTCCTAATTAAGTCCTAAAAATATCAAGTCCTAATTAAGTCCTAAAATCATCAAGTCCTAATTAAGTCCTAAAATTATCAAGTCCTAATTAAGTCCTAAAAATATCAAGTCCTAATTAAGTCCTAAAATTATCAAATCCTAATTAAGGCCTAAAATTATCAGGTCCTAATTAAGTCCTAAAATTATCAAGTCCTAATTAAGTCCTAAAATTATCAAGTCCTAATTTAGTCCTAAACAAATCAGGTTATAATTAGGTCCTAAAATCATCAAGTCCTAATTAAGTCCTAAAATTATCAAATCCTAATTAAGGCCTAAAATTATCAGGTCCTAATTAAGTCCTAAAATTATCAGGTCCTAATTAAGTCCTAAAATTATCAAGTCCTAATTAAGTCCTAAAATTATCAAGTCCTAATTAAGTCCTAAAAATATCAAGTCCTAATTAAGTCCTAAAATTATCAAATCCTAATTAAGGCCTAAAATTATCAAGTCCTAATTAAGTCCTAAAATTATCAAGTCCTAATTAAGTCCTAAATTTATCAAGTCCTAATTAAGTCCTAAAATCATCAAGTCCTAATTAAGTCCTAAAAATATCAATTCCTAATTAAGTCCTAAAATCATCAAGTCCTTATTAAGTCCTAAAATTATCAAGTCCTATTTAAGTCCTAAAAATATCAAGTCCTAATTAAGTCCTAAAATCATCAAGTCCTAATTAAGTCCTAAAATTATCAAGTCCAAATTAAGTCCTAAAATTATCAGGTCCTAATTAAGTCCTAAAATCATCAAGTCCTAATTAAGTCCTAAAATTATCAAGTCCTAATTAAGTCATAAAATTATCAAGTCCTAATTAAGTCTTAAAAATATCAAGTCCTAATTCAGTCCTAAAAATATCAAGTCCTAATTATGTCCTAAAATTATCAAGTCCTAATTTAGTCCTAAAATTAGCAAGTCCTCATTAAGTCCTAAAATTATCAAGTCCTATTTAAGTCCTAAAATCATCAAGTCCTTATTAAGTCCTAAAATTATCAAGTCCTAATTAAGTCCTAAAAATATCAAGTCCTAATTAAGTCCTAAAATTATCAAATCCTAATTAAGGCCTAAAATTATCAAGTCCTAATTAAGTCCTAAAATTATCAAGTCCTAATTAAGTCCTAAAATTATCAAGTCCTAATTAAGTCCTAAAATCATCAAGTCCAAATTAAGTCCTAAAATTATCAAGTCCTAATTAAGTCCTAAAATTATCAGGTCCTAATTAAGTCCTAAAATCATCAAGTCCTAATTAAGTCCTAAAATTATCAAGTCCTAATTAAGTCCTAAAATTATTAAGTCCTAATTAAGTCCTCAAAATATCAAGTCCTAATTAAGTCCTAAAAATATCAAGTCCTAATTATGTCCTAAATTTATCAAGTCCTAATTAAGTCCTAAAATCATCAAGTCCTAATTAAGTCCTAAAAATATCAATTCCTAATTAAGTCCTAAAATTGTCAAGTCCTATTTAAGTCCTAAAATCATCAAGTCCTAATTAAGTCCTAAAATTATCAATTCCTAATTAAGTCCTAAAATTATCAAGTCCTAATTAAGTCCTAAAATTATCAAGTCCTAATTAAGTCCTTAAATCATTAAGTCCTAATTAAGTCCTAAAATTATCAGGTCCTAATTAAGTCCTAAAATCATCAAGTCCTAATTAAGTCCTAAAATTATCAAGTCCTAATTAAGTCCTAAAATTATCAGGTCCTAATTAAGTCCTAAAATTATCAAGTCCTAATTAAGTCCTAAATTTATCAAGTCCTAATTAAGTCCTAAAAATATCAAGTCCTAATTAAGTCCTAAAATCATCAAGTCCTAATTAAGTCCTAAAATTATCAAGTCCTAATTAAGTCCTAAAAATATCAAGTCCTAATTATGTCCTAAAATTATCAAGTCTTAATTAAGTCCTAAAATTATCAAGTCCTAATTAAGTCCTAAAATTATCAGGTCCTAATTAAGTCCTAAAATTATCAAGTCCTAATTAAGTCCTAAAATTATCAAGTCCTAATTAAGTCCTAAAAAAATCAGGTTCTAATTAGGTCCTAAAATCATCAAGTCCTAATTAAGTCCTAAAATTGTCAAGTCCTTATTTAAGTCCTAAAATCATCAAGTCCTAATTAAGTCCTAAAATTATCAAGTCCTAATTAAGTCCTAAAAATATCAAGTCCTAATTAAGTCCAAAAATTATCAAGTACTAATTAAGTCCTAAAATTGTCAAGTCCTAATTAAGTCCTAAAATTATCAGGTCCTAATTAAGTCCTAAAATTATCAAGTCCTAATTAAGTCCTAAAATTATCAAGTCCTAATTAAGTCCTAAAAAAATCAGGTTCTAATTAGGTCCTAAAATCATCAAGTCCTAATTAAGTCCTAAAATTGTCAAGTCCTAATTAAGTCCTAAAATTATCAAGTCTTAATTAAGTCCTAAAATCATCAAGTCCTAATTAAGTCCTAAAATTATCAAGTCCCAATTAAGTCCAAAAAATTATCAAGTCCTAATTAAGTCCTTAAAATATCAAGTCCTAATATAGTCCTAAAAATATCAAGTCCTAATTATGTCCTAAAATTATCAAGTCCTAATTAAGTCCTAAATTTATCAAGTCCTAATTAAGTCCTAAAATTGTCAAGTCCTATTAAAGTACGTAAATCATCAAGTCCTAATTAAGTCCTAAAATTATCAAGTCCTAATTAAGTCCTAAAATCATCAAGTCCTAATCAAGTCCTAAAATTTTCAAGTCCTAATTAAGTCCTTAAAATATCAAGTCCTAATTAAGTCCTAAAATTATCAAGTCCTAATTAAGTCCTAAAAAAATCAGGTTCTAATTAGGTCCTAAAATCATCAAGTCCTAATTAAGTCCTAAAATTGTCAAGTCCTTATTTAAGTCCTAAAATCATCAAGTCCTAATTAAGTCCTAAAATTATCAAGTCCTAATTAAGTCCTAAAAATATCAAGTCCTAATTAAGTCCAAAAATTATCAAGTACTAATTAAGTCCTAAAATTGTCAAGTCCTAATTAAGTCCTAAAATTATCAGGTCCTAATTAAGTCCTAAAATTATCAAGTCCTAATTAAGTCCTAAAATTATCAAGTCCTAATTAAGTCCTAAAAAAATCAGGTTCTAATTAGGTCCTAAAATCATCAAGTCCTAATTAAGTCCTAAAATTGTCAAGTCCTAATTAAGTCCTAAAATTATCAAGTCTTAATTAAGTCCTAAAATCATCAAGTCCTAATTAAGTCCTAAAATTATCAAGTCCCAATTAAGTCCAAAAAATTATCAAGTCCTAATTAAGTCCTTAAAATATCAAGTCCTAATATAGTCCTAAAAATATCAAGTCCTAATTATGTCCTAAAATTATCAAGTCCTAATTAAGTCCTAAATTTATCAAGTCCTAATTAAGTCCTAAAATTGTCAAGTCCTATTAAAGTACGTAAATCATCAAGTCCTAATTAAGTCCTAAAATTATCAAGTCCTAATTAAGTCCTAAAATCATCAAGTCCTAATCAAGTCCTAAAATTTTCAAGTCCTAATTAAGTCTTAAAAAAATCAGGTCCTAATTAAGTCCTAAAATCATCAAGTCCTAATTAAGTCCTAAAATTATCAAGTCCTAATTAAGTCCTAAAAATATCAAGTCCTAATTCAGTCCTAAAAATATCAAGTCCTAATTATGTCCTAAAATTATCAAGTTCTAATTTAGTCCTAAAATTAGCAAGTCCTCATTAAGTCCTAAAATTATCAAGTCCTATTTAAGTCCTAAAATCATCAAGTCCTTATTAAGTCCTAAAATTATCAAGTCCTAATTAAGTCCTAAAAATATCAAGTCCTAATTAAGTCCTTAAAATATCAAGTCCTAATATAGTCCTAAAAATATCAAGTCCTAATTATGTCCTAAAATTATCAAGTCCTAATTAAGTCCTAAATTTATCAAGTCCTAATTAAGTCCTAAAATTGTCAAGTCCTATTAAAGTACGTAAATCATCAAGTCCTAATTAAGTCCTAAAATTATCAAGTCCTAATTAAGTCCTAAAATCATCAAGTCCTAATCAAGTCCTAAAATTTTCAAGTCCTAATTAAGTCTTAAAAAAATCAGGTCCTAATTAAGTCCTAAAATCATCAAGTCCTAATTAAGTCCTAAAATTATCAAGTCCTAATTAAGTCCTAAAAATATCAAGTCCTAATTCAGTCCTAAAAATATCAAGTCCTAATTATGTCCTAAAATTATCAAGTCCTAATTTAGTCCTAAAATTAGCAAGTCCTCATTAAGTCCTAAAATTATCAAGTCCTATTTAAGTCCTAAAATCATCAAGTCCTTATTAAGTCCTAAAATTATCAAGTCCTAATTAAGTCCTAAAAATATCAAGTCCTAATTAAGTCCTAAAATTATCAAATCCTAATTAAGGCCTAAAATTATCAAGTCCTAATTAAGTCCTAAAATTATCAAGTCCTAATTAAGTCCTAAAATTATCAAGTCCTAATTAAGTCCTAAAATCATCAAGTCCAAATTAAGTCCTAAAATTATCAAGTCCTAATTAAGTCCTAAAATTATCAGGTCCTAATTAAGTCCTAAAATCATCAAGTCCTAATTAAGTCCTAAAATTATCAAGTCCTAATTAAGTCCTAAAATTATCAAGTCCTAATTAAGTCCTCAAAATATCAAGTCCTAATTAAGTCCTAAAAATATCAAGTCCTAATTATGTCCTAAATTTATCAAGTCCTAATTAAGTCCTAAAATCATCAAGTCCTAATTAAGTCCTAAAAATATCAATTCCTAATTAAGTCCTAAAATTGTCAAGTCCTATTTAAGTCCTAAAATCATCAAGTCCTAATTAAGTCCTAAAATTATCAATTCCTAATTAAGTCCTAAAATTATCAAGTCCTAATTAAGTCCTAAAATTATCAAGTCCTAATTAAGTCCTTAAATCATTAAGTCCTAATTAAGTCCTAAAATTATCAGGTCCTAATTAAGTCCTAAAATTAGCAAGTCCTAATTAAGTCCTAAAATTATCAAGTCCTAATTAAGTCCTAAAATTATCAAGTCCTAATTAAGTCCTAAAATCATCAAGTCCTAATTAAGTCCTAAATTTATCAAGTCCTAATTAAGTCCTAAAATTGTCAAGTCCTATTAAAGTACGTAAATCATCAAGTCCTAATTAAGTCCTAAAATTATCAAGTCCTAATTAAGTCCTAAAATCATCAAGTCCTAATCAAGTCCTAAAATTTTCAAGTCCTAATTAAGTCTTAAAAAAATCAGGTCCTAATTAAGTCCTAAAATCATCAAGTCCTAATTAAGTCCTAAAATTATCAAGTCCTAATTAAGTCCTAAAAATATCAAGTCCTAATTCAGTCCTAAAAATATCAAGTCCTAATTATGTCCTAAAATTATCAAGTTCTAATTTAGTCCTAAAATTAGCAAGTCCTCATTAAGTCCTAAAATTATCAAGTCCTATTTAAGTCCTAAAATCATCAAGTCCTTATTAAGTCCTAAAATTATCAAGTCCTAATTAAGTCCTAAAAATATCAAGTCCTAATTAAGTCCTTAAAATATCAAGTCCTAATATAGTCCTAAAAATATCAAGTCCTAATTATGTCCTAAAATTATCAAGTCCTAATTAAGTCCTAAATTTATCAAGTCCTAATTAAGTCCTAAAATTGTCAAGTCCTATTAAAGTACGTAAATCATCAAGTCCTAATTAAGTCCTAAAATTATCAAGTCCTAATTAAGTCCTAAAATCATCAAGTCCTAATCAAGTCCTAAAATTTTCAAGTCCTAATTAAGTCTTAAAAAAATCAGGTCCTAATTAAGTCCTAAAATCATCAAGTCCTAATTAAGTCCTAAAATTATCAAGTCCTAATTAAGTCCTAAAAATATCAAGTCCTAATTCAGTCCTAAAAATATCAAGTCCTAATTATGTCCTAAAATTATCAAGTCCTAATTTAGTCCTAAAATTAGCAAGTCCTCATTAAGTCCTAAAATTATCAAGTCCTATTTAAGTCCTAAAATCATCAAGTCCTTATTAAGTCCTAAAATTATCAAGTCCTAATTAAGTCCTAAAAATATCAAGTCCTAATTAAGTCCTAAAATTATCAAATCCTAATTAAGGCCTAAAATTATCAAGTCCTAATTAAGTCCTAAAATTATCAAGTCCTAATTAAGTCCTAAAATTATCAAGTCCTAATTAAGTCCTAAAATCATCAAGTCCAAATTAAGTCCTAAAATTATCAAGTCCTAATTAAGTCCTAAAATTATCAGGTCCTAATTAAGTCCTAAAATCATCAAGTCCTAATTAAGTCCTAAAATTATCAAGTCCTAATTAAGTCCTAAAATTATCAAGTCCTAATTAAGTCCTCAAAATATCAAGTCCTAATTAAGTCCTAAAAATATCAAGTCCTAATTATGTCCTAAATTTATCAAGTCCTAATTAAGTCCTAAAATCATCAAGTCCTAATTAAGTCCTAAAAATATCAATTCCTAATTAAGTCCTAAAATTGTCAAGTCCTATTTAAGTCCTAAAATCATCAAGTCCTAATTAAGTCCTAAAATTATCAATTCCTAATTAAGTCCTAAAATTATCAAGTCCTAATTAAGTCCTAAAATTATCAAGTCCTAATTAAGTCCTTAAATCATTAAGTCCTAATTAAGTCCTAAAATTATCAGGTCCTAATTAAGTCCTAAAATTAGCAAGTCCTAATTAAGTCCTAAAATTATCAAGTCCTAATTAAGTCCTAAAATTATCAAGTCCTAATTAAGTCCTAAAATCATCAAGTCCTAATTAAGTCCTAAAATTATCAAGTCCTAATTAAGTCCTAAAATTATCAGGTCCTAATTAAGTCCTAAAATTATCAAGTCCTAATTAAGTCCTAAATTTATCAAGTCCTAATTAAGTCCTAAAAATATCAAGTCCTAATTAAGTCCTAAAATCATCAAGTCCTAATTAAGTCCTAAAATTATCAAGTCCTAATTAAGTCCTAAAAATATCAAGTCCTAATTATGTCCTAAAATTATCAAGTCTTAATTAAGTCCTAAAATTATCAAGTCCTAATTAAGTCCTAAAATTATCAGGTCCTAATTAAGTCCTAAAATTATCAAATCCTAATTAAGTCCTAAAATTATCAAGTCCTAATTAAGTCCTAAAAAAATCAGGTTCTAATTAGGTCCTAAAATCATCAAGTCCTAATTAAGTCCTAAAATTGTCAAGTCCTTATTTAAGTCCTAAAATCATCAAGTCCTAATTAAGTCCTAAAATTATCAAGTCCTAATTAAGTCCTAAAAATATCAAGTCCTAATTAAGTCCAAAAATTATCAAGTACTAATTAAGTCCTAAAATTGTCAAGTCCTAATTAAGTCCTAAAATTATCAGGTCCTAATTAAGTCCTAAAATTATCAAGTCCTAATTAAGTCCTAAAATTATCAAGTCCTAATTAAGTCCTAAAAAAATCAGGTTCTAATTAGGTCCTAAAATCATCAAGTTCTAATTAAGTCCTAAAATTGTCAAGTCCTAATTAAGTCCTAAAATTATCAAGTCTTAATTAAGTCCTAAAATCATCAAGTCCTAATTAAGTCCTAAAATTATCAAGTCCCAATTAAGTCCAAAAAATTATCAAGTCCTAATTAAGTCCTTAAAATATCAAGTCCTAATATAGTCCTAAAAATATCAAGTCCTAATTATGTCCTAAAATTATCAAGTCCTAATTAAGTCCTAAATTTATCAAGTCCTAATTAAGTCCTAAAATTGTCAAGTCCTATTAAAGTACGTAAATCATCAAGTCCTAATTAAGTCCTAAAATTATCAAGTCCTAATTAAGTCCTAAAATCATCAAGTCCTAATCAAGTCCTAAAATTTTCAAGTCCTAATTAAGTCTTAAAAAAATCAGGTCCTAATTAAGTCCTAAAATCATCAAGTCCTAATTAAGTCCTAAAATTATCAAGTCCTAATTAAGTCCTAAAAATATCAAGTCCTAATTAAGTCCTAAAATTATCAAATCCTAATTAAGGCCTAAAATTATCAAGTCCTAATTAAGTCCTAAAGTTATCAAGTCCTAATTAAGTCCTAAATTTATCAAGTCCTAATTAAGTCCTAAAATCATCAAGTCCTAATTAAGTCCTAAAAATATCAATTCCTAATTAAGTCCTAAAATTGTCAAGTCCTATTTATGTCCTAAAATCATCAAGTCCTTATTAAGTCCTAAAATTATCAAGTCCTAATTAAGTCCTAAATTTATCAAGTCCTAATTAAGTCCTAAAATTGTCAAGTCCTATTAAAGTACGTAAATCATCAAGTCCTAATTAAGTCCTAAAATTATCAAGTCCTAATTAAGTCCTAAAATCATCAAGTCCTAATCAAGTCCTAAAATTATCAAGTCCTAATTAAGTCTTAAAAAAATCAGGTCCTAATTAAGTCCTAAAATCATCAAGTCCTAATTAAGTCCTAAAATTATCAAGTCCTAATTAAGTCCTAAAAATATCAAGTCCTAATTAAGTCCTAAAATTATCAAATCCTAATTAAGGCCTAAAATTATCAAGTCCTAATTAAGTCCTAAAATTATCAAGTCCTAATTAAGTCCTAAATTTATCAAGTCCTAATTAAGTCCTAAAATCATCAAGTCCTAATTAAGTCCTAAAAATATCAATTCCTAATTAAGTCCTAAAATTGTCAAGTCCTATTTAAGTCCTAAAATCATCAAGTCCTTATTAAGTCCTAAAATTATCAAGTCCTAATTAAGTCCTAAAAATATCAAGTCCTAATTAAGTCCTAAAATTATCAAATCCTAATTAAGGCCTAAAATTATCAAGTCCTAATTAAGTCTTAAAAAAATCAGGTCCTAATTAAGTCCTAAAATCATCAAGTCCTAATTAAGTCCTAAAATTATCAAGTCCTAATTAAGTCCTAAAAATATCAAGTCCTAATTAAATCCTAAAATTATCAAATCCTAATTAAGGCCTAAAATTATCAAGTCCTAATTAAGTCCTAAAATTATCAAGTCCTAATTAAGTCCTAAAATTATCAAGTCCTAATTAAGTCCTAAAATCATCAAGTCCTAATTAAGTCCTAAAATTATCAAGTCCTAATTAAGTCCTAAAATCATCAAGTCCTTATTAAGTCCTAAAATTATCAAATCCTAATTAAGGCCTAAAATTATCAAGTCCTAATTAAGTCTTAAAAAAATCAGGTCCTAATTAAGTCCTAAAATCATCAAGTCCTAATTAAGTCCTAAAATTATCAAGTCCTAATTAAGTCCTAAAAATATCAAGTCCTAATTAAGTCCTAAAATTATCAAATCCTAATTAAGGCCTAAAATTATCAAGTCCTAATTAAGTCCTAAAATTATCAAGTCCTAATTAAGTCCTAAATTTATCAAATCCTAATTAAGTCCTAAAATCATCAAGTCCTAATTAAGTCCTAAAAATATCAATTCCTAATTAAGTCCTAAAATCATCAAGTCCTTATTAAGTCCTAAAATTATCAAGTCCTAATTAAGTCCTAAAAATATCAAGTCCTAATTAAGTCCTAAAATTATCAAATCCTAATTAAGGCCTAAAATTATCAAGTCCTAATTAAGTCCTAAAATTATCAAGTCCTAATTAAGTCCTAAAATTATCAAGTCCTAATTAAGTCCTAAAATCATCAAGTCCTAATTAAGTCCTAAAATTATCAAGTCCTAATTAAGTCCTAAAATTATCAGGTCCTAATTAAGTCCTAAAATCATCAAGTCCTAATTAAGTCCTAAAATTATCAAGTCCTAATTAAGTCATAAAATTATCAAGTCCTAATTAAGTCCTAAAAATATCAAGTCCTAATTCAGTCCTAAAAATATCAAGTCCTAATTATGTCCTAAAATTATCAAGTCCTAATTTAGTCCTAAAATTAGCAAGTCCTCATTAAGTCCTAAAATTATCAAGTCCTATTTAAGTCCTAAAATCATCAAGTCCTTATTAAGTCCTAAAATTATCAAGTCCTAATTAAGTCCTAAAAATATCAAGTCCTAATTAAGTCCTAAAATTATCAAATCCTAATTAAGGCCTAAAATTATCAAGTCCTAATTAAGTCCTAAAATTATCAAGTCCTAATTAAGTCCTAAAATTATCAAGTCCTAATTAAGTCCTAAAATCATCAAGTCCTAATTAAGTCCTAAAATTATCAAGTCCTAATTAAGTCCTAAAATTATCAGGTCCTAATTAAGTCCTAAAATCATCAAGTCCTAATTAAGTCCTAAAATTATCAAGTCCTAATTAAGTCCTAAAATTATCAAGTCCTAATTAAGTCCTCAAAATATCAAGTCCTAATTAAGTCCTAAAAATATCAAGTCCTAATTATGTCCTAAATTTATCAAGTCCTAATTAAGTCCTAAAATCATCAAGTCCTAATTAAGTCCTAAAAATATCAATTCCTAATTAAGTCCTAAAATTGTCAAGTCCTATTTAAGTCCTAAAATCATCAAGTCCTAATTAAGTCCTAAAATTATCAAGTCCTAATTAAGTCCTAAAAATATCAAGTCCTAATTAAGTCCTAAAATTATCAAATCCTAATTAAGGCCTAAAATTATCAAGTCCTAATTAAGTCCTAAAATTAGCAAGTCCTCATTAAGTCCTAAAATTATCAAGTCCTAATTAAGTCCTAAAATTATCAAGTCCTAATTAAGTCCTAAAATCATCAAGTCCTAATTAAGTCCTAAAATTATCAAGTCCAAATTAAGTCCTAAAATTATCAGGTCCTAATTAAGTCCTAAAATCATCAAGTCCTAATTAAGTCCTAAAAATATCAAGTCCTAATTAAGTCCTAAAATTATCAAATCCTAATTAAGGTCTAAAATTATCAAGTCTTAATTAAGTCCTAAAATTATCAAGTCCTAATTAAGTCCTAAATTTATCAAGTCCTAATTAAGTCCTAAAATCATCAAGTCCTAATTAAGTCCTAAAAATATCAATTCCTAATTAAGTCCTAAAATTGTCAAGTCCTATTTAAGTCCTAAAATCATCAAGTCCTTATTAAGTCCTAAAATTATCAAGTCCTAATTAAGTCCTAAAAATATCAAGTCCTAATTAAGTCCTAAAATTATCAAATCCTAATTAAGGCCAAAAATTATCAAGTCCTAATTAAGTCCTAAAAATATCAAGTCCTAATTAAGTCCTAAAATCATCAAGTCCTAATTAAGTCCTAAAAATATAAATTCCTAATTAAGTCCTAAAATTGTCAAGTCCTATTTAAGTCCTAAAATCATCAAGTCCTAATTAAGTCCTAAAATCATCAATTCCTTATTAAGTCCTAAAATCATCAAGTCCTAATTAAGTCCTAAAAATATCAATTCCTAATTAAGTCCTAAAATTGTCAAGTCCTATTTAAGTCCTAAAATCATCAAGTCCTTATTAAGTCCTAAAATTATCAAGTCCTTATTAAGTCCTAAAAATATCAAGTCCTAATTAAGTCCTAAAATTATCAAATCCTAATTAAGGCCAAAAATTATCAAGTCCTAATTAAGTCCTAAAAATATCAAGTCCTAATTAAGTCCTAAAATCATCAAGTCCTAATTAAGTCCTAAAAATATCAAGTCCTAATTAAGTCCTAAAATTATCAAATCCTAATTAAGGCCTAAAATTATCAAGTCCTAATTAAGTCCTAAAGTTATCAAGTCCTAATTAAGTCCTAAATTTATCAAGTCCTAATTAAGTCCTAAAATCATCAAGTCCTAATTAAGTCCTAAAAATATCAATTCCTAATTAAGTCCTAAAATTGTCAAGTCCTATTTAAGTCCTAAAATCATCAAGTCCTTATTAAGTCCTAAAATTATCAAGTCCTAATTAAGTCCTAAATTTATCAAGTCCTAATTAAGTCCTAAAATTGTCAAGTCCTATTAAAGTACGTAAATCATCAAGTCCTAATTAAGTCCTAAAATTATCAAGTCCTAATTAAGTCCTAAAATCATCAAGTCCTAATCAAGTCCTAAAATTATCAAGTCCTAATTAAGTCTTAAAAAAAGCAGGTCCTAATTAAGTCCTAAAATCATCAAGTCCTAATTAAGTCCTAAAATTATCAAGTCCTAATTAAGTCCTAAAAATATCAAGTCCTAATTAAGTCCTAAAATTATCAAATCCTAATTAAGGCCTAAAATTATCAAGTCCTAATTAAGTCCTAAAATTATCAAGTCCTAATTAAGTCCTAAATTTATCAAGTCCTAATTAAGTCCTAAAATCATCAAGTCCTAATTAAGTCCTAAAAATATCAATTCCTAATTAAGTCCTAAAATTGTCAAGTCCTATTTAAGTCCTAAAATCATCAAGTCCTTATTAAGTCCTAAAATTATCAAGTCCTAATTAAGTCCTAAAAATATCAAGTCCTAATTAAGTCCTAAAATTATCAAATCCTAATTAAGGCCTAAAATTATCAAGTCCTAATTAAGTCTTAAAAAAATCAGGTCCTAATTAAGTCCTAAAATCTTCAAGTCCTAATTAAGTCCTAAAATTATCAAGTCCTAATTAAGTCCTAAAAATATCAAGTCCTAATTAAGTCCTAAAATTATCAAATCCTAATTAAGGCCTAAAATTATCAAGTCCTAATTAAGTCCTAAAATTATCAAGTCCTAATTAAGTCCTAAATTTATCAAGTCCTAATTAAGTCCTAAAATCATCAAGTCCTAATTAAGTCCTAAAAATATCAATTCCTAATTAAGTCCTAAAATCATCAAGTCCTTATTAAGTCCTAAAATTATCAAGTCCTAATTAAGTCCTAAAAATATCAAGTCCTAATTAAATCCTAAAATTATCAAATCCTAATTAAGGCCTAAAATTATCAAGTCCTAATTAAGTCCTAAAATTATCAAGTCCTAATTAAGTCCTAAAATTATCAAGTCCTAATTAAGTCCTAAAATCATCAAGTCCTAATTAAGTCCTAAAATTATCAAGTCCTAATTAAGTCCTAAAATCATCAAGTCCTTATTAAGTCCTAAAATTATCAAATCCTAATTAAGGCCTAAAATTATCAAGTCCTAATTAAGTCTTAAAAAAATCAGGTCCTAATTAAGTCCTAAAATCATCAAGTCCTAATTAAGTCCTAAAATTATCAAGTCCTAATTAAGTCCTAAAAATATCAAGTCCTAATTAAGTCCTAAAATTATCAAATCCTAATTAAGGCCTAAAATTATCAAGTCCTAATTAAGTCCTAAAATTATCAAGTCCTAATTAAGTCCTAAATTTATCAAGTCCTAATTAAGTCCTAAAATCATCAAGTCCTAATTAAGTCCTAAAAATATCAAGTCCTAATTAAGTCCTAAAAATATCAATTCCTAATTAAGTCCTAAAATCATCAAGTCCTTATTAAGTCCTAAAATTATCAAGTCCTAATTAAGTCCTAAAAATATCAAGTCCTAATTAAATCCTAAAATTATTAAATCCTAATTAAGGCCTAAAATTATCAAGTCCTAATTAAGTCCTAAAATTATCAAGTCCTAATTAAGTCCTAAAATTATCAAGTCCTAATTAAGTCCTAAAATCATCAAGTCCTAATTAAGTCCTAAAATTATCAAGTCCTAATTAAGTCCTAAAATTATCAAGTCCTAATTAAGTCCTAAAATTATCAAGTCCTAATTAAGTCCTAAAATTATCAAGTCCTAATTAAGTCCTAAAATTATCAAGTCCTAATTAAGTCCTAAAATCATCAAGTCCTAATTAAGGCCTAAAATTATCAAGTCCTAATTAAGTCCTAAAATTATCAAGTCCTAATTAAGTCCTAAATTTATCAAGTCCTAATTAAGTCCTAAAATCATCAAGTCCTAATTAAGTCCTAAAAATATCAATTCCTAATTAAGTCCTAAAATCATCAAGTCCTTATTAAGTCCTAAAATTATCAAGTCCTAATTAAGTCCTAAAAATATCAAGTCCTAATTAAATCCTAAAATTATCAAATCCTAATTAAGGCCTAAAATTATCAAGTCCTAATTAAGTCCTAAAATTATCAAGTCCTAATTAAGTCCTAAAATTATCAAGTCCTAATTAAGTCCTAAAATCATCAAGTCCTAATTAAGTCCTAAAATTATCAAGTCCTAATTAAGTCCTAAAATCATCAAGTCCTTATTAAGTCCTAAAATTATCAAATCCTAATTAAGGCCTAAAATTATCAAGTCCTAATTAAGTCTTAAAAAATCAGGTCCTAATTAAGTCCTAAAATCATCAAGTCCTAATTAAGTCCTAAAATTATCAAGTCCTAATTAAGTCCTAAAAATATCAAGTCCTAATTAAGTCCTAAAATTATCAAATCCTAATTAAGGCCTAAAATTATCAAGTCCTAATTAAGTCCTAAAATTATCAAGTCCTAATTAAGTCCTAAATTTATCAAGTCCTAATTAAGTCCTAAAATCATCAAGTCCTAATTAAGTCCTAAAAATATCAATTCCTAATTAAGTCCTAAAATCATCAAGTCCTTATTAAGTCCTAAAATTATCAAGTCCTAATTAAGTCCTAAAAATATCAAGTCCTAATTAAATCCTAAAATTATCAAATCCTAATTAAGGCCTAAAATTATCAAGTCCTAATTAAGTCCTAAAATTATCAAGTCCTAATTAAGTCCTAAAATTATCAAGTCCTAATTAAGTCCTAAAATCATCAAGTCCTAATTATGTCCTAAAATTATCAAGTCCTAATTAAGTCCTAAAATCATCAAGTCCTTATTAAGTCCTAAAATTATCAAATCCTAATTAAGGCCTAAAATTATCAAGTCCTAATTAAGTCTTAAAAAAATCAGGTCCTAATTAAGTCCTAAAATCATCAAGTCCTAATTAAGTCCTAAAATTATCAAGTCCTAATTAAGTCCTAAAAATATCAAGTCCTAATTAAGTCCTAAAATTATCAAATCCTAATTAAGGCCTAAAATTATCAAGTCCTAATTAAGTCCTAAAATTATCAAGTCCTAATTAAGTCCTAAATTTATCAAGTCCTAATTAAGTCCTAAAATCATCAAGTCCTAATTAAGTCCTAAAAATATCAAGTCCTAATTAAGTCCTAAAAATATCAATTCCTAATTAAGTCCTAAAATCATCAAGTCCTTATTAAGTCCTAAAATTATCAAGTCCTAATTAAGTCCTAAAAATATCAAGTCCTAATTAAATCCTAAAATTATCAAATCCTAATTAAGGCCTAAAATTATCAAGTCCTAATTAAGTCCTAAAATTATCAAGTCCTAATTAAGTCCTAAAATTATCAAGTCCTAATTAAGTCCTAAAATCATCAAGTCCTAATTAAGTCCTAAAATTATCAAGTCCTAATTAAGTCCTAAAATTATCAAGTCCTAATTAAGTCCTAAAATTATCAAGTCCTAATTAAGTCCTAAAATTATCAAGTCCTAATTAAGTCCTAAAATTATCAAGTCCTAATTAAGTCCTAAAATCATCAAGTCCTAATTAAGGCCTAAAATTATCAAGTCCTAATTAAGTCCTAAAATTATCAAGTCCTAATTAAGTCCTAAATTTATCAAGTCCTAATTAAGTCCTAAAATCATCAAGTCCTAATTAAGTCCTAAAAATATCAATTCCTAATTAAGTCCTAAAATCATCAAGTCCTTATTAAGTCCTAAAATTATCAAGTCCTAATTAAGTCCTAAAAATATCAAGTCCTAATTAAATCCTAAAATTATCAAATCCTAATTAAGGCCTAAAATTATCAAGTCCTAATTAAGTCCTAAAATTATCAAATCCTAATTAAGGCCTAAAATTATCAAGTCCTAATTAAGTCCTAAAATTATCAAGTCCTAATTAAGTCCTAAAATTATCAAATCCTAATTAAGGCCTAAAATTATCAAGTCCTAATTAAGTCCTAAAATTATCAAGTCCTAATTAAGTCCTAAAAATATCAAGTCCTAATTAAGTCCTAAAATTATCAAATCCTAATTAAGGCCTAAAATTATCAAGTCCTAATTAAGTCCTAAAATTATCAAGTCCTAATTAAGTCCTAAATTTATCAAGTCCTAATTAAGTCCTGAAATCATCAAGTCCTAATTAAGTCCTAAAAATATCAATTCCTAATTAAGTCCTAAAATCATCAAGTCCTTATTAAGTCCTAAAATTATCAAGTCCTAATTAAGTCCTAAAAATATCAAGTCCTAATTAAGTCCTAAAATTATCAAATCCTAATTAAGGCCTAAAATTATCAAGTCCTAATTAAGTCCTAAAATTATCAAGTCCTAATTAAGTCCTAAAATTATCAAGTCCTAATTAAGTCCTAAAATCATCAAGTCCTAATTAAGTCCTAAAATTATCAAGTCCTAATTAAGTCCTAAAATTATCAGGTCCTAATTAAGTCCTAAAATCATCAAGTCCTAATTAAGTCCTAAAATTATCAAGTCCTAATTAAGTCATAAAATTATCAAGTCCTAATTAAGTCCTAAAAATATCAAGTCCTAATTCAGTCCTAAAAATATCAAGTCCTAATTATGTCCTAAAATTATCAAGTCCTAATTTAGTCCTAAAATTAGCAAGTCCTCATTAAGTCCTAAAATTATCAAGTCCTATTTAAGTCCTAAAATCATCAAGTCCTTATTAAGTCCTAAAATTATCAAGTCCTAATTAAGTCCTAAAAATATCAAGTCCTAATTAAGTCCTAAAATTATCAAGTCCTAATTAAGTCCTAAAATTATCAAGTACTAATTAAGTCCTAAAATTGTCAAGTCCTGTCTAAGTCCTAAAATTATCAAGTCCTAATTAAGTCCTAAAATTATCAAGTCCTAATTTAGTCCTAAAAAAATCAGGTTATAATTAGGTCCTAAAATCATCAAGTCCTAATTAAGTCCTAAAATTGTCAAGTCCTATTTAAGTCCTAAAATCATCAAGTCCTAATTAAGTCCTAAAATTATCAAGTCCTAATTAAGTCCTAAAATTATCAAGTCCTAATTAAGTCCTAAAATTATCAAGTCCTAATTAAGTCCTAAAATTATCAAGTCCTAATTTAGTCCTAAAAAAATCAGGTTATAATTAGGTCCTAAAATCATCAAGTCCTAATTAAGTCCTAAAATTGTCAAGTCCTATTTAAGTCCTAAAATTGTCAAGTCCTATTTAAGTCCTAAAATCATCAAGTCCTAATTAAGTCCTAAAATTATCAAGTCCTAATTAAGTCCTAAAATTATCAAGTCCTAATTAAGTCCTAAATTTATCAAGTCCTAATTAAGTCCTAAAATTGTCAAGTCCTATTAAAGTACGTAAATCATCAAGTCCTAATTAAGTCCTAAAATTATCAAGTCCTAATTAAGTCCTAAAATCATCAAGTCCTAATCAAGTCCTAAAATTTTCAAGTCCTAATTAAGTCTTAAAAAAATCAGGTCCTAATTAAGTCCTAAAATCATCAAGTCCTAATTAAGTCCTAAAATTATCAAGTCCTAATTAAGTCCTAAAAATATCAAGTCCTAATTAAGTCCTAAAATTATCAAATCCTAATTAAGGCCTAAAATTATCAAGTCCTAATTAAGTCCTAAAGTTATCAAGTCCTAATTAAGTCCTAAATTTATCAAGTCCTAATTAAGTCCTAAAATCATCAAGTCCTAATTAAGTCCTAAAAATATCAATTCCTAATTAAGTCCTAAAATTGTCAAGTCCTTATTAAGTCCTAAAATTATCAAGTCCTAATTAAGTCCTAAAAATATCAAGTCCTAATTAAGTCCTAAAATTATCAAATCCTAATTAAGGCCAAAAATTGTCAAGTCCTATTAAAGTACGTAAATCATCAAGTCCTAATTAAGTCCTAAAATTATCAAGTCCTAATTAAGTCCTAAAATCATCAAGTCCTAATCAAGTCCTAAAATTATCAAGTCCTAATTAAGTCTTAAAAAAATCAGGTCCTAATTAAGTCCTAAAATCATCAAGTCCTAATTAAGTCCTAAAATTATCAAGTCCTAATTAAGTCCTAAAAATATCAAGTCCTAATTAAGTCCTAAAATTATCAAATCCTAATTAAGGCCTAAAATTATCAAGTCCTAATTAAGTCCTAAAATTATCAAGTCCTAATTAAGTCCTAAATTTATCAAGTCCTAATTAAGTCCTAAAATCATCAAGTCCTAATTAAGTCCTAAAAATATCAATTCCTAATTAAGTCCTAAAATTGTCAAGTCCTTATTAAGTCCTAAAATTATCAAGTCCTAATTAAGTCCTAAAAATATCAAGTCCTAATTAAGTCCTAAAATTATCAAATCCTAATTAAGGCCTAAAATTATCAAGTCCTAATTAAGTCCTAAAATTATCAAGTCCTAATTAAGTCCTAAAATTATCAAGTCCTAATTAAGTCCTAAAATCATCAAGTCCTAATTAAGTCCTAAAATTATCAAGTCCTAATTAAGTCCTAAAATCATCAAGTCCTTATTAAGTCCTAAAATTATAAAATACTAATTAAGGCCTAAAATTATCAAGTCCTAATTAAGTCTTAAAAAAATCAGGTCTTAATTAAGTCCTAAAATCATCAAGTCCTAATTAAGTCCTAAAATTATCAAGTCCTAATTAAGTCCTAAAAATATCAAGTCCTAATTAAGTCCTAAAATTATCAAATCCTAATTAAGGCCTAAAATTATCAAGTCCTAATTAAGTCCTAAAATTATCAAGTCCTAATTAAGTCCTAAATTTATCAAGTCCTAATTAAGTCCTAAAATCATCAAGTCCTAATTAAGTCCTAAAAATATCAATTCCTAATTAAGTCCTAAAATTATCAAGTCCTAATTAAGTCCTAAAATTATCAAGTCCTAATTAAGTCCTAAAATTATCAAGTCCTAATTAAGTCCTAAAATCATCAAGTCCTAATTAAGTCCTAAAATTATCAAGTCCTAATTAAGTCCTAAAATCATCAAGTCCTTATTAAGTCCTAAAATTATAAAATACTAATTAAGGCCTAAAATTATCAAGTCCTAATTAAGTCTTAAAAAAATCAGGTCCTAATTAAGTCCTAAAATCATCAAGTCCTAATTAAGTCCTAAAATTATCAAGTCCTAATTAAGTCCTAAAAATATCAAGTCCTAATTAAGTCCTAAAATTATCAAATCCTAATTAAGGCCTAAAATTATCAAGTCCTAATTAAGGCCTAAAATTATCAAGTCCTAATTAAGTCCTAAATTTATCAAGTCCTAATTAAGTCCTAAAATCATCAAGTCCTAATTAAGTCCTAAAAATATCAATTCCTAATTAAGTCCTAAAATCATCAAGTCCTTATTAAGTCCTAAAATTATCAAGTCCTAATTAAGTCCTAAAAATATCAAGTCCTAATTAAGTCCTAAAATTATCAAATCCTAATTAAGGCCTAAAATTATCAAGTCCTAATTAAGTCCTAAAATTATCAAGTCCTAATTAAGTCCTAAAATTATCAAGTCCTAATTAAGTCCTAAAATCATCAAGTCCTAATTAAGTCCTAAAATTATCAAGTCCTAATTAAGTCCTAAAATTATCAGGTCCTAATTAAGTCCTAAAATCATCAAGTCCTAATTAAGTCCTAAAATTATCAAGTCCTAATTAAGTCATAAAATTATCAAGTCCTAATTAAGTCCTAAAAATATCAAGTCCTAATTCAGTCCTAAAAATATCAAGTCCTAATTATGTCCTAAAATTATCAAGTCCTAATTTAGTCCTAAAATTAGCAAGTCCTCATTAAGTCCTAAAATTATCAAGTCCTATTTAAGTCCTAAAATCATCAAGTCCTTATTAAGTCCTAAAATTATCAAGTCCTAATTAAGTCCTAAAAATATCAAGTCCTAATTAAGTCCTAAAATTATCAAATCCTAATTAAGGCCTAAAATTATCAAGTCCTAATTAAGTCCTAAAATTATCAAGTCCTAATTAAGTCCTAAAATTATCAAGTCCTAATTAAGTCCTAAAATCATCAAGTCCTAATTAAGTCCTAAAATTATCAAGTCCTAATTAAGTCCTAAAATTATCAGGTCCTAATTAAGTCCTAAAATCATCAAGTCCTAATTAAGTCCTAAAATTATCAAGTCCTAATTAAGTCCTAAAATTATCAAGTCCTAATTAAGTCCTCAAAATATCAAGTCCTAATTAAGTCCTAAAAATATCAAGTCCTAATTATGTCCTAAATTTATCAAGTCCTAATTAAGTCCTAAAATCATCAAGTCCTAATTAAGTCCTAAAAATATCAATTCCTAATTAAGTCCTAAAATTGTCAAGTCCTATTTAAGACCTAAAATCATCAAGTCCTAATTAAGTCCTAAAATTATCAAGTCCTAATTAAGTCCTAAAAATATCAAGTCCTAATTAAGTCCTAAAATTATCAAATCCTAATTAAGGCCTAAAATTATCAAGTCCTAATTAAGTCCTAAAATTAGCAAGTCCTCATTAAGTCCTAAAATTATCAAGTCCTAATTAAGTCCTAAAATTATCAAGTCCTAATTAAGTCCTAAAATCATCAAGTCCTAATTAAGTCCTAAAATTATCAAGTCCAAATTAAGTCCTAAAATTATCAGGTCCTAATTAAGTCCTAAAATCATCAAGTCCTAATTAAGTCCTAAAAATATCAAGTCCTAATTAAGTCCTAAAATTATCAAATCCTAATTAAGGTCTAAAATTATCAAGTCTTAATTAAGTCCTAAAATTATCAAGTCCTAATTAAGTCCTAAATTTATCAAGTCCTAATTAAGTCCTAAAATCATCAAGTCCTAATTAAGTCCTAAAAATATCAATTCCTAATTAAGTCCTAAAATTGTCAAGTCCTATTTAAGTCCTAAAATCATCAAGTCCTTATTAAGTCCTAAAATTATCAAGTCCTAATTAAGTCCTAAAAATATCAAGTCCTAATTAAGTCCTAAAATTATCAAATCCTAATTAAGGCCAAAAATTATCAAGTCCTAATTAAGTCCTAAAAATATCAAGTCCTAATTAAGTCCTAAAATCATCAAGTCCTAATTAAGTCCTAAAATTATCAAGTACTAATTAAGTCCTAAAATTGTCAAGTCCTGTCTAAGTCCTAAAATTATCAAGTCCTAATTAAGTCCTAAAATTATCAAGTCCTAATTTAGTCCTAAAAAAATCAGGTTATAATTAGGTCCTAAAATCATCAAGTCCTAATTAAGTCCTAAAATTGTCAAGTCCTATTTAAGTCCTAAAATCATCAAGTCCTAATTAAGTCCTAAAATTATCAAGTCCTAATTAAGTCCTAAAAATATCAAGTCCTAATTAAGTCCAAAAATTATCAAGTACTAATTAAGTCCTAAAATTGTCAAGTCCTGTCTAAGTCCTAAAATCATCAAGTCCTAAAATTATCAAGTCCTAATTAAGTCCTAAAATCATCAAGTCCTAATCAAGTCCTAAAATTATCAAGTCCTAATTAAGTCCTAAAATTGTCAAGTCCTATTAAAGTACTAAAATCATCAAGTCCTAATTAAGTCCTAAAATTATCAAGTCCTAATTAAGTCCTAAAATCATCAAGTCCTAATCAAGTCCTAAAATTATCAAGTCCTAATTAAGTCTTAAAAAAATCAGGTCCTAATTAAGTCCTAAAATCATCAAGTCCTAATTAAGTCCTAAAATTATCAAGTCCTAATTAAGTCCTAAAAATATCAAGTCCTAATTAAGTCCTAAAATTAGCAAATCCTAATTAAGGCCTAAAATTATCAAGTCTTAATTAAGTCCTAAAATTATCAAGTCCTAATTAAGTCCTAAAATTATCAAGTCCTAATTAAGTCCTAAAATCATCAAGTCCTAATCAAGTCCTAAAATTATCAAGTCCTAATTAAGTCTTAAAAAAATCAGGTCCTAATTAAGTCCTAAAATCATCAAGTCCTAATTAAGTCCTAAAATTATCAAGTCCTAATTAAGTCCTAAAAATATCAAGTCCTAATTAAGTCCTAAAATTATCAAATCCTAATTAAGGCCTAAAATTATCAAGTCTTAATTAAGTCCTAAAATTATCAAGTCCCAATTAAGTCCTAAATTTATCAAGTCCTAATTAAGTCCTAAAATCATCAAGTCCTAATTAAGTCCTAAAAATATCAATTCCTAATTGAGTCCTAAAATTATCAAGTCCTAATTAAGTCTTAAAAAAATCAGGTCCTAATTAAGTCCTAAAATCATCAAGTCCTAATTAAGTCCTAAAATTATCAAGTCCTAATTAAGTCCTAAAATTATCAAGTCCTAATTAAGTCCTCAAAATATCAAGTCCTAATTAAGTCCTAAAAATATCAAGTCCTAATTATGTCCTAAATTTATCAAGTCCTAATTAAGTCCTAAAATCATCAAGTCCTAATTAAGTCCTAAAAATATCAATTCCTAATTAAGTCCTAAAATTGTCAAGTCCTATTTAAGTCCTAAAATCATCAAGTCCTAATTAAGTCCTAAAATTATCAAGTCCTAATTAAGTCCTAAGAATATCAAGTCCTAATTAAGTCCTAAAATTATCAAATCCTAATTAAGGCCTAAAATTATCAAGTCCTAATTAAGTCCTAAAATTAGCAAGTCCTCATTAAGTCCTAAAATTATGAAGTCCTAATTAAGTCCTAAAATTATCAAGTCCTAATTAAGTCTTAAAAAAATCAGGTCCTAATTAAGTCCTAAAATCATCAAGTCCTAATTAAGTCCTAAAATTATCAAGTCCTAATTAAGTCCTAAAAATATCAAGTCCTAATTAAGTCCTAAAATTATCAAATCCTAATTAAGGCCTAAAATTATCAAGTCTTAATTAAGTCCTAAAATTATCAAGTCCCAATTAAGTCCTAAATTTATCAAGTCCTAATTAAGTCCTAAAATCATCAAGTCCTAATTAAGTCCTAAAAATATCAAGTCCTAATTAAGTCCTAAAATTAGCAAATCCTAATTAAGGCCTAAAATTATCAAGTCTTAATTAAGTCCTAAAATTATCAAGTCCTAATTAAGTCCTAAAATTATCAAGTCCTAATTAAGTCCTAAAATCATCAAGTCCTAATCAAGTCCTAAAATTATCAAGTCCTAATTAAGTCTTAAAAAAATCAGGTCCTAATTAAGTCCTAAAATCATCAAGTCCTAATTAAGTCCTAAAATTATCAAGTCCTAATTAAGTCCTAAAAATATCAAGTCCTAATTAAGTCCTAAAATTATCAAATCCTAATTAAGGCCTAAAATTATCAAGTCTTAATTAAGTCCTAAAATTATCAAGTCCCAATTAAGTCCTAAATTTATCAAGTCCTAATTAAGTCCTAAAATCATCAAGTCCTAATTAAGTCCTAAAAATATCAATTCCTAATTGAGTCCTAAAATTATCAAGTCCTAATTAAGTCTTAAAAAAATCAGGTCCTAATTAAGTCCTAAAATCATCAAGTCCTAATTAAGTCCTAAAATTATCAAGTCCTAATTAAGTCCTAAAATTATCAAGTCCTAATTAAGTCCTCAAAATATCAAGTCCTAATTAAGTCCTAAAAATATCAAGTCCTAATTATGTCCTAAATTTATCAAGTCCTAATTAAGTCAAAAAATCATCAAGTCCTAATTAAGTCCTAAAAATATCAATTCCTAATTAAGTCCTAAAATTGTCAAGTCCTATTTAAGTCCTAAAATCATCAAGTCCTAATTAAGTCCTAAAATTATCAAGTCCTAATTAAGTCCTAAGAATATCAAGTCCTAATTAAGTCCTAAAATTATCAAATCCTAATTAAGGCCTAAAATTATCAAGTCCTAATTAAGTCCTAAAATTAGCAAGTCCTCATTAAGTCCTAAAATTATCAAGTCCTAATTAAGTCCTAAAATTATCAAGTCCTAATTAAGTCCTAAAATCATCAAGTCCTAATTAAGTCCTAAAATTATCAAGTCCAAATTAAGTCCTAAAATTATCAGGTCCTAATTAAGTCCTAAAATCATCAAGTCCTAATTAAGTCCTAAAAATATCAAGTCCTAATTAAGTCCTAAAATTATCAAATCCTAATTAAGGCCTAAAATTATCAAGTCCTAATTAAGTCCTAAAATTATCAAGTCCTAATTAAGTCCTAAATTTATCAAGTCCTAATTAAGTCCTAAAATCATCAAGTCCTAATTAAGTCCTAAAAATATCAATTCCTAATTAAGTCCTAAAATTGTCAAGTCCTATTTAAGTCCTAAAATCATCAAGTCCTTATTAAGTCCTAAAATTATCAAGTCCTAATTAAGTCCTAAAAATATCAAGTCCTAATTAAGTCCTAAAATTATCAAATCCTAATTAAGGCCAAAAATTATCAAGTCCTAATTAAGTCCTAAAAATATCAAGTCCTAATTAAGTCCTAAAATCATCAAGTCCTAATTAAGTCCTAAAATTATCAAGTCCTAATTAAGTCCTAAAAATATCAAGTCCTAATTAAGTCCTAAAATTATCAAATCCTAATTAAGGCCTAAAATTATCAGGTCCTAATTAAGTCCTAAAATTATCAAGTCCTAATTAAGTCCTAAAATTATCAAGTCCTAATTTAGTCCTAAACAAATCAGGTTATAATTAGGTCCTAAAATCATCAAGTCCTAATTAAGTCCTAAAATTATCAAATCCTAATTAAGGCCTAAAATTATCAGGTCCTAATTAAGTCCTAAAATTATCAGGTCCTAATTAAGTCCTAAAATTATCAAGTCCTAATTAAGTCCTAAAATTATCAAGTCCTAATTAAGTCCTAAAAATATCAAGTCCTAATTAAGTCCTAAAATTATCAAATCCTAATTAAGGCCTAAAATTATCAAGTCCTAATTAAGTCCTAAAATTATCAAGTCCTAATTAAGTCCTAAATTTATCAAGTCCTAATTAAGTCCTAAAATCATCAAGTCCTAATTAAGTCCTAAAAATATCAATTCCTAATTAAGTCCTAAAATCATCAAGTCCTTATTAAGTCCTAAAATTATCAAGTCCTAATTAAGTCCTAAAAATATCAAGTCCTAATTAAGTCCTAAAATTATCAAATCCTAATTAAGGCCTAAAATTATCATGTCCTAATTAAGTCCTAAAATTATCAAGTCCTAATTAAGTCCTAAAATTATCAAGTCCTAATTAAGTCCTAAAATCATCAAGTCCTAATTAAGTCCTAAAATTATCAAGTCCTAATTAAGTCCTAAAATTATCAGGTCCTAATTAAGTCCTAAAATCATCAAGTCCTAATTAAGTCCTAAAATTATCAAGTCCTAATTAAGTCATAAAATTATCAAGTCCTAATTAAGTCCTAAAAATATCAAGTCCTAATTCAGTCCTAAAAATATCAAGTCCTAATTATGTCCTAAAATTATCAAGTCCTAATTTAGTCCTAAAATTAGCAAGTCCTCATTAAGTCCTAAAATTATCAAGTCCTATTTAAGTCCTAAAATCATCAAGTCCTTATTAAGTCCTAAAATTATCAAGTCCTAATTAAGTCCTAAAAATATCAAGTCCTAATTAAGTCCTAAAATTATCAAATCCTAATTAAGGCCTAAAATTATCAAGTCCTAATTAAGTCCTAAAATTATCAAGTCCTAATTAAGTCCTAAAATTATCAAGTCCTAATTAAGTCCTAAAATCATCAAGTCCTAATTAAGTCCTAAAATTATCAAGTCCTAATTAAGTCCTAAAATTATCAAATCCTAATTAAGGCCAAAAATTATCAAGTCCTAATTAAGTCCTAAAAATATCAAGTCCTAATTAAGTCCTAAAATCATCAAGTCCTAATTAAGTCCTAAAATTATCAAGTCCTAATTAAGTCCTAAAAATATCAAGTCCTAATTAAGTCCTAAAATTATCAAATCCTAATTAAGGCCTAAAATTATCAGGTCCTAATTAAGTCCTAAAATTATCAAGTCCTAATTAAGTCCTAAAATTATCAAGTCCTAATTTAGTCCTAAACAAATCAGGTTATAATTAGGTCCTAAAATCATCAAGTCCTAATTAAGTCCTAAAATTATCAAATCCTAATTAAGGCCTAAAATTATCAGGTCCTAATTAAGTCCTAAAATTATCAGGTCCTAATTAAGTCCTAAAATTATCAAGTCCTAATTAAGTCCTAAAATTATCAAGTCCTAATTAAGTCCTAAAAATATCAAGTCCTAATTAAGTCCTAAAATTATCAAATCCTAATTAAGGCCTAAAATTATCAAGTCCTAATTAAGTCCTAAAATTATCAAGTCCTAATTAAGTCCTAAATTTATCAAGTCCTAATTAAGTCCTAAAATCATCAAGTCCTAATTAAGTCCTAAAAATATCAATTCCTAATTAAGTCCTAAAATCATCAAGTCCTTATTAAGTCCTAAAATTATCAAGTCCTAATTAAGTCCTAAAAATATCAAGTCCTAATTAAGTCCTAAAATTATCAAATCCTAATTAAGGCCTAAAATTATCAAGTCCTAATTAAGTCCTAAAATTATCAAGTCCTAATTAAGTCCTAAAATTATCAAGTCCTAATTAAGTCCTAAAATCATCAAGTCCTAATTAAGTCCTAAAATTATCAAGTCCTAATTAAGTCCTAAAATTATCAGGTCCTAATTAAGTCCTAAAATCATCAAGTCCTAATTAAGTCCTAAAATTATCAAGTCCTAATTAAGTCATAAAATTATCAAGTCCTAATTAAGTCCTAAAAATATCAAGTCCTAATTCAGTCCTAAAAATATCAAGTCCTAATTATGTCCTAAAATTATCAAGTCCTAATTTAGTCCTAAAATTAGCAAGTCCTCATTAAGTCCTAAAATTATCAAGTCCTATTTAAGTCCTAAAATCATCAAGTCCTTATTAAGTCCTAAAATTATCAAGTCCTAATTAAGTCCTAAAAATATCAAGTCCTAATTAAGTCCTAAAATTATCAAATCCTAATTAAGGCCTAAAATTATCAAGTCCTAATTAAGTCCTAAAATTATCAAGTCCTAATTAAGTCCTAAAATTATCAAGTCCTAATTAAGTCCTAAAATCATCAAGTCCTAATTAAGTCCTAAAATTATCAAGTCCTAATTAAGTCCTAAAATTATCAGGTCCTAATTAAGTCCTAAAATCATCAAGTCCTAATTAAGTCCTAAAATTATCAAGTCCTAATTAAGTCCTAAAATTATCAAGTCCTAATTAAGTCCTCAAAATATCAAGTCCTAATTAAGTCCTAAAAATATCAAGTCCTAATTATGTCCTAAATTTATCAAGTCCTAATTAAGTCCTAAAATCATCAAGTCCTAATTAAGTCCCAAAAATATCAATTCCTAATTAAGTCCTAAAATTGTCAAGTCCTATTTAAGTCCTAAAATCATCAAGTCCTAATTAAGTCCTAAAATTATCAAGTCCTAATTAAGTCCTAAAAATATCAAGTCCTAATTAAGTCCTAAAATTATCAAATCCTAATTAAGGCCTAAAATTATCAAGTCCTAATTAAGTCCTAAAATTAGCAAGTCCTCATTAAGTCCTAAAATTATCAAGTCCTAATTAAGTCCTAAAATTATCAAGTCCTAATTAAGTCCTAAAATCATCAAGTCCTAATTAAGTCCTAAAATTATCAAGTCCAAATTAAGTCCTAAAATTATCAGGTCCTAATTAAGTCCTAAAATCATCAAGTCCTAATTAAGTCCTAAAAATATCAAGTCCTAATTAAGTCCTAAAATTATCAAATCCTAATTAAGGTCTAAAATTATCAAGTCTTAATTAAGTCCTAAAATTATCAAGTCCTAATTAAGTCCTAATTTTACCAAGTCCTAATTAAGTCCTAAAATCATCAAGTCCTAATTAAGTCCTAAAAATATCAATTCCTAATTAAGTCCTAAAATTGTCAAGTCCTATTTAAGTCCTAAAATCATCAAGTCCTAATTAAGTCCTAAAATTATCAAGTCCTAATTAAGTCCTAAAAATATCAAGTCCTAATTAAGTCCTAAAATTATCAAATCCTAATTAAGGCCTAAAATTATCAAGTCCTAATTAAGTCCTAAAATTAGCAAGTCCTCATTAAGTCCTAAAATTATCAAGTCCTAATTAAGTCCTAAAATTATCAGGTCCTAATTAAGTCCTAAAATCATCAAGTCCTAATTAAGTCCTAAAAATATCAAGTCCTAATTAAGTCCTAAAATTATCAAATCCTAATTAAGGTCTAAAATTATCAAGTCTTAATTAAGTCCTAAAATTATCAAGTCCTAATTAAGTCCTAAATTTATCAAGTCCTAATTAAGTCCTAAAATCATCAAGTCCTAATTAAGTCCTAAAAATATCAATTCCTAATTAAGTCCTAAAATTATCAAGTCCTAATTAAGTCTTAAAAAAATCAGGTCCTAATTAAGTCCTAAAATCATCAAGTCCTAATTAAGTCCTAAAATTATCAAGTCCTAATTAAGTCCTAAAATTATCAAGTCCTAATTAAGTCCTCAAAATATCAAGTCCTAATTAAGTCCTAAAAATATCAAGTCCTAATTATGTCCTAAATTTATCAAGTCCTAATTAAGTCCTAAAATCATCAAGTCCTAATTAAGTCCTAAAAATATCAATTCCTAATTAAGTCCTAAAATTGTCAAGTCCTATTTAAGTCCTAAAATCATCAAGTCCTAATTAAGTCCTAAAATTATCAAGTCCTAATTAAGTCCTAAGAATATCAAGTCCTAATTAAGTCCTAAAATTATCAAATCCTAATTAAGGCCTAAAATTATCAAGTCCTAATTAAGTCCTAAAATTAGCAAGTCCTCATTAAGTCCTAAAATTATCAAGTCCTAATTAAGTCCTAAAATTATCAAGTCCTAATTAAGTCTTAAAAAAATCAGGTCCTAATTAAGTCCTAAAATCATCAAGTCCTAATTAAGTCCTAAAATTATCAAGTCCTAATTAAGTCCTAAAAATATCAAGTCCTAATTAAGTCCTAAAATTATCAAATCCTAATTAAGGCCTAAAATTATCAAGTCTTAATTAAGTCCTAAAATTATCAAGTCCCAATTAAGTCCTAAATTTATCAAGTCCTAATTAAGTCCTAAAATCATCAAGTCCTAATTAAGTCCTAAAAATATCAAGTCCTAATTAAGTCCTAAAATTAGCAAATCCTAATTAAGGCCTAAAATTATCAAGTCTTAATTAAGTCCTAAAATTATCAAGTCCTAATTAAGTCCTAAAATTATCAAGTCCTAATTAAGTCCTAAAATCATCAAGTCCTAATCAAGTCCTAAAATTATCAAGTCCTAATTAAGTCTTAAAAAAATCAGGTCCTAATTAAGTCCTAAAATCATCAAGTCCTAATTAAGTCCTAAAATTATCAAGTCCTAATTAAGTCCTAAAAATATCAAGTCCTAATTAAGTCCTAAAATTATCAAATCCTAATTAAGGCCTAAAATTATCAAGTCCTAATTAAGTCCTAAAATTATCAGGTCCTAATTAAGTCCTAAAATCATCAAGTCCTAATTAAGTCCTAAAATTATCAAGTCCTAATTAAGTCATAAAATTATCAAGTCCTAATTAAGTCCTAAAAATATCAAGTCCTAATTCAGTCCTAAAAATATCAAGTCCTAATTATGTCCTAAAATTATCAAGTCCTAATTTAGTCCTAAAATTAGCAAGTCCTCATTAAGTCCTAAAATTATCAAGTCCTAATTAAGTCCTCAAAATATCAAGTCCTAATTAAGTCCTAAAAATATCAAGTCCTAATTATGTCCTAAATTTATCAAGTCCTAATTAAGTCCTAAAATCATCAAGTCCTAATTAAGTCCTAAAAATATCAATTCCTAATTAAGTCCTAAAATTGTCAAGTCCTATTTAAGTCCTAAAATCATCAAGTCCTAATTAAGTCCTAAAATTATCAAGTCCTAATTAAGTCCTAAGAATATCAAGTCCTAATTAAGTCCTAAAATTATCAAATCCTAATTAAGGCCTAAAATTATCAAGTCCTAATTAAGTCCTAAAATTAGCAAGTCCTCATTAAGTCCTAAAATTATCAAGTCCTAATTAAGTCCTAAAATTATCAAGTCCTAATTAAGTCCTAAAATCATCAAGTCCTAATTAAGTCCTAAAATTATCAAGTCCAAATTAAGTCCTAAAATTATCAGGTCCTAATTAAGTCCTAAAATCATCAAGTCCTAATTAAGTCCTAAAAATATCAAGTCCTAATTAAGTCCTAAAATTATCAAATCCTAATTAAGGCCTAAAATTATCAAGTCCTAATTAAGTCCTAAAATTATCAAGTCCTAATTAAGTCCTAAATTTATCAAGTCCTAATTAAGTCCTAAAATCATCAAGTCCTAATTAAGTCCTAAAAATATCAATTCCTAATTAAGTCCTAAAATTGTCAAGTCCTATTTAAGTCCTAAAATCATCAAGTCCTTATTAAGTCCTAAAATTATCAAGTCCTAATTAAGTCCTAAAAATATCAAGTCCTAATTAAGTCCTAAAATTATCAAATCCTAATTAAGGCCAAAAATTATCAAGTCCTAATTAAGTCCTAAAAATATCAAGTCCTAATTAAGTCCTAAAATCATCAAGTCCTAATTAAGTCCTAAAATTATCAAGTCCTAATTAAGTCCTAAAAATATCAAGTCCTAATTAAGTCCTAAAATTATCAAATCCTAATTAAGGCCTAAAATTATCAGGTCCTAATTAAGTCCTAAAATTATCAAGTCCTAATTAAGTCCTAAAATTATCAAGTCCTAATTTAGTCCTAAACAAATCAGGTTATAATTAGGTCCTAAAATCATCAAGTCCTAATTAAGTCCTAAAATTATCAAATCCTAATTAAGGCCTAAAATTATCAGGTCCTAATTAAGTCCTAAAATTATCAGGTCCTAATTAAGTCCTAAAATTATCAAGTCCTAATTAAGTCCTAAAATTATCAAGTCCTAATTAAGTCCTAAAAATATCAAGTCCTAATTAAGTCCTAAAATTATCAAATCCTAATTAAGGCCTAAAATTATCAAGTCCTAATTAAGTCCTAAAATTATCAAGTCCTAATTAAGTCCTAAATTTATCAAGTCCTAATTAAGTCCTAAAATCATCAAGTCCTAATTAAGTCCTAAAAATATCAATTCCTAATTAAGTCCTAAAATCATCAAGTCCTTATTAAGTCCTAAAATTATCAAGTCCTAATTAAGTCCTAAAAATATCAAGTCCTAATTAAGTCCTAAAATTATCAAATCCTAATTAAGGCCTAAAATTATCAAGTCCTAATTAAGTCCTAAAATTATCAAGTCCTAATTAAGTCCTAAAATTATCAAGTCCTAATTAAGTCCTAAAATCATCAAGTCCTAATTAAGTCCTAAAATTATCAAGTCCTAATTAAGTCCTAAAATTATCAGGTCCTAATTAAGTCCTAAAATCATCAAGTCCTAATTAAGTCCTAAAATTATCAAGTCCTAATTAAGTCATAAAATTATCAAGTCCTAATTAAGTCCTAAAAATATCAAGTCCTAATTCAGTCCTAAAAATATCAAGTCCTAATTATGTCCTAAAATTATCAAGTCCTAATTTAGTCCTAAAATTAGCAAGTCCTCATTAAGTCCTAAAATTATCAAGTCCTATTTAAGTCCTAAAATCATCAAGTCCTTATTAAGTCCTAAAATTATCAAGTCCTAATTAAGTCCTAAAAATATCAAGTCCTAATTAAGTCCTAAAATTATCAAATCCTAATTAAGGCCTAAAATTATCAAGTCCTAATTAAGTCCTAAAATTATCAAGTCCTAATTAAGTCCTAAAATTATCAAGTCCTAATTAAGTCCTAAAATCATCAAGTCCTAATTAAGTCCTAAAATTATCAAGTCCTAATTAAGTCCTAAAATTATCAGGTCCTAATTAAGTCCTAAAATCATCAAGTCCTAATTAAGTCCTAAAATTATCAAGTCCTAATTAAGTCCTAAAATTATCAAGTCCTAATTAAGTCCTCAAAATATCAAGTCCTAATTAAGTCCTAAAAATATCAAGTCCTAATTATGTCCTAAATTTATCAAGTCCTAATTAAGTCCTAAAATCATCAAGTCCTAATTAAGTCCCAAAAATATCAATTCCTAATTAAGTCCTAAAATTGTCAAGTCCTATTTAAGTCCTAAAATCATCAAGTCCTAATTAAGTCCTAAAATTATCAAGTCCTAATTAAGTCCTAAAAATATCAAGTCCTAATTAAGTCCTAAAATTATCAAATCCTAATTAAGGCCTAAAATTATCAAGTCCTAATTAAGTCCTAAAATTAGCAAGTCCTCATTAAGTCCTAAAATTATCAAGTCCTAATTAAGTCCTAAAATTATCAAGTCCTAATTAAGTCCTAAAATCATCAAGTCCTAATTAAGTCCTAAAATTATCAAGTCCAAATTAAGTCCTAAAATTATCAGGTCCTAATTAAGTCCTAAAATCATCAAGTCCTAATTAAGTCCTAAAAATATCAAGTCCTAATTAAGTCCTAAAATTATCAAATCCTAATTAAGGTCTAAAATTATCAAGTCTTAATTAAGTCCTAAAATTATCAAGTCCTAATTAAGTCCTAATTTTACCAAGTCCTAATTAAGTCCTAAAATCATCAAGTCCTAATTAAGTCCTAAAAATATCAATTCCTAATTAAGTCCTAAAATTGTCAAGTCCTATTTAAGTCCTAAAATCATCAAGTCCTAATTAAGTCCTAAAATTATCAAGTCCTAATTAAGTCCTAAAAATATCAAGTCCTAATTAAGTCCTAAAATTATCAAATCCTAATTAAGGCCTAAAATTATCAAGTCCTAATTAAGTCCTAAAATTAGCAAGTCCTCATTAAGTCCTAAAATTATCAAGTCCTAATTAAGTCCTAAAATGATCAGGTCCTAATTAAGTCCTAAAATCATCAAGTCCTAATTAAGTCCTAAAATTATCAAGTCCTAATTAAGTCATAAAATTATCAAGTCCTAATTAAGTCCTAAAAATATCAAGTCCTAATTCAGTCCTAAAAATATCAAGTCCTAATTATGTCCTAAAATTATCAAGTCCTAATTTAGTCCTAAAATTAGCAAGTCCTCATTAAGTCCTAAAATTATCAAGTCCTATTTAAGTCCTAAAATCATCAAGTCCTTATTAAGTCCTAAAATTATCAAGTCCTAATTAAGTCCTAAAAATATCAAGTCCTAATTAAGTCCTAAAATTATCAAATCCTAATTAAGGCCTAAAATTATCAAGTCCTAATTAAGTCCTAAAATTATCAAGTCCTAATTAAGTCCTAAAATTATCAAGTCCTAATTAAGTCCTAAAATCATCAAGTCCTAATTAAGTCCTAAAATTATCAAGTCCTAATTAAGTCCTAAAATTATCAGGTCCTAATTAAGTCCTAAAATCATCAAGTCCTAATTAAGTCCTAAAATTATCAAGTCCTAATTAAGTCCTAAAATTATCAAGTCCTAATTAAGTCCTAAAATTATCAAATCCTAATTAAGGCCTAAAATTATCAAGTCCTAATTAAGTCCTAAAATTAGCAAGTCCTAATTAAGTCCTAAAATCATCAAGTCCTAATTAAGTCCTAAAAATATCAATTCCTAATTAAGTCCTAAAATTGTCAAGTCCTATTTAAGTCCTAAAATCATCAAGTCCTAATTAAGTCCTAAAATTATCAAGTCCTAATTAAGTCCTAAAAATATCAAGTCCTAATTAAGTCCTAAAATTATCAAATCCTAATTAAGGCCTAAAATTATCAAGTCCTAATTAAGTCCTAAAATTAGCAAGTCCTCATTAAGTCCTAAAATTATCAAGTCCTAATTAAGTCCTAAAATTATCAGGTCCTAATTAAGTCCTAAAATCATCAAGTCCTAATTAAGTCCTAAAAATATCAAGTCCTAATTAAGTCCTAAAATTATCAAATCCTAATTAAGGTCTAAAATTATCAAGTCTTAATTAAGTCCTAAAATTATCAAGTCCTAATTAAGTCCTAAATTTATCAAGTCCTAATTAAGTCCTAAAATCATCAAGTCCTAATTAAGTCCTAAAAATATCAATTCCTAATTAAGTCCTAAAATTATCAAGTCCTAATTAAGTCTTAAAAAAATCAGGTCCTAATTAAGTCCTAAAATCATCAAGTCCTAATTAAGTCCTAAAATTATCAAGTCCTAATTAAGTCCTAAAATTATCAAGTCCTAATTAAGTCCTCAAAATATCAAGTCCTAATTAAGTCCTAAAAATATCAAGTCCTAATTATGTCCTAAATTTATCAAGTCCTAATTAAGTCCTAAAATCATCAAGTCCTAATTAAGTCCTAAAAATATCAATTCCTAATTAAGTCCTAAAATTGTCAAGTCCTATTTAAGTCCTAAAATCATCAAGTCCTAATTAAGTCCTAAAATTATCAAGTCCTAATTAAGTCCTAAGAATATCAAGTCCTAATTAAGTCCTAAAATTATCAAATCCTAATTAAGGCCTAAAATTATCAAGTCCTAATTAAGTCCTAAAATTAGCAAGTCCTCATTAAGTCCTAAAATTATCAAGTCCTAATTAAGTCCTAAAATTATCAAGTCCTAATTAAGTCTTAAAAAAATCAGGTCCTAATTAAGTCCTAAAATCATCAAGTCCTAATTAAGTCCTAAAATTATCAAGTCCTAATTAAGTCCTAAAAATATCAAGTCCTAATTAAGTCCTAAAATTATCAAATCCTAATTAAGGCCTAAAATTATCAAGTCTTAATTAAGTCCTAAAATTATCAAGTCCCAATTAAGTCCTAAATTTATCAAGTCCTAATTAAGTCCTAAAATCATCAAGTCCTAATTAAGTCCTAAAAATATCAAGTCCTAATTAAGTCCTAAAATTAGCAAATCCTAATTAAGGCCTAAAATTATCAAGTCTTAATTAAGTCCTAAAATTATCAAGTCCTAATTAAGTCCTAAAATTATCAAGTCCTAATTAAGTCCTAAAATCATCAAGTCCTAATCAAGTCCTAAAATTATCAAGTCCTAATTAAGTCTTAAAAAAATCAGGTCCTAATTAAGTCCTAAAATCATCAAGTCCTAATTAAGTCCTAAAATTATCAAGTCCTAATTAAGTCCTAAAAATATCAAGTCCTAATTAAGTCCTAAAATTATCAAATCCTAATTAAGGCCTAAAATTATCAAGTCCTAATTAAGTCCTAAAATTATCAGGTCCTAATTAAGTCCTAAAATCATCAAGTCCTAATTAAGTCCTAAAATTATCAAGTCCTAATTAAGTCATAAAATTATCAAGTCCTAATTAAGTCCTAAAAATATCAAGTCCTAATTCAGTCCTAAAAATATCAAGTCCTAATTATGTCCTAAAATTATCAAGTCCTAATTTAGTCCTAAAATTAGCAAGTCCTCATTAAGTCCTAAAATTATCAAGTCCTAATTAAGTCCTCAAAATATCAAGTCCTAATTAAGTCCTAAAAATATCAAGTCCTAATTATGTCCTAAATTTATCAAGTCCTAATTAAGTCCTAAAATCATCAAGTCCTAATTAAGTCCTAAAAATATCAATTCCTAATTAAGTCCTAAAATTGTCAAGTCCTATTTAAGTCCTAAAATCATCAAGTCCTAATTAAGTCCTAAAATTATCAAGTCCTAATTAAGTCCTAAGAATATCAAGTCCTAATTAAGTCCTAAAATTATCAAATCCTAATTAAGGCCTAAAATTATCAAGTCCTAATTAAGTCCTAAAATTAGCAAGTCCTCATTAAGTCCTAAAATTATCAAGTCCTAATTAAGTCCTAAAATTATCAAGTCCTAATTAAGTCCTAAAATCATCAAGTCCTAATTAAGTCCTAAAATTATCAAGTCCAAATTAAGTCCTAAAATTATCAGGTCCTAATTAAGTCCTAAAATCATCAAGTCCTAATTAAGTCCTAAAAATATCAAGTCCTAATTAAGTCCTAAAATTATCAAATCCTAATTAAGGCCTAAAATTATCAAGTCCTAATTAAGTCCTAAAATTATCAAGTCCTAATTAAGTCCTAAATTTATCAAGTCCTAATTAAGTCCTAAAATCATCAAGTCCTAATTAAGTCCTAAAAATATCAATTCCTAATTAAGTCCTAAAATTGTCAAGTCCTATTTAAGTCCTAAAATCATCAAGTCCTTATTAAGTCCTAAAATTATCAAGTCCTAATTAAGTCCTAAAAATATCAAGTCCTAATTAAGTCCTAAAATTATCAAATCCTAATTAAGGCCAAAAATTATCAAGTCCTAATTAAGTCCTAAAAATATCAAGTCCTAATTAAGTCCTAAAATCATCAAGTCCTAATTAAGTCCTAAAATTATCAAGTCCTAATTAAGTCCTAAAAATATCAAGTCCTAATTAAGTCCTAAAATTATCAAATCCTAATTAAGGCCTAAAATTATCAGGTCCTAATTAAGTCCTAAAATTATCAAGTCCTAATTAAGTCCTAAAATTATCAAGTCCTAATTTAGTCCTAAACAAATCAGGTTATAATTAGGTCCTAAAATCATCAAGTCCTAATTAAGTCCTAAAATTATCAAATCCTAATTAAGGCCTAAAATTATCAGGTCCTAATTAAGTCCTAAAATTATCAGGTCCTAATTAAGTCCTAAAATTATCAAGTCCTAATTAAGTCCTAAAATTATCAAGTCCTAATTAAGTCCTAAAAATATCAAGTCCTAATTAAGTCCTAAAATTATCAAATCCTAATTAAGGCCTAAAATTATCAAGTCCTAATTAAGTCCTAAAATTATCAAGTCCTAATTAAGTCCTAAATTTATCAAGTCCTAATTAAGTCCTAAAATCATCAAGTCCTAATTAAGTCCTAAAAATATCAATTCCTAATTAAGTCCTAAAATCATCAAGTCCTTATTAAGTCCTAAAATTATCAAGTCCTAATTAAGTCCTAAAAATATCAAGTCCTAATTAAGTCCTAAAATTATCAAATCCTAATTAAGGCCTAAAATTATCAAGTCCTAATTAAGTCCTAAAATTATCAAGTCCTAATTAAGTCCTAAAATTATCAAGTCCTAATTAAGTCCTAAAATCATCAAGTCCTAATTAAGTCCTAAAATTATCAAGTCCTAATTAAGTCCTAAAATTATCAGGTCCTAATTAAGTCCTAAAATCATCAAGTCCTAATTAAGTCCTAAAATTATCAAGTCCTAATTAAGTCATAAAATTATCAAGTCCTAATTAAGTCCTAAAAATATCAAGTCCTAATTCAGTCCTAAAAATATCAAGTCCTAATTATGTCCTAAAATTATCAAGTCCTAATTTAGTCCTAAAATTAGCAAGTCCTCATTAAGTCCTAAAATTATCAAGTCCTATTTAAGTCCTAAAATCATCAAGTCCTTATTAAGTCCTAAAATTATCAAGTCCTAATTAAGTCCTAAAAATATCAAGTCCTAATTAAGTCCTAAAATTATCAAATCCTAATTAAGGCCTAAAATTATCAAGTCCTAATTAAGTCCTAAAATTATCAAGTCCTAATTAAGTCCTAAAATTATCAAGTCCTAATTAAGTCCTAAAATCATCAAGTCCTAATTAAGTCCTAAAATTATCAAGTCCTAATTAAGTCCTAAAATTATCAGGTCCTAATTAAGTCCTAAAATCATCAAGTCCTAATTAAGTCCTAAAATTATCAAGTCCTAATTAAGTCCTAAAATTATCAAGTCCTAATTAAGTCCTCAAAATATCAAGTCCTAATTAAGTCCTAAAAATATCAAGTCCTAATTATGTCCTAAATTTATCAAGTCCTAATTAAGTCCTAAAATCATCAAGTCCTAATTAAGTCCCAAAAATATCAATTCCTAATTAAGTCCTAAAATTGTCAAGTCCTATTTAAGTCCTAAAATCATCAAGTCCTAATTAAGTCCTAAAATTATCAAGTCCTAATTAAGTCCTAAAAATATCAAGTCCTAATTAAGTCCTAAAATTATCAAATCCTAATTAAGGCCTAAAATTATCAAGTCCTAATTAAGTCCTAAAATTAGCAAGTCCTCATTAAGTCCTAAAATTATCAAGTCCTAATTAAGTCCTAAAATTATCAAGTCCTAATTAAGTCCTAAAATCATCAAGTCCTAATTAAGTCCTAAAATTATCAAGTCCAAATTAAGTCCTAAAATTATCAGGTCCTAATTAAGTCCTAAAATCATCAAGTCCTAATTAAGTCCTAAAAATATCAAGTCCTAATTAAGTCCTAAAATTATCAAATCCTAATTAAGGTCTAAAATTATCAAGTCTTAATTAAGTCCTAAAATTATCAAGTCCTAATTAAGTCCTAATTTTACCAAGTCCTAATTAAGTCCTAAAATCATCAAGTCCTAATTAAGTCCTAAAAATATCAATTCCTAATTAAGTCCTAAAATTGTCAAGTCCTATTTAAGTCCTAAAATCATCAAGTCCTAATTAAGTCCTAAAATTATCAAGTCCTAATTAAGTCCTAAAAATATCAAGTCCTAATTAAGTCCTAAAATTATCAAATCCTAATTAAGGCCTAAAATTATCAAGTCCTAATTAAGTCCTAAAATTAGCAAGTCCTCATTAAGTCCTAAAATTATCAAGTCCTAATTAAGTCCTAAAATGATCAGGTCCTAATTAAGTCCTAAAATCATCAAGTCCTAATTAAGTCCTAAAATTATCAAGTCCTAATTAAGTCATAAAATTATCAAGTCCTAATTAAGTCCTAAAAATATCAAGTCCTAATTCAGTCCTAAAAATATCAAGTCCTAATTATGTCCTAAAATTATCAAGTCCTAATTTAGTCCTAAAATTAGCAAGTCCTCATTAAGTCCTAAAATTATCAAGTCCTATTTAAGTCCTAAAATCATCAAGTCCTTATTAAGTCCTAAAATTATCAAGTCCTAATTAAGTCCTAAAAATATCAAGTCCTAATTAAGTCCTAAAATTATCAAATCCTAATTAAGGCCTAAAATTATCAAGTCCTAATTAAGTCCTAAAATTATCAAGTCCTAATTAAGTCCTAAAATTATCAAGTCCTAATTAAGTCCTAAAATCATCAAGTCCTAATTAAGTCCTAAAATTATCAAGTCCTAATTAAGTCCTAAAATTATCAGGTCCTAATTAAGTCCTAAAATCATCAAGTCCTAATTAAGTCCTAAAATTATCAAGTCCTAATTAAGTCCTAAAATTATCAAGTCCTAATTAAGTCCTCAAAATATCAAGTCCTAATTAAGTCCTAAAAATATCAAGTCCTAATTATGTCCTAAATTTATCAAGTCCTAATTAAGTCCTAAAATCATCAAGTCCTAATTAAGTCCTAAAAATATCAATTCCTAATTAAGTCCTAAAATTGTCAAGTCCTATTTAAGTCCTAAAATCATCAAGTCCTAATTAAGTCCTAAAATTATCAAGTCCTAATTAAGTCCTAAAAATATCAAGTCCTAATTAAGTCCTAAAATTATCAAATCCTAATTAAGGCCTAAAATTATCAAGTCCTAATTAAGTCCTAAAATTAGCAAGTCCTCATTAAGTCCTAAAATTATCAAGTCCTAATTAAGTCCTAAAATTATCAAGTCCTAATTAAGTCCTAAAATCATCAAGTCCTAATTAAGTCCTAAAATTATCAAGTCCAAATTAAGTCCTAAAATTATCAGGTCCTAATTAAGTCCTAAAATCATCAAGTCCTAATTAAGTCCTAAAAATATCAAGTCCTAATTAAGTCCTAAAATTATCAAATCCTAATTAAGGTCTAAAATTATCAAGTCCTATTTAAGTCCTAAAATCATCAAGTCCTAATTAAGTCCTAAAATTATCAAGTCCTAATTAAGTCCTAAAATCATCAAGTCCTAATTAAGTCCTAAAATTATCAAGTCCTAATTAAGTCCTAAAATTATCAGGTCCTAATTAAGTCCTAAAATCATCAAGTCCTAATTAAGTCCTAAAATTATCAAGTCCTAATTAAGTCCTAAAATTATCAAGTCCTAATTAAGTCCTCAAAATATCAAGTCCTAATTAAGTCCTAAAAATATCAAGTCCTAATTATGTCCTAAATTTATCAAGTCCTAATTAAGTCCTAAAATCATCAAGTCCTAATTAAGTCCTAAAAATATCAATTCCTAATTAAGTCCTAAAATTGTCAAGTCCTATTTAAGTCCTAAAATCATCAAGTCCTAATTAAGTCCTAAAATTATCAAGTCCTAATTAAGTCCTAAAAATATCAAGTCCTAATTAAGTCCTAAAATTATCAAATCCTAATTAAGGCCTAAAATTATCAAGTCCTAATTAAGTCCTAAAATTAGCAAGTCCTCATTAAGTCCTAAAATTATCAAGTCCTAATTAAGTCCTAAAATTATCAAGTCCTAATTAAGTCCTAAAATCATCAAGTCCTAATTAAGTCCTAAAATTATCAAGTCCAAATTAAGTCCTAAAATTATCAGGTCCTAATTAAGTCCTAAAATCATCAAGTCCTAATTAAGTCCTAAAAATATCAAGTCCTAATTAAGTCCTAAAATTATCAAATCCTAATTAAGGTCTAAAATTATCAAGTCTTAATTAAGTCCTAAAATTATCAAGTCCTAATTAAGTCCTAAATTTATCAAGTCCTAATTAAGTCCTAAAATCATCAAGTCCTAATTAAGTCCTAAAAATATCAAGTCCTAATTAAGTCCTAAAATTATCAAATCCTAATTAAGGCCAAAAATTATCAAGTCCTAATTAAGTCCTAAAAATATCAAGTCCTAATTAAGTCCTAAAATCATCAAGTCCTAATTAAGTCCTAAAATTATCAAGTACTAATTAAGTCCTAAAATTGTCAAGTCCTGTCTAAGTCCTAAAATTATCAAGTCCTAATTAAGTCCTAAAATTATCAAGTCCTAATTTAGTCCTAAAAAAATCAGGTTATAATTAGGTCCTAAAATCATCAAGTCCTAATTAAGTCCTAAAATTGTCAAGTCCTATTTAAGTCCTAAAATCATCAAGTCCTAATTAAGTCCTAAAATTATCAAGTCCTAATTAAGTCCTAAAAATATCAAGTCCTAATTAAGTCCAAAAATTATCAAGTACTAATTAAGTCCTAAAATTGTCAAGTCCTGTCTAAGTCCTAAAATCATCAAGTCCTAAAATTATCAAGTCCTAATTAAGTCCTAAAATCATCAAGTCCTAATCAAGTCCTAAAATTATCAAGTCCTAATTAAGTCCTAAAATTGTCAAGTCCTATTAAAGTACTAAAATCATCAAGTCCTAATTAAGTCCTAAAATTATCAAGTCCTAATTAAGTCCTAAAATCATCAAGTCCTAATCAAGTCCTAAAATTATCAAGTCCTAATTAAGTCTTAAAAAAATCAGGTCCTAATTAAGTCCTAAAATCATCAAGTCCTAATTAAGTCCTAAAATTATCAAGTCCTAATTAAGTCCTAAAAATATCAAGTCCTAATTAAGTCCTAAAATTAGCAAATCCTAATTAAGGCCTAAAATTATCAAGTCTTAATTAAGTCCTAAAATTATCAAGTCCTAATTAAGTCCTAAAATTATCAAGTCCTAATTAAGTCCTAAAATCATCAAGTCCTAATCAAGTCCTAAAATTATCAAGTCCTAATTAAGTCTTAAAAAAATCAGGTCCTAATTAAGTCCTAAAATCATCAAGTCCTAATTAAGTCCTAAAATTATCAAGTCCTAATTAAGTCCTAAAAATATCAAGTCCTAATTAAGTCCTAAAATTATCAAATCCTAATTAAGGCCTAAAATTATCAAGTCTTAATTAAGTCCTAAAATTATCAAGTCCCAATTAAGTCCTAAATTTATCAAGTCCTAATTAAGTCCTAAAATCATCAAGTCCTAATTAAGTCCTAAAAATATCAATTCCTAATTGAGTCCTAAAATTATCAAGTCCTAATTAAGTCTTAAAAAAATCAGGTCCTAATTAAGTCCTAAAATCATCAAGTCCTAATTAAGTCCTAAAATTATCAAGTCCTAATTAAGTCCTAAAATTATCAAGTCCTAATTAAGTCCTCAAAATATCAAGTCCTAATTAAGTCCTAAAAATATCAAGTCCTAATTATGTCCTAAATTTATCAAGTCCTAATTAAGTCCTAAAATCATCAAGTCCTAATTAAGTCCTAAAAATATCAATTCCTAATTAAGTCCTAAAATTGTCAAGTCCTATTTAAGTCCTAAAATCATCAAGTCCTAATTAAGTCCTAAAATTATCAAGTCCTAATTAAGTCCTAAGAATATCAAGTCCTAATTAAGTCCTAAAATTATCAAATCCTAATTAAGGCCTAAAATTATCAAGTCCTAATTAAGTCCTAAAATTAGCAAGTCCTCATTAAGTCCTAAAATTATCAAGTCCTAATTAAGTCCTAAAATTATCAAGTCCTAATTAAGTCCTAAAAACATCAAGTCCTAATTAAGTCCTAAAATTATCAAGTCCAAATTAAGTCCTAAAATTATCAGGTCCTAATTAAGTCCTAAAATCATCAAGTCCTAATTAAGTCCTAAAAATATCAAGTCCTAATTAAGTCCTAAAATCATCAAGTCCTAATTAAGTCCTAAAATTATCAAGTACTAATTAAGTCCTAAAATTGTCAAGTCCTGTCTAAGTCCTAAAATTATCAAGTCCTAATTAAGTCCTAAAATTATCAAGTCCTAATTTAGTCCTAAAAAAATCAGGTTATAATTAGGTCCTAAAATCATCAAGTCCTAATTAAGTCCTAAAATTATCAAATCCTAATTAAGGCCTAAAATTATCAGGTCCTAATTAAGTCCTAAAATTATCAGGTCCTAATTAAGTCCTAAAATTATCAAGTCCTAATTAAGTCCTAAAATTATCAAGTCCTAATTAAGTCCTAAAAATATCAAGTCCTAATTAAGTCCTAAAATTATCAAATCCTAATTAAGGCCTAAAATTATCAAGTCCTAATTAAGTCCTAAAATTATCAAGTCCTAATTAAGTCCTAAATTTATCAAGTCCTAATTAAGTCCTAAAATCATCAAGTCCTAATTAAGTCCTAAAAATATCAATTCCTAATTAAGTCCTAAAATCATCAAGTCCTTATTAAGTCCTAAAATTATCAAGTCCTAATTAAGTCCTAAAAATATCAAGTCCTAATTAAGTCCTAAAATTATCAAATCCTAATTAAGGCCTAAAATTATCAAGTCCTAATTAAGTCCTAAAATTATCAAGTCCTAATTAAGTCCTAAAATTATCAAGTCCTAATTAAGTCCTAAAATTATCAAGTCCTAATTTAGTCCTAAACAAATCAGGTTATAATTAGGTCCTAAAATCATCAAGTCCTAATTAAGTCCTAAAAATATCAAGTCCTAATTCAGTCCTAAAAATATCAAGTCCTAATTATGTCCTAAAATTATCAAGTCCTAATTTAGTCCTAAAATTAGCAAGTCCTCATTAAGTCCTAAAATTATCAAGTCCTATTTAAGTCCTAAAATCATCAAGTCCTTATTAAGTCCTAAAATTATCAAGTCCTAATTAAGTCCTAAAAATATCAAGTCCTAATTAAGTCCTAAAATTATCAAATCCTAATTAAGGCCTAAAATTATCAAGTCCTAATTAAGTCCTAAAATTATCAAGTCCTAATTAAGTCCTAAAATTATCAAGTCCTAATTAAGTCCTAAAATCATCAAGTCCTAATTAAGTCCTAAAATTATCAAGTCCTAATTAAGTCCTAAAATTATCAGGTCCTAATTAAGTCCTAAAATCATCAAGTCCTAATTAAGTCCTAAAATTATCAAGTCCTAATTAAGTCCTAAAATTATCAAGTCCTAATTAAGTCCTCAAAATATCAAGTCCTAATTAAGTCCTAAAAATATCAAGTCCTAATTATGTCCTAAATTTATCAAGTCCTAATTAAGTCCTAAAATCATCAAGTCCTAATTAAGTCACAAAAATATCAATTCCTAATTAAGTCCTAAAATTGTCAAGTCCTATTTAAGTCCTAAAATCATCAAGTCCTAATTAAGTCCTAAAATTATCAAGTCCTAATTAAGTCCTAAAAATATCAAGTCCTAATTAAGTCCTAAAATTATCAAATCCTAATTAAGGCCTAAAATTATCAAGTCCTAATTAAGTCCTAAAATTAGCAAGTCCTCATTAAGTCCTAAAATTATCAAGTCCTAATTAAGTCCTAAAATTATCAAGTCCTAATTAAGTCCTAAAATCATCAAGTCCTAATTAAGTCCTAAAATTATCAAGTCCAAATTAAGTCCTAAAATTATCAGGTCCTAATTAAGTCCTAAAATCATCAAGTCCTAATTAAGTCCTAAAAATATCAAGTCCTAATTAAGTCCTAAAATTATCAAATCCTAATTAAGGTCTAAAATTATCAAGTCTTAATTAAGTCCTAAAATTATCAAGTCCTAATTAAGTCCTAATTTTACCAAGTCCTAATTAAGTCCTAAAATCATCAAGTCCTAATTAAGTCCTAAAAATATCAATTCCTAATTAAGTCCTAAAATTGTCAAGTCCTATTTAAGTCCTAAAATCATCAAGTCCTAATTAAGTCCTAAAATTATCAAGTCCTAATTAAGTCCTAAAAATATCAAGTCCTAATTAAGTCCTAAAATTATCAAATCCTAATTAAGGCCTAAAATTATCAAGTCCTAATTAAGTCCTAAAATTAGCAAGTCCTCATTAAGTCCTAAAATTATCAAGTCCTAATTAAGTCCTAAAATTATCAAGTCCTAATTAAGTCCTAAAATCATCAAGTCCTAATTAAGTCCTAAAATTATCAAGTCCTAATTAAGTCCTAAAAATATCAAGTCCTAATTAAGTCCTAAAATTAGCAAATCCTAATTAAGGCCTAAAATTATCAAGTCTTAATTAAGTCCTAAAATTATCAAGTCCTCATTAAGTCCTAAAATTATCAAGTCCTAATTAAGTCCTAAAATCATCAAGTCCTAATCAAGTCCTAAAATTATCAAGTCCTAATTAAGTCTTAAAAAAATCAGGTCCTAATTAAGTCCTAAAATCATCAAGTCCTAATTAAGTCCTAAAATTATCAAGTCCTAATTAAGTCCTAAAAATATCAAGTCCTAATTAAGTCCTAAAATTATCAAATCCTAATTAAGGCCTAAAATTATCAAGTCTTAATTAAGTCCTAAAATTATCAAGTCCCAATTAAGTCCTAAATTTATCAAGTCCTAATTAAGTCCTAAAATCATCAAGTCCTAATTAAGTCCTAAAAATATCAATTCCTAATTGAGTCCTAAAATTATCAAGTCCTAATTAAGTCTTAAAAAAATCAGGTCCTAATTAAGTCCTAAAATTATCAAGTCCTAATTAAGTCCTCAAAATATCAAGTCCTAATTAAGTCCTAAAAATATCAAGTCCTAATTATGTCCTAAATTTATCAAGTCCTAATTAAGTCCTAAAATCATCAAGTCCTAATTAAGTCCTAAAAATATCAATTCCTAATTAAGTCCTAAAATTGTCAAGTCCTATTTAAGTCCTAAAATCATCAAGTCCTAATTAAGTCCTAAAATTATCAAGTCCTAATTAAGTCCTAAAAATATCAAGTCCTAATTAAGTCCTAAAATTATCAAATCCTAATTAAGGCCTAAAATTATCAAGTCCTAATTAAGTCCTAAAATTAGCAAGTCCTCATTAAGTCCTAAAATTATCAAGTCCTAATTAAGTCCTAAAATTATCAAGTCCTAATTAAGTCCTAAAAATATCAAGTCCTAATTAAGTCCTAAAATTATCAAATCCAAATTAAGTCCTAAAATTATCAGGTCCTAATTAAGTCCTAAAATCATCAAGTCCTAATTAAGTCCTAAAAATATCAAGTCCTAATTAAGTCCTAAAATTATCAAATCCTAATTAAGGTCTAAAATTATCAAGTCTTAATTAAGTCCTAAAATTATCAAGTCCTAATTAAGTCCTAATTTTATCAAGTCCTAATTAAGTCCTAAAATCATCAAGTCCTAATTAAGTCCTAAAAATATCAATTCCTAATTAAGTCCTAAAATTGTCAAGTCCTATTTAAGTCCTAAAATCATCAAGTCCTTATTAAGTCCTAAAATTATCAAGTCCTAATTAAGTCCTAAAAATATCAAGTCCTAATTAAGTCCTAAAATTATCAAATCCTAATTAAGGCCAAAAATTATCAAGTCCTAATTAAGTCCTAAAAATATCAAGTCCTAATTAAGTCCTAAAATCATCAAGTCCTAATTAAGTCCTAAAATTATTAAGTACTAATTAAGTCCTAAAATTGTCAAGTCCTGTCTAAGTCCTAAAATTATCAAGTCCTAATTAAGTCCTAAAATTATCAAGTCCTAATTTAGTCCTAAAAAAATCAGGTTATAATTAGGTCCTAAAATCATCAAGTCCTAATTAAGTCCTAAAATTGTCAAGTCCTATTTAAGTCCTAAAATCATCAAGTCCTAATTAAGTCCTAAAATTATCAAGTCCTAATTAAGTCCTAAAAATATCAAGTCCTAATTAAGTCCAAAAATTATCAAGTACTAATTAAGTCCTAAAATTGTCAAGTCCTGTCTAAGTCCTAAAATCATCAAGTCCTAATTAAGTCCTAAAATTATCAAGTCCTAATTTAGTCCTAAAAAAATCAGGTTATAATTAGGTCCTAAAATCATCAAGTCCTAATTAAGTCCTAAAATTGTCAAGTCCTATTTAAGTACTAAAATCATCAAGTCCTAATTAAGTCCTAAAATTATCAAGTCCTAATTAAGTCCTAAAATCATCAAGTCCTAATCAAGTCCTAAAATTATCAAGTCCTAATTAAGTCTTAAAAAAATCAGGTCCTAATTAAGTCCTAAAATCATCAAGTCCTAATTAAGTCCTAAAATTATCAAGTCCTAATTAAGTCCTAAAAATATCAAGTCCTAATTAAGTCCTAAAATTAGCAAATCCTAATTAAGGCCTAAAATTATCAAGTCTTAATTAAGTCCTAAAATTATCAAGTCCTAATTAAGTCCTAAAATTATCAAGTCCTAATTAAGTCCTAAAATCATCAAGTCCTAATCAAGTCCTAAAATTATCAAGTCCTAATTAAGTCTTAAAAAAATCAGGTCCTAATTAAGTCCTAAAATCATCAAGTCCTAATTAAGTCCTAAAATTATCAAGTCCTAATTAAGTCCTAAAAATATCAAGTCCTAATTAAGTCCTAAAATTATCAAATCCTAATTAAGGCCTAAAATTATCAAGTCTTAATTAAGTCCTAAAATTATCAAGTCCCAATTAAGTCCTAAATTTATCAAGTCCTAATTAAGTCCTAAAATCATCAAGTCCTAATTAAGTCCTAAAAATATCAATTCCTAATTGAGTCCTAAAATTATCAAGTCCTAATTAAGTCTTAAAAAAATCAGGTCCTAATTAAGTCCTAAAATCATCAAGTCCTAATTAAGTCCTAAAATTATCAAGTCCTAATTAAGTCCTAAAATTATCAAGTCCTAATTAAGTCCTCAAAATATCAAGTCCTAATTAAGTCCTAAAAATATCAAGTCCTAATTATGTCCTAAATTTATCAAGTCCTAATTAAGTCCTAAAATCATCAAGTCCTAATTAAGTCCTAAAAATATCAATTCCTAATTAAGTCCTAAAATTGTCAAGTCCTATTTAAGTCCTAAAATCATCAAGTCCTAATTAAGTCCTAAAATTATCAAGTCCTAATTAAGTCCTAAAAATATCAAGTCCTAATTAAGTCCTAAAATTATCAAATCCTAATTAAGGCCTAAAATTATCAAGTCCTAATTAAGTCCTAAAATTAGCAAGTCCTCATTAAGTCCTAAAATTATCAAGTCCTAATTAAGTCCTAAAATTATCAAGTCCTAATTAAGTCCTAAAATCATCAAGTCCTAATTAAGTCCTAAAATTATCAAGTCCAAATTAAGTCCTAAAATTATCAGGTCCTAATTAAGTCCTAAAATCATCAAGTCCTAATTAAGTCCTAAAAATATCAAGTCCTAATTAAGTCCTAAAATTATCAAATCCTAATTAAGGCCTAAAATTATCAAGTCCTAATTAAGTCCTAAAATTATCAAGTCCTAATTAAGTCCTAAATTTATCAAGTCCTAATTAAGTCCTAAAATCATCAAGTCCTAATTAAGTCCTAAAAATATCAATTCCAAATTAAGTCCTAAAATTGTCAAGTCCTATTTAAGTCCTAAAATCATCAAGTCCTTATTAAGTCCTAAAATTATCAAGTCCTAATTAAGTCCTAAAAATATCAAGTCCTAATTAAGTCCTAAAATTATCAAATCCTAATTAAGGCCAAAAATTATCAAGTCCTAATTAAGTCCTAAAAATATCAAGTCCTAATTAAGTCCTAAAATCATCAAGTCCTAATTAAGTCCTAAAATTATCAAGTCCTAATTAAGTCCTAAAAATATCAAGTACTAATTAAGTCCTAAAATTATCAAATCCTAATTAAGGCCTAAAATTATCAGGTCCTAATTAAGTCCTAAAATTATCAAGTCCTAATTAAGTCCTAAAAATATCAAGTCCTAATTAAGTCCTAAAATCATCAAGTCCTAATTAAGTCCTAAAAATATCAAGTCCTAATTAAGTCCTAAAATTATCAAATCCTAATTAAGGCCTAAAATTATCAGGTCCTAATTAAGTCCTAAAATTATCAGGTCCTAATTAAGTCCTAAAATTATCAAGTCCTAATTAAGTCCTAAAATTATCAAGTCCTAATTTAGTCCTAAAAAAATCAGGTTATAATTAGGTCCTAAAATCATCAAGTCCTAATTAAGTCCTAAAATTGTCAAGTCCTATTTAACTCCTAAAATCATCAAGTCCTAATTAAGTCCTAAAATTATCAAGTCCTAATTAAGTCCTAAAAATATCAAGTCCTAATTAAGTCCTAAAATCATCAAGTCCTAATTAAGTCCTAAAATTATCAGGTCCTAATTAAGTCCTAAAATCATCAAGTCCTAATTAAGTCCTAAAAATATCAAGTCCTAATTAAGTCCTAAAATTATCAAATCCTAATTAAGGCCTAAAATTATCAAGTCCTAATTAAGTCCTAAAATTATCAAGTCCTAATTAAGTCCTAAATTTATCAAGTCCTAATTAAGTCCTAAAATCATCAAGTCCTAATTAAGTCCTAAAAATATCAATTCCTAATTAAGTCCTAAAATTGTCAAGTCCTATTTAAGTCCTAAAATCATCAAGTCCTTATTAAGTCCTAAAATTATCAAGTCCTAATTAAGTCCTAAAAATATCAAGTCCTAATTAAGTCCTAAAATTATCAAATCCTAATTAAGGCCAAAAATTATCAAGTCCTAATTAAGTCCTAAAAATATCAAGTCCTAATTAAGTCCTAAAATCATCAAGTCCTAATTAAGTCCTAAAATTATCAAGTCCTAATTAAGTCCTAAAAATATCAAGTACTAATTAAGTCCTAAAATTATCAAATCCTAATTAAGGCCTAAAATTATCAGGTCCTAATTAAGTCCTAAAATTATCAAGTCCTAATTAAGTCCTAAAAATATCAAGTCCTAATTAAGTCCTAAAATCATCAAGTCCTAATTAAGTCCTAAAAATATCAAGTCCTAATTAAGTCCTAAAATTATCAAATCCTAATTAAGGCCTAAAATTATCAGGTCCTAATTAAGTCCTAAAATTATCAGGTCCTAATTAAGTCCTAAAATTATCAAGTCCTAATTAAGTCCTAAAATTATCAAGTCCTAATTTAGTCCTAAAAAAATCAGGTTATAATTAGGTCCTAAAATCATCAAGTCCTAATTAAGTCCTAAAATTGTCAAGTCCTATTTAACTCCTAAAATCATCAAGTCCTAATTAAGTCCTAAAATTATCAAGTCCTAATTAAGTCCTAAAAATATCAAGTCCTAATTAAGTCCAAAAATTATCAAGTACTAATTAAGTCCTAAAATTGTCAAGTCCTGTCTAAGTCCTAAAATCATCAAGTCCTAAAATTATCAAGTCCTAATTAAGTCCTAAAATCATCAAGTCCTAATCAAGTCCTAAAATTATCAAGTCCTAATTAAGTCCTAAAATTGTCAAGTCCTATTAAAGTACTAAAATCATCAAGTCCTAATTAAGTCCTAAAATTATCAAGTCCTAATTAAGTCCTAAAATCATCAAGTCCTAATCAAGTCCTAAAATTATCAAGTCCTAATTAAGTCTTAAAAAAATCAGGTCCTAATTAAGTCCTAAAATCATCAAGTCCTAATTAAGTCCTAAAATTATCAAGTCCTAATTAAGTCCTAAAAATATCAAGTCCTAATTAAGTCCTAAAATTATCAAATTCTAATTAAGGCCTAAAATTATCAAGTCTTAATTAAGTCCTAAAATTATCAAGTCCTAATTAAGTCCTAAAATTATCAAGTCCTAATTAAGTCCTAAAATCATCAAGTCCTAATCAAGTCCTAAAATTATCAAGTCCTAATTAAGTCTTAAAAAAATCAGGTCCTAATTAAGTCCTAAAATCATCAAGTCCTAATTAAGTCCTAAAATTATCAAGTCCTAATTAAGTCCTAAAAATATCAAGTCCTAATTAAGTCCTAAAATTATCAAATCCTAATTAAGGCCTAAAATTATCAAGTCTTAATTAAGTCCTTAAATTATCAAGTCCCAATTAAGTCCTAAATTTATCAAGTCCTAATTAAGTCCTAAAATCATCAAGTCCTAATTAAGTCCTAAAAATATCAATTCCTAATTGAGTCCTAAAATTATCAAGTCCTAATTAAGTCTTAAAAAAATCAGGTCCTAATTAAGTCCTAAAATCATCAAGTCCTAATTAAGTCCTAAAATTATCAAGTCCTAATTAAGTCCTAAAAATATCAAGTCCTAATTAAGTCCTAAAATTATCAAATCCTAATTAAGGCCTAAAATTATCAAGTCCTAATTAAGTCCTAAAATTATCAAGTCCTAATTAAGTCCTAAATTTATCAAGTCCTAATTAAGTCCTAAAATCATCAAGTCCTAATTAAGTCCTAAAAATATCAATTCCTAATTAAGTCCTAAAATTGTCAAGTCCTATTTAAGTCCTAAAATCATCAAGTCCTTATTAAGTCCTAAAATTATCAAGTCCTAATTAAGTCCTAAAAATATCAAGTCCTAACTAAGTCCTAAAATTATCAAATCCTAATTAAGGCCTAAAATTATCAAGTCCTAATTAAGTCCTAAAATTATCAAGTCCTAATTAAGTCCTAAAATTATCAAGTCCTAATTAAGTCCTAAAATCATCAAGTCCTAATTAAGTCCTAAAATTATCAAGTCCTAATTAAGTCCTAAAATTATCAGGTCCTAATTAAGTCCTAAAATCATCAAGTCCTAATTAAGTCCTAAAATTATCAAGTCCTAATTAAGTCATAAAATTATCAAGTCCTAATTAAGTCCTAAAAATATCAAGTCCTAATTCAGTCCTAAAAATATCAAGTCCTAATTATGTCCTAAAATTATCAAGTCCTAATTTAGTCCTAAAATTAGCAAGTCCTCATTAAGTCCTAAAATTATCAAGTCCTAATTGAGTCCTAAAATTATCAAGTCCTAATTAAGTCCTAAAATCATCAAGTCCTAATTAAGTCCTAAAATTATCAAGTCCAAATTAAGTCCTAAAATTATCAGGTCCTAATTAAGTCCTAAAATCATCAAGTCCTAATTAAGTCCTAAAATTATCAAGTCCTAATTAAGTCCTAAAATTATCAAGTCCTAATTAAGTCCTCAAAATATCAAGTCCTAATTAAGTCCTAAAAATATCAAGTCCTAATTATGTCCTAAAATTATCAAGTCCTAATTAAGTCCTAAAATTATCAAGTCCTAATTAAGTCCTAAAATTATCAAGTCCTAATTAAGTCCTTAAATCATCAAGTCCTAATTAAGTCCTAAAATTATCAAGTCCTAATTAAGTCCTAAAATTAGCAAGTCCTAATTAAGTCCTAAAATTATCAAGTTCTAATTAAGTCCTAAAATTATCAAGTCCTAATTAAGTCCTAAAATCATCAAGTCCTAATTAAGTCCTAAAATTATCAAGTCCTAATTAAGTCCTAAAATTATCAGGTCCTAATTAAGTCCTAAAATTATCAAGTCCTAATTAAGTCCTAAATTTATCAAGTCCTAATTAAGTCCTAAAAATATCAAGTCCTAATTAAGTCCTAAAATCATCAAGTCCTAATTAAGTCCTAAAATTATCAAGTCCTAATTAAGTCCTAAAAATATCAAGTCCTAATTATGTCCTAAAATTATCAAGTCCTAATTAAGTCCTAAAATTATCAAGTCCTAATTAAGTCCTAAAATTATCAGGTCCTAATTAAGTCCTAAAATTATCAAGTCCTTATTAAATCCTAAAATTATCAAGTCCTAATTTAGTCCTAAAAAAATCAGGTTCTAATTAGGTCCTAAAATCATCAAGTCCTAATTAAGTCCTAAAATTGTCAAGTCCTAATTAAGTCCTAAAATTATCAAGTCCTAATTAAGTCCTTAAATCATCAAGTCCTAATTAAGTCCTAAAATTATCAAGTCCTAATTAAGTCCTAAAATTAGCAAGTCCTAATTAAGTCCTAAAATTATCAAGTTCTAATTAAGTCCTAAAATTATCAAGTCCTAATTAAGTCCTAAAATCATCAAGTCCTAATTAAGTCCTAAAATTATCAAGTCCTAATTAAGTCCTCAAAATATCAAGTCCTAATTAAGTCCTAAATTTATCAAGTCCTAATTAAGTCCTAAAAATATCAAGTCCTAATTAAGTCCTAAAATCATCAAGTCCTAATTAAGTCCTAAAATTATCAAGTCCTAATTAAGTCCTAAAAATATCAAGTCCTAATTATGTCCTAAAATTATCAAGTCCTAATTAAGTCCTAAAATTATCAAATCCTCATTAAGGTCTAAAATTATCAAGTCTTAATTAAGTCCTAAAATTATCAAGTCCTAATTAAGTCCTAATTTTACCAAGTCCTAATTAAGTCCTAAAATCATCAAGTCCTAATTAAGTCCTAAAAATATCAATTCCTAATTAAGTCCTAAAATTGTCAAGTCCTATTTAAGTCCTAAAATCATCAAGTCCTAATTAAGTCCTAAAATTATCAAGTCCTAATTAAGTCCTAAAAATATCAAGTCCTAATTAAGTCCTAAAATTATCAAATTCTAATTAAGGCCTAAAATTATCAAGTCCTAATTAAGTCCTAAAATTAGCAAGTCCTCATTAAGTCCTAAAATTATCAAGTCCTAATTAAGTCCTAAAATTATCAAGTCCTAATTAAGTCCTAAAATCATCAAGTCCTAATTAAGTCCTAAAATTATCAAGTCCTAATTAAGTCCTAAAATTATCAAGTCCTAATTAAGTCCTCAAAATATCAAGTCCTAATTAAGTCCTAAAAATATCAAGTCCTAATTATGTCCTAAATTTATCAAGTCCTAATTAAGTCCTAAAATCATCAAGTCCTAATTAAGTCCCAAAAATATCAATTCCTAATTAAGTCCTAAAATTGTCAAGTCCTATTTAAGTCCTAAAATCATCAAGTCCTAATTAAGTCCTAAAATTATCAAGTCCTAATTAAGTCCTAAAAATATCAAGTCCTAATTAAGTCCTAAAATTATCAAATCCTAATTAAGGCCTAAAATTATCAAGTCCTAATTAAGTCCTAAAAATATCAAGTCCTAATTATGTCCTAAAATTATCAAGTCCTAATTAAGTCCTAAAATTATCAAGTCCTAATTAAGTCCTAAAATTATCAAGTCCTAATTAAGTCCTTAAATCATCAAGTCCTAATTAAGTCCTAAAATTATCAAGTCCTAATTAAGTCCTAAAATTAGCAAGTCCTAATTAAGTCCTAAAATTATCAAGTTCTAATTAAGTCCTAAAATTATCAAGTCCTAATTAAGTCCTAAAATCATCAAGTCCTAATTAAGTCCTAAAATTATCAAGTCCTAATTAAGTCCTAAAATTATCAAGTCCTAATTAAGTCCTCAAAATATCAAGTCCTAATTAAGTCCTAAAAATATCAAGTCCTAATTATGTCCTAAAATTATCAAGTCCTAATTAAGTCCTAAAATTATCAAGTCCTAATTAAGTCCTAAAATTATCAAGTCCTAATTAAGTCCTTAAATCATCAAGTCCTAATTAAGTCCTAAAATTATCAAGTCCTAATTAAGTCCTAAAATTAGCAAGTCCTAATTAAGTCCTAAAATTATCAAGTTCTAATTAAGTCCTAAAAATATCAAGTCCTAATTATGTCCTAAAATTATCAAGTCCTAATTAAGTCCTAAAATTATCAAGTCCTAATTAAGTCCTAAAATTAGCAAGTCCTCATTAAGTCCTAAAATTATCAAGTCCTAATTAAGTCCTAAAATTATCAAGTCCTAATTAAGTCCTAAAATCATCAAGTCCTAATTAAGTCCTAAAATTATCAAGTCCTAATTAAGTCCTAAAAATATCAAGTCCTAATTATGTCCTAAAATTATCAAGTCCTAATTAAGTCCTAAAATTATCAAGTCCTAATTAAGTCCTAAAATTAGCAAGTCCTCATTAAGTCCTAAAATTATCAAGTCCTAATTAAGTCCTAAAATTATCAAGTCCTAATTAAGTCCTAAAATCATCAAGTCCTAATTAAGTCCTAAAATTATCAAGTCCTAATTAAGTCCTAAAATTATCAAGTCCTAATTAAGTCCTCAAAATATCAAGTCCTAATTAAGTCCTAAAAATATCAAGTCCTAATTATGTCCTAAATTTATCAAGTCCTAATTAAGTCCTAAAATCATCAAGTCCTAATTAAGTCCCAAAAATATCAATTCCTAATTAAGTCCTAAAATTGTCAAGTCCTATTTAAGTCCTAAAATCATCAAGTCCTAATTAAGTCCTAAAATTATCAAGTCCTAATTAAGTCCTAAAAATATCAAGTCCTAATTAAGTCCTAAAATTATCAAATCCTAATTAAGGCCTAAAATTATCAAGTCCTAATTAAGTCCTAAAAATATCAAGTCCTAATTATGTCCTAAAATTATCAAGTCCTAATTAAGTCCTAAAATTATCAAGTCCTAATTAAGTCCTAAAATTATCAAGTCCTAATTAAGTCCTTAAATCATCAAGTCCTAATTAAGTCCTAAAATTATCAAGTCCTAATTAAGTCCTAAAATTAGCAAGTCCTAATTAAGTCCTAAAATTATCAAGTTCTAATTAAGTCCTAAAATTATCAAGTCCTAATTAAGTCCTAAAATCATCAAGTCCTAATTAAGTCCTAAAATTATCAAGTCCTAATTAAGTCCTAAAATTATCAAGTCCTAATTAAGTCCTCAAAATATCAAGTCCTAATTAAGTCCTAAAAATATCAAGTCCTAATTATGTCCTAAAATTATCAAGTCCTAATTAAGTCCTAAAATTATCAAGTCCTAATTAAGTCCTAAAATTATCAAGTCCTAATTAAGTCCTTAAATCATCAAGTCCTAATTAAGTCCTAAAATTATCAAGTCCTAATTAAGTCCTAAAATTAGCAAGTCCTAATTAAGTCCTAAAATTATCAAGTTCTAATTAAGTCCTAAAATTATCAAGTCCTAATTAAGTCCTAAAATCATCAAGTCCTAATTAAGTCCTAAAATTATCAAGTCCTAATTAAGTCCTAAAATTATCAGGTCCTAATTAAGTCCTAAAATTATCAAGTCCTAATTAAGTCCTAAATTTATCAAGTCCTAATTAAGTCCTAAAAATATCAAGTCCTAATTAAGTCCTAAAATCATCAAGTCCTAATTAAGTCCTAAAATTATCAAGTCCTAATTAAGTCCTAAAAATATCAAGTCCTAATTATGTCCTAAAATTATCAAGTCCTAATTAAGTCCTAAAATTATCAAGTCCTAATTAAGTCCTAAAATTATCAGGTCCTAATTAAGTCCTAAAATTATCAAGTCCTTATTAAATCCTAAAATTATCAAGTCCTAATTTAGTCCTAAAAAAATCAGGTTCTAATTAGGTCCTAAAATCATCAAGTCCTAATTAAGTCCTAAAATTGTCAAGTCCTATTTAAGTCCTAAAAATATCAAGTCCTAATTAAGTCCTAAAATTATCAAATCCTAATTAAGGCCTAAAATTATCAAGTCCTAATTAAGTCCTAAAATTAGCAAGTCCTCATTAAGTCCTAAAATTATCAAGTCCTAATTAAGTCCTAAAATTATCAAGTCCTAATTAAGTCCTAAAATCATCAAGTCCTAATTAAGTCCTAAAATTATCAAGTCCAAATTAAGTCCTAAAATTATCAGGTCCTAATTAAGTCCTAAAATCATCAAGTCCTAATTAAGTCCTAAAAATATCAAGTCCTAATTAAGTCCTAAAATTATCAAATCCTAATTAAGGTCTAAAATTATCAAGTCTTAATTAAGTCCTAAAATTATCAAGTCCTAATTAAGTCCTAATTTTACCAAGTCCTAATTAAGTCCTAAAATCATCAAGTCCTAATTAAGTCCTAAAAATATCAATTCCTAATTAAGTCCTAAAATTGTCAAGTCCTATTTAAGTCCTAAAATCATCAAGTCCTAATTAAGTCCTAAAATTATCAAGTCCTAATTAAGTCCTAAAAATATCAAGTCCTAATTAAGTCCTAAAATTATCAAATCCTAATTAAGGCCTAAAATTATCAAGTCCTAATTAAGTCCTAAAATTAGCAAGTCCTCATTAAGTCCTAAAATTATCAAGTCCTAATTAAGTCCTAAAATTATCAAGTCCTAATTAAGTCCTAAAATCATCAAGTCCTAATTAAGTCCTAAAATTATCAAGTCCTAATTAAGTCCTAAAATTATCAAGTCCTAATTAAGTCCTCAAAATATCAAGTCCTAATTAAGTCCTAAAAATATCAAGTCCTAATTATGTCCTAAATTTATCAAGTCCTAATTAAGTCCTAAAATCATCAAGTCCTAATTAAGTCCCAAAAATATCAATTCCTAATTAAGTCCTAAAATTGTCAAGTCCTATTTAAGTCCTAAAATCATCAAGTCCTAATTAAGTCCTAAAATTATCAAGTCCTAATTAAGTCCTAAAAATATCAAGTCCTAATTAAGTCCTAAAATTATCAAATCCTAATTAAGGCCTAAAATTATCAAGTCCTAATTAAGTCCTAAAAATATCAAGTCCTAATTATGTCCTAAAATTATCAAGTCCTAATTAAGTCCTAAAATTATCAAGTCCTAATTAAGTCCTAAAATTATCAAGAACTAATTAAGTCCTTAAATCATCAAGTCCTAATTAAGTCCTAAAATTATCAAGTCCTAATTAAGTCCTAAAATTAGCAAGTCCTAATTAAGTCCTAAAATTATCAAGTTCTAATTAAGTCCTAAAATTATCAAGTCCTAATTAAGTCCTAAAATCATCAAGTCCTAATTAAGTCCTAAAATTATCAAGTCCAAATTAAGTCCTAAAATTATCAAGTCCTAATTAAGTCCTAAAATCATCAAGTCCTAATTAAGTCCTAAAATTATCAAGTCCTAATTAAGTCCTAAAATTATCAAGTCCTAATTAAGTCCTCAAAATATCAAGTCCTAATTAAGTCCTAAAATTATCAAATCCTAATTAAGGCCTAAAATTATCAAGTCCTAATTAAGTCCTAAAAATATCAAGTCCTAATTATGTCCTAAAATTATCAAGTCCTAATTAAGTCCTAAAATTATCAAGTCCTAATTAAGTCCTAAAATCATCAAGTCCTAATTAAGTCCTAAAATTATCAAGTCCTAATTAAGTCCTAAAAATATCAAGTCCTAATTAAGTCCTAAAATTATCAAATCCTAATTAAGGCCTAAAATTATCAAGTCCTAATTAAGTCCTAAAAATATCAAGTCCTAATTATGTCCTAAAATTATCAAGTCCTAATTAAGTCCTAAAATTATCAAGTCCTAATTAAGTCCTAAAATTATCAAGTCCTAATTATGTCCTAAAATTATCAAGTCCTAATTAAGTCCTTAAATCATCAAGTCCTAATTAAGTCCTAAAATTATCAAGTCCTAATTAAGTCCTAAAATTAGCAAGTCCTAATTAAGTCCTAAAATTATCAAGTCCTAATTAAGTCCTAAAATCATCAAGTCCTAATTAAGTCCTAAAATTATCAAGTCCAAATTAAGTCCTAAAATTATCAGGTCCTAATTAAGTCCTAAAATCATCAAGTCCTAATTAAGTCCTAAAAATATCAAGTCCTAATTAAGTCCTAAAATTATCAAATCCTCATTAAGGTCTAAAATTATCAAGTCTTAATTAAGTCCTAAAATTATCAAGTCCTAATTAAGTCCTAATTTTACCAAGTCCTAATTAAGTCCTAAAATCATCAAGTCCTAATTAAGTCCTAAAAATATCAATTCCTAATTAAGTCCTAAAATTGTCAAGTCCTATTTAAGTCCTAAAATCATCAAGTCCTAATTAAGTCCTAAAATTATCAAGTCCTAATTAAGTCCTAAAAATATCAAGTCCTAATTAAGTCCTAAAATTATCAAATTCTAATTAAGGCCTAAAATTATCAAGTCCTAATTAAGTCCTAAAATTAGCAAGTCCTCATTAAGTCCTAAAATTATCAAGTCCTAATTAAGTCCTAAAATTATCAAGTCCTAATTAAGTCCTAAAATCATCAAGTCCTAATTAAGTCCTAAAATTATCAAGTCCTAATTAAGTCCTAAAATTATCAAGTCCTAATTAAGTCCTCAAAATATCAAGTCCTAATTAAGTCCTAAAAATATCAAGTCCTAATTATGTCCTAAATTTATCAAGTCCTAATTAAGTCCTAAAATCATCAAGTCCTAATTAAGTCCCAAAAATATCAATTCCTAATTAAGTCCTAAAATTGTCAAGTCCTATTTAAGTCCTAAAATCATCAAGTCCTAATTAAGTCCTAAAATTATCAAGTCCTAATTAAGTCCTAAAAATATCAAGTCCTAATTAAGTCCTAAAATTATCAAATCCTAATTAAGGCCTAAAATTATCAAGTCCTAATTAAGTCCTAAAAATATCAAGTCCTAATTATGTCCTAAAATTATCAAGTCCTAATTAAGTCCTAAAATTATCAAGTCCTAATTAAGTCCTAAAATTATCAAGTCCTAATTAAGTCCTTAAATCATCAAGTCCTAATTAAGTCCTAAAATTATCAAGTCCTAATTAAGTCCTAAAATTAGCAAGTCCTAATTAAGTCCTAAAATTATCAAGTTCTAATTAAGTCCTAAAATTATCAAGTCCTAATTAAGTCCTAAAATCATCAAGTCCTAATTAAGTCCTAAAATTATCAAGTCCTAATTAAGTCCTAAAATTATCAAGTCCTAATTAAGTCCTCAAAATATCAAGTCCTAATTAAGTCCTAAAAATATCAAGTCCTAATTATGTCCTAAAATTATCAAGTCCTAATTAAGTCCTAAAATTATCAAGTCCTAATTAAGTCCTAAAATTATCAAGTCCTAATTAAGTCCTTAAATCATCAAGTCCTAATTAAGTCCTAAAATTATCAAGTCCTAATTAAGTCCTAAAATTAGCAAGTCCTAATTAAGTCCTAAAATTATCAAGTTCTAATTAAGTCCTAAAAATATCAAGTCCTAATTATGTCCTAAAATTATCAAGTCCTAATTAAGTCCTAAAATTATCAAGTCCTAATTAAGTCCTAAAATTAGCAAGTCCTCATTAAGTCCTAAAATTATCAAGTCCTAATTAAGTCCTAAAATTATCAAGTCCTAATTAAGTCCTAAAATCATCAAGTCCTAATTAAGTCCTAAAATTATCAAGTCCTAATTAAGTCCTAAAAATATCAAGTCCTAATTATGTCCTAAAATTATCAAGTCCTAATTAAGTCCTAAAATTATCAAGTCCTAATTAAGTCCTAAAATTAGCAAGTCCTCATTAAGTCCTAAAATTATCAAGTCCTAATTAAGTCCTAAAATTATCAAGTCCTAATTAAGTCCTAAAATCATCAAGTCCTAATTAAGTCCTAAAATTATCAAGTCCTAATTAAGTCCTAAAATTATCAAGTCCTAATTAAGTCCTCAAAATATCAAGTCCTAATTAAGTCCTAAAAATATCAAGTCCTAATTATGTCCTAAATTTATCAAGTCCTAATTAAGTCCTAAAATCATCAAGTCCTAATTAAGTCCCAAAAATATCAATTCCTAATTAAGTCCTAAAATTGTCAAGTCCTATTTAAGTCCTAAAATCATCAAGTCCTAATTAAGTCCTAAAATTATCAAGTCCTAATTAAGTCCTAAAAATATCAAGTCCTAATTAAGTCCTAAAATTATCAAATCCTAATTAAGGCCTAAAATTATCAAGTCCTAATTAAGTCCTAAAAATATCAAGTCCTAATTATGTCCTAAAATTATCAAGTCCTAATTAAGTCCTAAAATTATCAAGTCCTAATTAAGTCCTAAAATTATCAAGTCCTAATTAAGTCCTTAAATCATCAAGTCCTAATTAAGTCCTAAAATTATCAAGTCCTAATTAAGTCCTAAAATTAGCAAGTCCTAATTAAGTCCTAAAATTATCAAGTTCTAATTAAGTCCTAAAATTATCAAGTCCTAATTAAGTCCTAAAATCATCAAGTCCTAATTAAGTCCTAAAATTATCAAGTCCTAATTAAGTCCTAAAATTATCAAGTCCTAATTAAGTCCTCAAAATATCAAGTCCTAATTAAGTCCTAAAAATATCAAGTCCTAATTATGTCCTAAAATTATCAAGTCCTAATTAAGTCCTAAAATTATCAAGTCCTAATTAAGTCCTAAAATTATCAAGTCCTAATTAAGTCCTTAAATCATCAAGTCCTAATTAAGTCCTAAAATTATCAAGTCCTAATTAAGTCCTAAAATTAGCAAGTCCTAATTAAGTCCTAAAATTATCAAGTTCTAATTAAGTCCTAAAATTATCAAGTCCTAATTAAGTCCTAAAATCATCAAGTCCTAATTAAGTCCTAAAATTATCAAGTCCTAATTAAGTCCTAAAATTATCAGGTCCTAATTAAGTCCTAAAATTATCAAGTCCTAATTAAGTCCTAAATTTATCAAGTCCTAATTAAGTCCTAAAAATATCAAGTCCTAATTAAGTCCTAAAATCATCAAGTCCTAATTAAGTCCTAAAATTATCAAGTCCTAATTAAGTCCTAAAAATATCAAGTCCTAATTATGTCCTAAAATTATCAAGTCCTAATTAAGTCCTAAAATTATCAAGTCCTAATTAAGTCCTAAAATTATCAGGTCCTAATTAAGTCCTAAAATTATCAAGTCCTTATTAAATCCTAAAATTATCAAGTCCTAATTTAGTCCTAAAAAAATCAGGTTCTAATTAGGTCCTAAAATCATCAAGTCCTAATTAAGTCCTAAAATTGTCAAGTCCTATTTAAGTCCTAAAAATATCAAGTCCTAATTAAGTCCTAAAATTATCAAATCCTAATTAAGGCCTAAAATTATCAAGTCCTAATTAAGTCCTAAAATTAGCAAGTCCTCATTAAGTCCTAAAATTATCAAGTCCTAATTAAGTCCTGAAATTATCAAGTCCTAATTAAGTCCTAAAATCATCAAGTCCTAATTAAGTCCTAAAATTATCAAGTCCAAATTAAGTCCTAAAATTATCAGGTCCTAATTAAGTCCTAAAATCATCAAGTCCTAATTAAGTCCTAAAAATATCAAGTCCTAATTAAGTCCTAAAATTATCAAATCCTAATTAAGGTCTAAAATTATCAAGTCTTAATTAAGTCCTAAAATTATCAAGTCCTAATTAAGTCATAATTTTACCAAGTCCTAATTAAGTCCTAAAATCATCAAGTCCTAATTAAGTCCTAAAAATATCAATTCCTAATTAAGTCCTAAAATTGTCAAGTCCTATTTAAGTCCTAAAATCATCAAGTCCTAATTAAGTCCTAAAATTATCAAGTCCTAATTAAGTCCTAAAAATATCAAGTCCTAATTAAGTCCTAAAATTATCAAATCCTAATTAAGGCCTAAAATTATCAAGTCCTAATTAAGTCCTAAAATTAGCAAGTCCTCATTAAGTCCTAAAATTATCAAGTCCTAATTAAGTCCTAAAATTATCAAGTCCTAATTAAGTCCTAAAATCATCAAGTCCTAATTAAGTCCTAAAATTATCAAGTCCTAATTAAGTCCTAAAATTATCAAGTCCTAATTAAGTCCTCAAAATATCAAGTCCTAATTAAGTCCTAAAAATATCAAGTCCTAATTATGTCCTAAATTTATCAAGTCCTAATTAAGTCCTAAAATCATCAAGTCCTAATTAAGTCCCAAAAATATCAATTCCTAATTAAGTCCTAAAATTGTCAAGTCCTATTTAAGTCCTAAAATCATCAAGTCCTAATTAAGTCCTAAAATTATCAAGTCCTAATTAAGTCCTAAAAATATCAAGTCCTAATTAAGTCCTAAAATTATCAAATCCTAATTAAGGCCTAAAATTATCAAGTCCTAATTAAGTCCTAAAATTAGCAAGTCCTCATTAAGTCCTAAAATTATCAAGTCCTAATTAAGTCCTAAAATTATCAAGTCCTAATTAAGTCCTAAAATCATCAAGTCCTAATTAAGTCCTAAAATTATCAAGTCCAAATTAAGTCCTAAAATTAAAAGGTCCTAATTAAGTCCTAAAATCATCAAGTCCTAATTAAGTCCTAAAAATATCAAGTCCTAATTAAGTCCTAAAATTATTAAATCCTAATTAAGGTCTAAAATTATCAAGTCTTAATTAAGTCCTAAAATTATCAAGTCCTAATTAAGTCCTAATTTTACCAAGTCCTAATTAAGTCCTAAAATCATCAAGTCCTAATTAAGTCCTAAAAATATCAATTCCTAATTAAGTCCTAAAATTGTCAAGTCCTATTTAAGTCCTAAAATCATCAAGTCCTAATTAAGTCCTAAAATTATCAAGTCCTAATTAAGTCCTAAAAATATCAAGTCCTAATTAAGTCCTAAAATTATCAAATCCTAATTAAGGCCTAAAATTATCAAGTCCTAATTAAGTCCTAAAATTAGCAAGTCCTCATTAAGTCCTAAAATTATCAAGTCCTAATTAAGTCCTAAAATTATCAAGTCCTAATTAAGTCCTAAAATCATCAAGTCCTAATTAAGTCCTAAAATTATCAAGTCCTAATTAAGTCCTAAAAATATCAAGTCCTAATTAAGTCCTAAAATTAGCAAATCCTAATTAAGGCCTAAAATTATCAAGTCTTAATTAAGTCCTAAAATTATCAAGTCCTAATTAAGTCCTAAAATTATCAAGTCCTAATTAAGTCCTAAAATCATCAAGTCCTAATCAAGTCCTAAAATTATCAAGTCCTAATTAAGTCTTAAAAAAATCAGGTCCTAATTAAGTCCTAAAATCATCAAGTCCTAATTAAGTCCTAAAATTATCAAGTCCTAATTAAGTCCTAAAAATATCAAGTCCTAATTAAGTCCTAAAATTATCAAATCCTAATTAAGGCCTAAAATTATCAAGTCTTAATTAAGTCCTAAAATTATCAAGTCCCAATTAAGTCCTAAATTTATCAAGTCCTAATTAAGTCCTAAAATCATCAAGTCCTAATTAAGTCCTAAAAATATCAATTCCTAATTGAGTCCTAAAATTATCAAGTCCTAATTAAGTCTTAAAAAAATCAGGTCCTAATTCAGTCCTAAAATCATCAAGTCCTAATTAAGTCCTAAAATTATCAAGTCCTAATTAAGTCCTAAAATTATCAAGTCCTAATTAAGTCCTTAAAATATCAAGTCCTAATTAAGTCCTAAAAATATCAAGTCCTAATTATGTCCTAAATTTATCAAGTCCTAATTAAGTCCTAAAATCATCAAGTCCTAATTAAGTCCTAAAAATATCAATTCCTAATTAAGTCCTAAAATTGTCAAGTCCTATTTAAGTCCTAAAATCATCAAGTCCTAATTAAGTCCTAAAATTATCAAGTCCTAATTAAGTCCTAAAAATATCAAGTCCTAATTAAGTCCTAAAATTATCAAATCCTAATTAAGGCCTAAAATTATCAAGTCCTAATTAAGTCCTAAAATTAGCAAGTCCTCATTAAGTCCTAAAATTATCAAGTCCTAATTAAGTCCTAAAATTATCAAGTCCTAATTAAGTCCTAAAATCATCAAGTCCTAATTAAGTCCTAAAATTATCAAGTCTAAATTAAGTCCTAAAATTATCAGGTCCTAATTAAGTCCTAAAATCATCAAGTCCTAATTAAGTCCTAAAAATATCAAGTCCTAATTAAGTCCTAAAATTATCAAATCCTAATTAAGGTCTAAAATTATCAAGTCTTAATTAAGTCCTAAAATTATCAAGTCCTAATTAAGTCCTAATTTTATCAAGTCCTAATTAAGTCCTAAAATCATCAAGTCCTAATCAAGTCCTAAAATTATCAAGTCCTAATTAAGTCTTAAAAAAATCAGGTCCTAATTAAGTCCTAAAATCATCAAGTCCTAATTAAGTCCTAAAATTATCAAGTCCTAATTAAGTCCTAAAAATATCAAGTCCTAATTAAGTCCTAAAATTATCAAATCCTAATTAAGGCCTAAAATTATCAAGTCTTAATTAAGTCCTAAAATTATCAAGTCCCAATTAAGTCCTAAATTTATCAAGTCCTAATTAAGTCCTAAAATTATCAAGTCCTAATTAAGTCCTAAAATTATCAAGTCCTAATTAAGTCCTCAAAATATCAAGTCCTAATTAAGTCCTAAAAATATCAAGTCCTAATTATGTCCTAAATTTATCAAGTCCTAATTAAGTCCTAAAATCATCAAGTCCTAATTAAGTCCCAAAAATATCAATTCCTAATTAAGTCCTAAAATTGTCAAGTCCTATTTAAGTCCTAAAATCATCAAGTCCTAATTAAGTCCTAAAATTATCAAGTCCTAATTAAGTCCTAAAAATATCAAGTCCTAATTAAGTCCTAAAATTATCAAATCCTAATTAAGGCCTTAAATTATCAAGTCCTAATTAAGTCCTAAAATTAGCAAGTCCTCATTAAGTCCTAAAATTATCAAGTCCTAATTAAGTCCTAAAATTATCAAGTCCTAATTAAGTCCTAAAATCATCAAGTCCTAATTAAGTCCTAAAATTATCAAGTCCAAATTAAGTCCTAAAATTATCAGGTCCTAATTAAGTCCTAAAATCATCAAGTCCTAATTAAGTCCTAAAAATATCAAGTCCTAATTAAGTCCTAAAATTATCAAATCCTAATTAAGGTCTAAAATTATCAAGTCTTAATTAAGTCCTAAAATTATCAAGTCCTAATTAAGTCCTAATTTTACCAAGTCCTAATTAAGTCCTAAAATCATCAAGTCCTAATTAAGTCCTAAAAATATCAATTCCTAATTAAGTCCTAAAATTGTCAAGTCCTATTTAAGTCCTAAAATCATCAAGTCCTAATTAAGTCCTAAAATTATCAAGTCCTAATTAAGTCCTAAAAATATCAAGTCCTAATTAAGTCCTAAAATTATCAAATCCTAATTAAGGCCTAAAATTATCAAGTCCTAATTAAGTCCTAAAATTAGCAAGTCCTCATTAAGTCCTAAAATTATCAAGTCCTAATTAAGTCCTAAAATTATCAAGTCCTAATTAAGTCCTAAAATCATCAAGTCCTAATTAAGTCCTAAAATTATCAAGTCCTAATTAAGTCCTAAAAATATCAAGTCCTAATTAAGTCCTAAAATTAGCAAATCCTAATTAAGGCCTAAAATTATCAAGTCTTAATTAAGTCCTAAAATTATCAAGTCCTAATTAAGTCCTAAAATTATCAAGTCCTAATTAAGTCCTAAAATCATCAAGTCCTAATCAAGTCCTAAAATTATCAAGTCCTAATTAAGTCTTAAAAAAATCAGGTCCTAATTAAGTCCTAAAATCATCAAGTCCTAATTAAGTCCTAAAATTATCAAGTCCTAATTAAGTCCTAAAAATATCAAGTCCTAATTAAGTCCTAAAATTATCAAATCCTAATTAAGGCCTAAAATTATCAAGTCTTAATTAAGTCCTAAAATTATCAAGTCCCAATTAAGTCCTAAATTTATCAAGTCCTAATTAAGTCCTAAAATCATCAAGTCCTAATTAAGTCCTAAAAATATCAATTCCTAATTGAGTCCTAAAATTATCAAGTCCTAATTAAGTCTTAAAAAAATCAGGTCCTAATTAAGTCCTAAAATCATCAAGTCCTAATTAAGTCCTAAAATTATCAAGTCCTAATTAAGTCCTAAAATTATCAAGTCCTAATTAAGTCCTCAAAATATCAAGTCCTAATTAAGTCCTAAAAATATCAAGTCCTAATTATGTCCTAAATTTATCAAGTCCTAATTAAGTCCTAAAATCATCAAGTCCTAATTAAGTCCTAAAAATATCAATTCCTAATTAAGTCCTAAAATTGTCAAGTCCTATTTAAGTCCTAAAATCATCAAGTCCTAATTAAGTCCTAAAATTATCAAGTCCTAATTAAGTCCTAAAAATATCAAGTCCTAATTAAGTCCTAAAATTATCAAATCCTAATTAAGGCCTAAAATTATCAAGTCCTAATTAAGTCCTAAAATTATAAAGTCCTCATTAAGTCCTAAAATTATCAAGTCCTAATTAAGTCCTAAAATTATCAAGTCCTAATTAAGTCCTAAAATCATCAAGTCCTAATTAAGTCCTAAAATTATCAAGTCCAAATTAAGTCCTAAAATTATCAGGTCCTAATTAAGTCCTAAAATCATCAAGTCCTAATTAAGTCCTAAAAATATCAAGTCCTAATTAAGTCCTAAAATTATCAAATCCTAATTAAGGTCTAAAATTATCAAGTCTTAATTAAGTCCTAAAATTATCAAGTCCTAATTAAGTCCTAATTTTATCAAGTCCTAATTAAGTCCTAAAATCATCAAGTCCTAATTAAGTCCTAAAAATATCAATTCCTAATTAAGTCCTAAAATTGTCAAGTCCTATTTAAGTCCTAAAATCATCAAGTCCTTATTAAGTCCTAAAATTATCAAGTCCTAATTAAGTCCTAAAAATATCAAGTCCTAATTAAGTCCTAAAATTATCAAATCCTAATTAAGGCCAAAAATTATCAAGTCCTAATTAAGTCCTAAAAATATCAAGTCCTAATTAAGTCCTAAAATCATCAAGTCCTAATTAAGTCCTAAAATTATCAAGTCCTAATTTAGTCCTAAAAAAATCAGGTTATAATTAGGTCCTAAAATCATCAAGTCCTAATTAAGTCCTAAAATTGTCAAGTCCTATTTAAGTCCTAAAATCATCAAGTCCTAATTAAGTCCTAAAATTATCAAGTCCTAATTAAGTCCTAAAAATATCAAGTCCTAATTAAGTCCAAAAATTATCAAGTACTAATTAAGTCCTAAAATTGTCAAGTCCTGTCTAAGTCCTAAAATCATCAAGTCCTAAAATTATCAAGTCCTAATTAAGTTCTAAAATCATCAAGTCCTAATCAAGTCCTAAAATTATCAAGTCCTAATTAAGTCCTAAAATTGTCAAGTCCTATTAAAGTACTAAAATCATCAAGTCCTAATTAAGTCCTAAAATTATCAAGTCCTAATTAAGTCCTAAAATCATCAAGTCCTAATCAAGTCCTAAAATTATCAAGTCCTAATTAAGTCTTAAAAAAATCAGGTCCTAATTAAGTCCTAAAATCATCAAGTCCTAATTAAGTCCTAAAATTATCAAGTCCTAATTAAGTCCTAAAAATATCAAGTCCTAATTAAGTCCTAAAATTAGCAAATCCTAATTAAGGCCTAAAATTATCAAGTCTTAATTAAGTCCTAAAATTATCAAGTCCTAATTAAGTCCTAAAATTATCAAGTCCTAATTAAGTCCTAAAATCATCAAGTCCTAATCAAGTCCTAAAATTATCAAGTCCTAATTAAGTCTTAAAAAAATCAGGTCCTAATTAAGTCCTAAAATCATCAAGTCCTAATTAAGTCCTAAAATTATCAAGTCCTAATTAAGTCCTAAAAATATCAAGTCCTAATTAAGTCCTAAAATTATCAAATCCTAATTAAGGCCTAAAATTATCAAGTCTTAATTAAGTCCTAAAATTATCAAGTCCCAATTAAGTCCTAAATTTATCAAGTCCTAATTAAGTCCTAAAATCATCAAGTCCTAATTAAGTCCTAAAAATATCAATTCCTAATTGAGTCCTAAAATTATCAAGTCCTAATTAAGTCTTAAAAAAATCAGGTCCTAATTAAGTCCTAAAATCATCAAGTCCTAATTAAGTCCTAAAATTATCAAGTCCTAATTAAGTCCTAAAATTATCAAGTCCTAATTAAGTCCTCAAAATATCAAGTCCTAATTAAGTCCTAAAAATATCAAGTCCTAATTATGTCCTAAATTTATCAAGTCCTAATTAAGTCCTAAAATCATCAAGTCCTAATTAAGTCCTAAAAATATCAATTCCTAATTAAGTCCTAAAATTGTCAAGTCCTATTTAAGTCCTAAAATCATCAAGTCCTAATTAAGTCCTAAAATTATCAAGTCCTAATTAAGTCCTAAAAATATCAAGTCCTAATTAAGTCCTAAAATTATCAAATCCTAATTAAGGCCTAAAATTATCAAGTCCTAATTAAGTCCTAAAATTAGCAAGTCCTCATTAAGTCCTAAAATTATCAAGTCCTAATTAAGTCCTAAAATTATCAAGTCCTAATTAAGTCCTAAAATCATCAAGTCCTAATTAAGTCCTAAAATTATCAAGTCCAAATTAAGTCCTAAAATTATTAGGTCCTAATTAAGTCCTAAAATCATCAAGTCCTAATTAAGTCCTAAAAATATCAAGTCCTAATTAAGTCCTAAAATTATCAAATCCTAATTAAGGCCTAAAATTATCAAGTCCTAATTAAGTCCTAAAATTATCAAGTCCTAATTAAGTCCTAAATTTATCAAGTCCTAATTAAGTCCTAAAATCATCAAGTCCTAATTAAGTCCTAAAAATATCAATTCCTAATTAAGTCCTAAAATTGTCAAGTCCTATTTAAGTCCTAAAATCATCAAGTCCTTATTAAGTCCTAAAATTATCAAGTCCTAATTAAGTCCTAAAAATATCAAGTCCTAATTAAGTCCTAAAATTATCAAATCCTAATTAAGGCCAAAAATTATCAAGTCCTAATTAAGTCCTAAAAATATCAAGTCCTAATTAAGTCCTAAAATCATCAAGTCCTAATTAAGTCCTAAAATTATCAAGTCCTAATTAAGTCCTAAAAATATCAAGTACTAATTAAGTCCTAAAATTATCAAATCCTAATTAAGGCCTAAAATTATCAGGTCCTAATTAAGTCCTAAAATTATCAAGTCCTAATTAAGTCCTAAAAATATCAAGTCCTAATTAAGTCCTAAAATCATCAAGTCCTAATTAAGTCCTAAAAATATCAAGTCCTAATTAAGTCCTAAAATTATCAAATCCTAATTAAGGCCTAAAATTATCAGGTCCTAATTAAGTCCTAAAATTATCAGGTCCTAATTAAGTCCTAAAATTATCAAGTCCTAATTAAGTCCTAAAATTATCAAGTCCTAATTAAGTCCTTAAATCATCAAGTCCTAATTAAGTCCTAAAATTATCAAGTCCTAATTAAGTCCTAAAATTAGCAAGTCCTAATTAAGTCCTAAAATTATCAAGTCCTAATTAAGTCCTAAAATTATCAAGTCCTAATTAAGTCCTAAAATCATCAAGTCCTAATTAAGTCCTAAAATTATCAAGTCCTAATTAAGTCCTAAAATTATCAGGTCCTAATTAAGTCCTAAAATTATCAAGTCCTAATTAAGTCCTAAATTTATCAAGTCCTTATAAAGTCCTAAAAATATCAAGTCCTAATTAAGTCCTAAAATCATCAAGTCCTAATTAAGTCCTAAAATTATCAAGTCCTAATTAAGTCCTAAAAATATCAAGTCCTAATTATGTCCTAAAATTATCAAGTCCTAATTAAGTCCTAAAATTATCAAGTCCTAATTAAGTCCTAAAATTATCAAATCCTAATTAAGGCCTAAAATTATCAAGTCTTAATTAAGTCCTAAAATTATCAAGTCCCAATTAAGTCCTAAATTTATCAAGTCCTAATTAAGTCCTAAAATCATCAAGTCCTAATTAAGTCCTAAAAATATCAATTCCTAATTAAGTCCTAAAATCATCAAGTCCTAATTAAGTCCTAAAATTATCAAGTCCTAATTAGGTCCTAAAAATATCAAGTCCTAATTAAGTCCTAAAATTATCAAGTCCAAATTAAGTCCTCAAAATATCAAGTCCTAATATAGTCCTAAAAATATCAAGTCCTAATTATGTCCTAAAATTATCAAGTCCTAATTAAGTCCTAAAATTATCAAGTCCTAATTAAGTCCTAAAATTATCAAGTCCTAATTAAGTCCTTAAATCATCAAGTCCTAATTAAGTCCTAAAATTATCAAGTCCTAATTAAGTCCTAAAATCATCAAGTCCTAATTAAGTCCTAAAATTATCAAGTCCTAATTAAGTCCTAAAATTGTCAAGTCCTATTTAAGTCCTAAAATCATCAAGTCCTAATTAAGTCCTAAAATTATCAAGTCCTAATTAAGTCCTAAAAATATCAAGTCCTAATTAAGTCCAAAAATTATCAAGTACTAATTAAGTCCTAAAATTGTCAAGTCCTGTCTAAGTCCTAAAATCATCAAGTCCTAAAATTATCAAGTCCTAATTAAGTCCTAAAATCATCAAGTCCTAATCAAGTCCTAAAATTATCAAGTCCTAATTAAGTCCTAAAATTGTCAAGTCCTATTAAAGTACTAAAATCATCAAGTCCTAATTAAGTCCTAAAATTATCAAGTCCTAATTAAGTCCTAAAATCATCAAGTCCTAATCAAGTCCTAAAATTATCAAGTCCTAATTAAGTCTTAAAAAAATCAGGTCCTAATTAAGTCCTAAAATCATCAAGTCCTAATTAAGTCCTAAAATTATCAAGTCCTAATTAAGTCCTAAAAATATCAAGTCCTAATTAAGTCCTAAAATTATCAAATCCTAATTAAGGCCTAAAATTATCAAGTCTTAATTAAGTCCTAAAATTATCAAGTCCTAATTAAGTCCTAAAATTATCAAGTCCTAATTAAGTCCTAAAATCATCAAGTTCTAATCAAGTCCTAAAATTATCAAGTCCTAATTAAGTCTTAAAAAAATCAGGTCCTAATTAAGTCCTAAAATCATCAAGTCCTAATTAAGTCCTAAAATTATCAAGTCCTAATTAAGTCCTAAAAATATCAAGTCCTAATTAAGTCCTAAAATTATCAAATCCTAATTAAGGCCTAAAATTATCAAGTCTTAATTAAGTCCTTAAATTATCAAGTCCCAATTAAGTCCTAAATTTATCAAGTCCTAATTAAGTCCTAAAATCATCAAGTCCTAATTAAGTCCTAAAAATATCAATTCCTAATTGAGTCCTAAAATTATCAAGTCCTAATTAAGTCTTAAAAAAATCAGGTCCTAATTAAGTCCTAAAATCATCAAGTCCTAATTAAGTCCTAAAATTATCAAGTCCTAATTAAGTCCTAAAAATATCAAGTCCTAATTAAGTCCTAAAATTATCAAATCCTAATTAAGGCCTAAAATTATCAAGTCCTAATTAAGTCCTAAAATTATCAAGTCCTAATTAAGTCCTAAATTTATCAAGTCCTAATTAAGTCCTAAAATCATCAAGTCCTAATTAAGTCCTAAAAATATCAATTCCTAATTAAGTCCTAAAATTGTCAAGTCCTATTTAAGTCCTAAAATCATCAAGTCCTTATTAAGTCCTAAAATTATCAAGTCCTAATTAAGTCCTAAAAATATCAAGTCCTAACTAAGTCCTAAAATTATCAAATCCTAATTAAGGCATAAAATTATCAAGTCCTAATTATGTCCTAAAATTATCAAGTCCTAATTAAGTCCTAAAATTATCAAGTCCTAATTAAGTCCTAAAATTATCAAGTCCTAATTAAGTCCTAAAATTATCAAGTCCTAATTAAGTCCTAAAATTATCAGGTCCTAATTAAGTCCTAAAATCATCAAGTCCTAATTAAGTCCTAAAATTATCAAGTCCTAATTAAGTCATAAAATTATCAAGTCCTAATTAAGTCCTAAAAATATCAAGTCCTAATTCAGTCCTAAAAATATCAAGTCCTAATTATGTCCTAAAATTATCAAGTCCTAATTTAGTCCTAAAATTAGCAAGTCCTCATTAAGTCCTAAAATTATCAAGTCCTAATTGAGTCCTAAAATTATCAAGTCCTAATTAAGTCCTAAAATCATCAAGTCCTAATTAAGTCCTAAAATTATCAAGTCCAAATTAAGTCCTAAAATTATCAGGTCCTAATTAAGTCCTAAAATCATCAAGTCCTAATTAAGTCCTAAAATTATCAAGTCCTAATTAAGTCCTAAAATTATCAAGTCCTAATTAAGTCCTCAAAATATCAAGTCCTAATTAAGTCCTAAAAATATCAAGTCCTAATTATGTCCTAAAATTATCAAGTCCTAATTAAGTCCTAAAATTATCAAGTCCTAATTAAGTCCTAAAATTATCAAGTCCTAATTAAGTCCTTAAATCATCAAGTCCTAATTAAGTCCTAAAATTATCAAGTCCTAATTAAGTCCTAAAATTAGCAAGTCCTAATTAAGTCCTAAAATTATCAAGTTCTAATTAAGTCCTAAAATTATCAAGTCCTAATTAAGTCCTAAAATCATCAAGTCCTAATTAAGTCCTAAAATTATCAAGTCCTAATTAAGTCCTAAAATTATCAGGTCCTAATTAAGTCCTAAAATTATCAAGTCCTAATTAAGTCCTAAATTTATCAAGTCCTAATTAAGTCCTAAAAATATCAAGTCCTAATTAAGTCCTAAAATCATCAAGTCCTAATTAAGTCCTAAAATTATCAAGTCCTAATTAAGTCCTAAAAATATCAAGTCCTAATTATGTCCTAAAATTATCAAGTCCTAATTAAGTCCTAAAATTATCAAGTCCTAATTAAGTCCTAAAATTATCAGGTCCTAATTAAGTCCTAAAATTATCAAGTCCTTATTAAATCCTAAAATTATCAAGTCCTAATTTAGTCCTAAAAAAATCAGGTTCTAATTAGGTCCTAAAATCATCAAGTCCTAATTAAGTCCTAAAATTGTCAAGTCCTATTTAAGTCCTAAAATCATCAAGTCCTAATTAAGTCCTAAAATTATCAAGTCCTAATTAAGTCCTAAAAATATCAAGTCTTAATTAAGTCCAAAAATTATCAAGTACTAATTAAGTCCTAAAATTGTCAAGTCCTGTCTAAGTCGTAAAATCATCAAGTCCTAAAATTATCAAGTCCTAATTAAGTCCTAAAATCATCAAGTCCTAATCAAGTCCTAAAATTATCAAGTCCTAATTAAGTCCTAAAATTGTCAAGTCCTATTAAAGTACTAAAATCATCAAGTCCTAATTAAGTCCTCAAATTATCAAGTCGTAATTAAGTTCTAAAATCATCAAGTCCTAATCAAGTCCTAAAATTATCAAGTCCTAATTAAGTCTTAAAAAAATCAGGTCCTAATTAAGTCCTAAAATCATCAAGTCCTAATTAAGTCCTAAAATTATCAAGTCCTAATTAAGTCCTAAAAATATCAAGTCCTAATTAAGTCCTAAAATTATCAAATCCTAATTAAGGCCTAAAATTATCAAGTCTTAATTAAGTCCTAAAATTATCGAGTCCCAATTAAGTCCTAAATTTATCAAGTCCTAATTAAGTCCTAAAATCATCAAGTCCTAATTAAGTCCTAAAAATATCAATTCCTAATTAAGTCCTAAAATCATCAAGTCCTAATTAAGTCCTAAAATTATCAAGTCCTAATTAAGTCCTAAAAATATCAAGTCCTAATTAAGTCCTAAAATTATCAAGTCCAAATTAAGTCCTCAAAATATCAAGTCCTAATATAGTCCTAAAAATATCAAGTCCTAATTATGTCCTAAAATTATCAAGTCCTAATTAAGTCCTAAAAATATCAAGTCCTAATTCAGTCCTAAAAATATCAAGTCCTAATTATGTCCTAAAATTATCAAGTCCTAATTTATTCCTAAAATTAGCAAGTCCTCATTAAGTCCTAAAATTATCAAGTCCTAATTGAGTCCTAAAATTATCAAGTCCTAATTAAGTCCTAAAATCATCAAGTCCTAATTAAGTCCTAAAATTATCAAGTCTAAATTAAGTCCTAAAATTATCAGGTCCTAATTAAGTCCTAAAATCATCAAGTCCTAATTAAGTCCTAAAATTATCAAGTCCTAATTAAGTCCTAAAATTATCAAGTCCTAATTAAGTCCTCAAAATATCAAGTCCTAATTAAGTCCTAAAAATATCAAGTCCTAATTATGTCCTAAAATTATCAAGTCCTAATTAAGTCCTGAAATTATCAAGTCCTAATTAAGTCCTAAAATTATCAAGTCCTAATTAAGTCCTTAAATCATCAAGTCCTAATTAAGTCCTAAAATTATCAAGTCCTAATTAAGTCCTAAAATTAGCAAGTCCTAATTAAGTCCTAAAATTATCAAGTCCTAATTAAGTCCTAAAATTATCAAGTCCTAATTAAGTCCTAAAATCATCAAGTCCTAATTAAGTCCTAAAATTATCAAGTCCTAATTAAGTCCTAAAATTATCAGGTCCTAATTAAGTCCTAAAATTATCAAGTCCTAATTAAGTCCTAAATTTATCAAGTCCTAATTAAGTCCTAAAAATATCAAGTCCTAATTAAGTCCTAAAATCATCAAGTCCTAATTAAGTCCTAAAATCATCAAGTCCTAATTAAGTCCTAAAATTATCAAGTCCAAATTAAGTCCTAAAATTATCAGGTCCTAATTAAGTCCTAAAATCATCAAGTCCTAATTAAGTCCTAAAATTATCAAGTCCTAATTAAGTCCTAAAATTATCAAGTCCTAATTAAGTCCTCAAAATATCAAGTCCTAATTAAGTCCTAAAATCATCAAGTCCTAATTAAGTCCTAAAATCATCAAGTCCTAATTAAGTCCTAAAATTATCAAGTCTAAATTAAGTCCTAAAATTATCAGGTCCTAATTAAGTCCTAAAATCATCAAGTCCTAATTAAGTCCTAAAATTATCAAGTCCTAATTAAGTCCTAAAATTATCAGGTCCTAATTAAGTCCTAAAATCATCAAGTCCTAATTAAGTCCTAAAATTATCAAGTCCAAATTAAGTCCTAAAATTATCAGGTCCTAATTAAGTCCTAAAATCATCAAGTCCTAATTAAGTCCTAAAATTATCAAGTCCTAATTAAGTCCTAAAATTATCAAGTCCTAATTAAGTCCTCAAAATATCAAGTCCTAATTAAGTCCTAAAAATATCAAGTCCTAATTATGTCCTAAAATTATCAAGTCCTAATTAAGTCCTAAAATTATCAAGTCCTAATTAAGTCCTAAAATTATCAAGTCCTAATTAAGTCCTTAAATCATCAAGTCCTAATTAAGTCCTAAAATTATCAAGTCCTAATTAAGTCCTAAAATTAGCAAGTCCTAATTAAGTCCTAAAATTATCAAGTCCTAATTAAGTCCTAAAATTATCAAGTCCTAATTAAGTCCTAAAATCATCAAGTCCTAATTAAGTCCTAAAATTATCAAGTCCTAATTAAGTCCTAAAATTATCAGGTCCTAATTAAGTCCTAAAATTATCAAGTCCTAATTAAGTCCTAAATTTATCAAGTCCTTATAAAGTCCTAAAAATATCAAGTCCTAATTAAGTCCTAAAATCATCAAGTCCTAATTAAGTCCTAAAATTATCAAGTCCTAATTAAGTCCTAAAAATATCAAGTCCTAATTATGTCCTAAAATTATCAAGTCCTAATTAAGTCCTAAAATTATCAAGTCCTAATTAAGTCCTAAAATTATCAAATCCTAATTAAGGCCTAAAATTATCAAGTCTTAATTAAGTCCTAAAATTATCAAGTCCCAATTAAGTCCTAAATTTATCAAGTCCTAATTAAGTCCTAAAATCATCAAGTCCTAATTAAGTCCTAAAAATATCAATTCCTAATTAAGTCCTAAAATCATCAAGTCCTAATTAAGTCCTAAAATTATCAAGTCCTAATTAGGTCCTAAAAATATCAAGTCCTAATTAAGTCCTAAAATTATCAAGTCCAAATTAAGTCCTCAAAATATCAAGTCCTAATATAGTCCTAAAAATATCAAGTCCTAATTATGTCCTAAAATTATCAAGTCCTAATTAAGTCCTAAAATTATCAAGTCCTAATTAAGTCCTAAAATTATCAAGTCCTAATTAAGTCCTTAAATCATCAAGTCCTAATTAAGTCCTAAAATTATCAAGTCCTAATTAAGTCCTAAAATCATCAAGTCCTAATTAAGTCCTAAAATTATCAAGTCCTAATTAAGTCCTAAAAATATCAAGTCCTAATATAGTCCTAAAAATATCAAGTCCTAATTATGTCCTAAAATTATCAAGTCCTAATTAAGTCCTAAAATTATCAAGTCCTAATTAAGTCCTAAAATTATCAAGTCCTAATTAAGTCCTAAAATCATCAAGTCCTAATTAAGTCCTAAAATTATCAAGTCCTAATTAAGTCCTTAAATTATCAAGTCCTAATTAAGTCCTAAAATTATCAAGTCCTAATTAAGTCCTAAAATTATCAAGTCTTAATTAAGTCCTAAAATCATCAAGTCCTAATTAAGTCCTAAAATTATCAAGTCCCAATTAAGTCCTAAAATTATCAAGTCCTAATTAAGTCCTCAAAATATCAAGTCCTAATATAGTCCTAAAAATATCAAGTCCTAATTATGTCCTAAAATTATCAAGTCCTAATTAAGTCCTAAAATTATCAAGTCCTAATTAAGTCCTTAAATTATCAAGTCCTAATTAAGTCCTTAAATTATCAAGTCCTAATTAAGTCCTAAAATTATCAAGTCCTAATTAAGTCCTAAAATTGTCAAGTCCTATTTAAGTCCTAAAATCATCAAGTCCTAATTAAGTCCTAAAATTATCAATTCCTAATTAAGTCCTAAAAATATCAAGTCCTAATTAAGTCCTAAAATTTAGCTATTTGGATGTATTCAATTTGCTTTTATATAAAATTTCCACATTGGTATATACACCGAAAAAAATATATTCTTCTTTTGAGCGTATTTCCTCTACAATATGGTATCAAAATTCCATTCTCTCATATTCAGTAGAAATCAGCTTGTTTTAAGAAGAATATACTTAATTTCACAGGACTTATTCTTTAATTAAGTGAAATATTCTTTATTTGAGAGGAATATTATTTATTTAAGAGGAATCTTCTTCATTTGAGAGGAATCTTCTTCATTTAAGAGCAGTACTTTTAATCTTAGAGGATTTACTCTTGATGGGGGAAAAGGTTCGGTTGTGGGCATGGTTCGATTGTGGGCACCCCTGCGAAACTTTTGACAGAAAAGATATTTGTCAAATGTGACAAATGTCAAGTGTGTGGTATGACCGCAAGTAGTTTTTTGCGAGAATACAAAATTGAACGGACACCTGTACTTTTTGCTGCAAAGAAATTAATTTTTTCCAGGTTGAAATTAAAATAAAAGTTTTTTATATTTTTTTAAAATTGGCACAAATCAAAGCGAATCAATTAAAAATGTACCTCTAATGCATATTTTCACAGTAAATATAATATATTTTGTAATTCAATACCGAGTATCACAGCAATGTTTACAACCAATTTTGTTTTCATGGCTTTTTAACATAATTGCAAAGTTCGGTTGTGGTCACTCAAATTGATTCGGTTGTAGGCACCAATATTTTCTTTGTAGATAAATCGCGAAATATTGTGTTGGATGATATCATAAATAATTTCTCACAACTATTAATAGTGTTTTACAAATTTTAAAGGTTTTCAGTGGTTTCTGGGAGTGATCTAGGGACATAATTCTTATAATGTGACTTAAGCGTACATCGCGTAAATGACAATAGTTGTGCATTTTAGGTTTGATGTGTGAAAGAGGGAGACAAAGAGAGACAAAGATAGTCAGTATATCGATGTGAAGTGGAAGTGAAGTGGAAGTGAAGTGAAAGTAAAATGAAAGTGAAATGGAAATGAAGTGTAATTGAAGTGGAAGGGAAGTGTAATTAAAGTGAAATTAAAAAGGAAGTAGAAGTAAAGTAGATATACAGCGGAATAGAAGTGTATGTGAAGTGTAAGTGAAATGGAAGTAAAGTGGAAGTGAATTACATTGAAGGGGGACTGAAGTGGATGTGAAAAGTTTTACCTTATGCGGTAATTTTACCGCTGAAAGCCTTTAAAATAAGTAGGTTTAAGTTTTGAAATTAAACTTAAAATAATTTAAATAATTTAATGTATACTCATATAATTAATAATTAAATTGATATTTTTTCATATTTGAGGTGGTTTAAGTTCATTTCTCCCCATTTTTAGCCAATTTTTTAAGGGTGCCCACAACCAAACCAAAATTTCATTTTTGCAAAAAATGATCACTTTATTAAATTTATAAAAATAATTTTTCTATTCGACGGAATCAGTTTAGTTTCTTTACCAGAAGTTAGCTAAGGTCTCTAGCTTTCCATACATACGTTAATGACCGTGTCATATTTATTGGGCACAAGTTATGGGTCAAAAACAAAAAGGGTGCCCACAACCGAACCTATTCCCTTACTATTTTTAAGAGGATCCTCGGCAATGAAGAGTATCTTCTCAAATGAAGAATATTCCTCTCAAATGAAGAATATTTAACTTAATTGAAGAATAATTTTTGTCAAATTAAGTATATTCTTCTTAAAACAAGCAAAATTTTACTCAATTTGAGAGAATGGAATTTTGATACCATATTGTAGAGGAAATACATTCAAAAGAAGAATATTTTTTTTCGGTGTACAATTCGTTTCATAGAACTAATGTAACCCTGTAGTACGGGTTACAGTGTACCTGTGAGCAGGTTTTCACATCTTACGCAAAAATAATAATAATAATGCATACTAGAAATATTTTATATTTTTATGAAACGAATATTATATGTAATGAATATATGAAAATAATACATTTTAACGTCAAAAAAGAATACTTAAAAACAGATTTTTCTTTTTCCAAGAAAGTTGGATAATATTGCTATCTATCAGCTGTTATTACTTTTCATTATATTTTTAAAAACAGCATTAAAAATGTAAACAAAGGACCCAAGGAACGATTTTCAATCTTAAAAATTGGGAAATTCAGAAGGTTTTTACGAAAAAATAGAAAATAATTTTTTTCTTCCAAGAAACAAAAAATACCAAATAAAATTTTTGTGATGAGTAGTACACTTAAGTAGCTATAAACCCTGAAAATTTCAAGAAAAAAAGTGGCCTTTTTCAGATAAAATTTAAAAAAAATTTTTTTTTTAAATTAAAGTACTGTTTTTGTTTATCAATATTTTTTACTTATCTTGATAAATTTTTAAAAAGCATAAAAAATAGAAAAGAATAAGCCACAGAGCAACTAAAAAGCTTAAAAATTGTGTAAATTACGAGATTTTAAAGAAAAAATTTATAAAAAACTTATTTTTTTGGTAAAATCTTAAAACAATCGTAAAAATTCAAAAAAAAAATGTTATGAAAATTTAAAAAAATACTTGTCTCTTTATTTTTTGAGCAGAAAAACATACTTTCATATATAGTTAATTCACGATCCACCATCGGACTACCTGCATGATTTGAAATGGATTCGGTCTGTATAAATATAACTAATATATTTTCTTTTCTGTTTCACATATTTCCATATAAAATCCATAAAATTCATTATTTTCTATTTCTTAAAGTATGTATACACATTAGGGTGGCCCTTACTTGGGTGATGTTTTCAAATGTACGATCTCTATCCGGAAAATTGGTCAAGATAAAAAAAAAATTTCCTGTAACTTTGAGCTAAATCAAGCAATATTCACATGTGCTTCTAGACAACCGAATATTCCCATGTATTTTTACGGGAAAAAATCGCTTTTCGTAAATTTGCTATAAAAAGGTAAACAATATTATTTTTCAATGGTCGAACGATATTTTTCTTCACAAATGTTTGAATAACATAACTTTATGGTATAATTATTAATTAAAAGTTTTCTTTTTTTTGCTTTGATGCCAGGTAACAACTTTTTTTTCAATTTATGTAGCTTTTCGCGATCCTGCAAAAAATAGTTCAGTATAATTTTTGTAAAAAATAAGTAGCAGAATTTGATATTCTTTAATTTGGCTCAAATTAACAGGGAATTTCTTTTTTCGTTACCTTGATCAATTTTCCGGGTGAAGACGACGATTTAAAAACATAGATTAATTCAGTGCCACCCTAATACACATGATATGTACACTGATCGCCAGATATGCTTTAACATATTTCCATTGGACCTACGTGTTAAAATGTTAAAGCATATCTGGCAATAGCTGTACATACGATGGATGAACATAAGATCTACCTTGACATAAAACCAAAACCCTGAGAGAGTTAAGTTTAGTTTTCTCTGAATTCTAGTGTACGTTCCTTGTCGTTGGATTTTCAGCTGATTATTAGGGAAAAATATATAATTAAAATTGGACAAAGCAATGATTGTTATCATAAAAATAAATTTTTTTAATAAATTTAGGACGATATTGAGACGTAAAATGTCAATTTAGGACAACAAATTATTTCTTAGGTCTAGATAAAAAGTTCGCGAAACTGTAAGGATTTATAGTTATAAGAACCTAATTTTCAGAAACACGAGTTTCAATTTCCAATTTTTCATTAGTTGCCAAGCTGATAAAAATAAAATAATAAAATAACATGAATTATTTTTGAGAACCCACAAAGTGAACCCTTTTCATACTTACATAAAAAGAGCTATACCAGCCAAATATAATTTTTAAAATTTTTTATTTGTCTGAAATTGCCATTTTTTCCTCTCAATACCGTATTAAAGTTGTTAAGAAAGTTTAATTTTAAGACTGATCAAACCTGTACACAAAAATGCTCTCACTTGATTTCAATGTTGACGTTTGTTGCTCTTAAAAAACAAAATAAAGTAGTAAATATAAAAAAATCAAGTAGAGCAGTATATCTGAAATATATTTAGATAATTTTTTTTAATTAATGTTTAATACAAATATTGTTTAATTTATTATAAAATTTATCATTTTAGTATTAAATGTAAATAAATATTAAGAATTAAACTATTTATAGAAATAGACAATTAAAGAATCAAAATATTATAAGAATTTAAAAAATAATCTAATTGAAAGAGTACACTGAAAAAAATATGTTTGTCAAAATCAACTATTTGTCTATAGTTGAAGCCATTTTAGTTAAAATGACAAGGATTCCAAGTTAAGCTTGCAATCGAAGCAAAGTTAGTTCTAATACACATCAAACTTGTTTGTTTGTAATTCTTAAAAACGGGGGAAAAATTGTCAATCAGCTAAAAATGTACAGTTTTCTATAGTGCAAATGAGTAAAGTTGTATTAGATAATCTTAAAATAATACAAAAGTATACATTAAACTTTTAATAATGTTTTTTGAAAATGTCAAATCAACATAACCTTCAAATATATGACGGCCACAACTAAGTCATTTACCGTAACCACTAATGTTTTAGAGATAGAAAATATTAATATTTTATGAAATAATAGACTTTCTGAGTAATAAAAACAGTCGGTCCCACAATTTCTGATGTTCATTATAATATAATTTCTAATTTCTTAGACTGAAAATTATCCTTGTATTTTAACTAGGCTTCCCTAGTTGGCGCCTTAACTAACAAGGAAAACTGGTTGATTCCTTGTGTTATAATTCAACGTGAGCTAGGCTAGCCTCTAATATAAGTATTAAAATTAATAATTTAAAAATCATTTTTCTTCGTTTTAATAGAAAGAGTTCTAGTGGAATTAACAGACAAATGATATGTGATCGCATCTGCAAAATTAAAAATGGAAAAAGAGGGGAAAAGTTTGATTTATCATGCGATAGGAATAAATTCTGAGTTTTGAGGAGAGTTTACTATGCTGCAGAGTCATTGGACTTAACGCTGAGCCCGAAGTCCGATTACCAGCAGCATGGTAAACTTCTGCACATTTCTCGGCAAGCTCTTTTCAACTTTAATGCACATTTTACAGCTTTAAGCAAGTAGTCTTTTTCAGTCTACTTTTGACTCTCAAGTACCACGTATATGGTAAAATTTTTCTTATTTTTTGAAAATAACTATCAGAATTTTGAATACAATATCTCAATTGTAACTTTGATCCGAGGTCCTGCATACAATATGGGAAAGATTACCTCAAACGTTTTCCCCGTGTACGCAGGAGGGTTAAATATTTCTTTCAAAAATACAATGACAAAATTTTAAAAGAACTATTTTAAATAATATTAAAATATGTTATTGATTTAAGTAAAGTATCAATTCAGTAGATAACAGCGATTTGATAGCAGCATGCTATTATTTCAAAAACTTCAGACTTTTGTTTTAAAGGTCTATGCTTATGAATTAATAAATCTGCCATTGAAATAATGACATGGAATTCATAAGCAGGAAGGTATTTGATTCAATAGTATTTTTTTTCAAATTGTAATTAAGGAACTCATAATTATACTAAAAAATGTCTAATAACGTTATTTTTCAGAACAACCTTCTACACCTATAATTTTTGATGAAAGAGGTATGGAAGTGAAAAGAGTTTGTGGTCCATTCTTAGAAGGCTATGATCTGCGCCTTACTTGCCAAGCATCTGGCGGTACGTAGAACTTTGAGTAAATTTTGTTGTACTGGTCAAACATGACCACACTGAGAAAAGAGGATCTCGATTTATAGTAAATAATGTAATTATTTAGTAAAAATTACTATTTGTAGTAAAAATTACTATTTAGAGTAAAATGTACTTCATATAAAGAAAAATTACTTTTTACGTAGTAAAATTTACTAATTGTAATTATTACTCTAGTCGTTTTTAAAAATTCTGTTAATATTTTTAATCTTTATATTGTCTTAATAAATTTTATCAACTTCGAGTATTAATTATTAAATTCGTCCTTTTTTAAATATTGCTCAAGCATTTTTAAAAAGTATAACTGCGTGATATAACAATTACTTCAGTAGGATCAGTTTTTAATATTTGCTAGCAACTTTTGCTCAGGAAATAGTAATCCGTGCCACTACTACTAATACTACTACACGTCTCTCACCGATACGCGAGTCATATACAATCGAAATATATGTACATTTAATAAATGCTTTAATTCCTTGTTACATAAACATTTTTAATATTTTTTAAACAAATCTCTTGTTAATATGGATCTTATACTTTTATTTTGACATATTTTGTTCTAAAAAAAATTATAATAAGCAAATTTATATCAAAATGTGTATTAAATTAGAGAATTTAATTGTTTCCTTCTTTAAATTAATTAGTATATTGTTACTCATTAAGGATACAAAAATATTTTAAATAATATGTATTCTATTACCATTGCAAATTTTTTTATAAAACTTGAATTTGTTTGGTAAATATTAAGTAATCAATTTTCTAGTTCAAAAATTTTTTTCTTGTAACTCAGGTGTTATACAAAAACAATTTTTCATTTTTCATTTATGTTTAATCATATTATTTTGTATTATTTTCTTCAAAAAACTGCATTTGTTATAATAATTAATTAAATTTATTTTGATATTCAGATAAATTATTCAATATTAATATTAAAACATTTTTAAAATTAATTTTTACTTTTATGTTTGCTATTTTATTTTATAAATTAGTTTACTTTAAACTATTTAATAAGTATTATTTATTAATAATATATTGTATAAAAAAATTTAATAATATTTTATTATAAAATTTTTTAGATTATATAAGTATTTCATTTATTTTTACATATTTACAATTTTTTTATTTAATATTATGCTATCTAATATTATTCTATTTACTACTATTTTGAATAATATTTACATTTAATTTCAATAATGTAGTAAAATATATGGGGTTTATGATTTATTTTATTGCGGTAATTCATATAAGTTAAAAAATATATGAAGTCAGTTGCGTCGATAGCCGAGAGGCTTAATGCGAAAGCGTGCGTTTTTAGGGTTGCGACATTGCGTATTTATATTTAAGTTAGGTAGTTCGATCCCGTATAATTCTAAGATTTTTCCGAAATGTTCACTCGTTAATTCTAAGTACTTGTATATTAGAAGAATGAAACTTGTAAATTAATAAATTGAAGTGTATTTATAAAGTTCATAATGTAGAAACTTTTTTATTTTTATTTGCATTGATTTATTTTATAAAGAATTAAAAACAAGAAAATATTATTTTCTGTATTATTTCATTCTCCCGTTCCCCGTCTCACACGCATATAAGGCCTACATCGGTGAGTGACGCGAGCAGTGGAGGGGCAAAATTACAATTTTCTGAGCAAATATCGTTAGTGGCGATGTAAACGCCACTCCGTTGAAAAGCAATTCTTATTCTGGATGATACAATAGTTCCTCAGATTCATATTAATACTTATAATTTTCATTTAAATTTTCCATTCCATGGAGTAAATTTTATTTCAATCAAAGTATAATTCATTTACTGAATTAAGTAAAAAGTATTTAATTTTTAACAGTTTCAAAACTACTGCTCAAAAATAGTAATCTTTAATCGAAAATATGTAACTTTTATTATTCTTTTTTTTCAGTGCATTTGTGATCTTGATTTTACATAAAAATTAAACTTATTTCCTTTTGCTTCCACATGAAGAAAGCTTTGTATTCCATCAAATTTACTATTTTTTTTTAAAAGCTTCAAATGAACTGTCCTCTGCGTCCCAAGAAAATATAAGCATTGGAGAAAGTACTTGAAGTAAGAAATTAACGTTGCATAGAAGTAAAATATGTGCTTATCCAATCAAACTATTTTACATGCGATAAGTCTCAAAAACTATTGAGTCAAGAATATTTGCTCTCAGGTCAAATAATGAGTATAATGTTTTGACAATTTTTATTTCTTGAACAAAATAATTTTTTTCGTTTGCCTCGAATCATTTTTTACTCAATACAACACAGATGTTCTTGCTCCAAGAATATCTTGCTACCTATAGCCTAAATATAGTCCAGTCACTGGGGCGTCAAAAAGACCAAATAAAAACATTAATTAGAATATGGCCAATTCTTTTTTTATTCGAAAGAGCATTGTTCACAGAGTTTAAATCTTAGTTTTCGACCTCGGGGGGTGGTAACTTTACCCGCCATTTTGAAAAAAGGGGTGAAATTTGGTTTTGCAAATATCTCGCAAACTATCACTGTTACGCAAAAAATTGTAAAAAGCAGTTTTATAGAGCACAACATTCTCTACAACATTTGTAGAAAACTTTTTTACACCAATGTAATATTTTTCATTCTATATTGCAAGGTGTGTCAACATAGGGGGATGCAAAATCACAAAATCCCCTTTTTTCAAAATAGCGGGTGAAGTTACAACTTCCCAAGGTCGAAAATTTAGATTTAAACTCTATAAAGAATACCCTTTCAAATAAAAAAAAATTTAATTATCTTCTATTAATGCGTTGACCTACAAGTAAAATAATTAAATAGTTTACGCTATCGAACACCCGGTAGTTGCATACTTTGCAACTTTGTACAATCTTACCTAATACTGTATTGAAAAAATGGTTTAGATGAAAGTTATTTATTTTTCAAACATCATTTTCTTCATTGAAACACTTTTTACAAAATTTACATTGGATTCGTGGAAAATTATTATTTTGCATCCCCCACTTTGATACACTTTACAATATAACAGGAAAAGTATTAATTTTGTGTGAAAATGTTCCTTACAAATGTTGTAGAGAATTTTGTGCTCTACAAAACTTCTTTCAATAGTTTTTTAAGTAACAGTCATAGTTTGCGAGATATTTGCAAAACAAAATTTCACCCCTTTATTCAAAATCGCGGGTAAAGTTACCACCCCCCGAGGTCGAAAACTCAGATTTAAACTTTGTGAACAATATCCTTTTGAATAAAAAAAAATTGGTCATCTTCTATTAATGCGTTGTCTTAAAAGTAAAATAATTAAATATTGCAAGGTAAATTTACCTATCGAACACTCGGTAGCTGCGTACTTTGCAACGTTCCACGGACTTACCTAATTATTGTATGAAAAAATAGTTTAGATGAAACTTATTTATTTTTTAAAACGCAATCTCTTTCATTGGAATATTTTTTACAAAATTCGCATTAGATTCGCGGAAAATGCAAAATTACGGTTTTGCATCCCCCCAGTTTGGCACATTTTGCAATATAAAATGGAAAATATTAATTTTGTGTAAAAAAGTATCCTACAAATGTAGTAGAGAATGTTGTGGTCTATAAAACTGCTTTTCACAATTTTTTGCGTAACAGTGATAGATTGCGAGATATTTTCAAAACCAAATTTCACCCCTCTTTTCAAAATGGCGGGTAAAGTTACCACCCCCCAAAGTCGAAAACTCAGATTTAAACTTTGTGAACAATATCCTTTTGAATAAAAAAAAAAATTGGCCATGTTCTAATTAATGTTGGTTGAAATGTTTAATTTGACTGGATTAATAGGAGTTTTTGCAATTTGATTTCAAGCGTGGCGTATCAGAGTGGACAGCGTTCTCAACTCGCGGTCGTGCGGTCGCGGGTTTAATCCCACTAGACTCCTAAAATTTTATTTCGTAATTTATTTACTCAGCTGCAATAGTTGTTAATTAAATGTAAGTATACATGTAAAATAAGTATTATTTAAAAAAATAAATAAAATAAAGGTGTTCTAAATATGAAAAAATGCAGATATAATGATAAAGAGAATAAAAGAAGTATGAGAAAAGGATGGGAGGAGTCAGAGGATTATTAAAACGAGAAAATATTTTTGCAATTCAAAAAAAATATAATTTTAGATCAAGAAAATATGTTTTCATATTGAGATAATATTTTCTCTAGTCAATATTTTTTACGTTTCTTGCAAGCTTGTCAAATTGTCAACGCAATCCGATATCTTCTTGGCTCAAGAATATTTGCGCTCCGCACAATCCTACTATAGCAAGACTATCGTTTTTTTGAACTAATATCATTATTTGCTTGACCCTATTCAAGCCGACGATATGCTTAAAGCAAATAAAATTTTCTTGATTAAATCACTTTTTTTTTCAGTGTAGTGTTACCATGTGGTGTTACCGTGTGTCGGTAATGCAGACTACTTGCTTGCTCGACGGTAAGGTAGATTTCCGAAATCGGTTACCCTTAGTCGGTATTACCATATGTCGGCATTGTCTTGGGGATTCTCCTACGTCATTTTAAATTTTGACCCTTTCTTTTGTGCGGGAGTTCAAAAGTTACCTTTACTTTTAGGTTTTTCAAGCTGGAGATTTCTCCATAGACGGCGCTGCAATCGAATCGCACCAAGTTTCACTTAAAATCTTAACCTTTCTAATTTGCATAAACTGTGTATTGTTGTTAACTTTTACCTTAGAACTAATTGCATGTGTTTATAACCCCATCCATCTGTAGGATTTGCATAAACAATAAATTGTTGTTAACTTTTATCTTAGAAATAAGTTACATGTCTTTGGTACTACCACCCACTGTCCACCTAGTATATGTTTTCAATGTATGTATCATATGCCTAACATCCCCGCCCCACCCACCCACCAACCACTTATTATATGTTTTCACAGAAACTATTCTATTCCCAACACCACCAACCACCCACCTACCAAACCCAAAATGTATTGGGACTTAAATTTTCAAAATACAACCCACCACCCACTTTTGCATATATGATCTCAAATTTCGAAAATCATAATGAAAACCGCGAGAGACTGTAGAATCGTGAAATACCGCGCGATATTAGCGGGTGGATTAGGGGGTGGGTCACGTTGGGCCTGACTTGACGTATGGTGCGCAACGAGATGCGCGTGGCCAATTGTGAACGGGTACTCAAGCGATGTATATTCGGTCTAGCCTAAAAAAGAAACATCCATTATCAAATATGCTGTAAATAATGATAAGTGTAATAATATAATGATATTATCGGTATTATAAAGCGTACAAAGCTGACGTTTTAGACATAACCTAAAAGATCCGGCCATCATATTTGTTTACATACGTCTTAGAGCTATAATGTCAAACACAAGTACGCATGCTTTCATAATGCGCGCGTTATTTGAAATTTTTAGAAATAATTACTATCTTTTAACATATTTATCATGATTAAATAATTTTATTTTAAGAAAAAATAAACTTCATGAGATATATTTTATACAAATAAAGTATAAATACATTTTTTAAATATGTTTAAAATTAATTTATTGAAAGCATTTCTAATCAACGCGCGTATTTTGACCAATCGCACTTATGCCTGTACTTTATGTTGTCAGCAGTCAGGTTCGCCAACCAAAAAACAAAAAATTCTGCGTTGCAGCACCTTTTTTTAATTATTCATATCCGGAAAAAATTTTTTTTAAAAACACTTGGGTTTCTTTTCTTTTTATACAACAATATTTCTTACGACTTTATATTTATTGTTCATAAAAAAATCTATTCTAAAGAAAAAAATACTGTGGTTAATATAGCACTATTTTATTTTGTTAAGTTGGTGTATAGTAACAGTCAAAAGTTTCTTTATTTTACTAAATGTTTAAATTATATAATATTTATATTTTATAATTATAAATTATTTTAGATAAAAGTAAAAATTGTTTTTTTTTTCGGGAAAACTAATACCTAACCTTTTAAGATAACACTTCATTAATGTTCACAAAAACAATCGATATGGGATTTACATGATAATTGTATTCAACTTTTCCAAAAGCTAACATATACTTTTCGGATAGTTAACTATAACTTTTCCGAAAGTTAACATTAACTTTTACAAAAGTCAACTTTAACTTTTCCAAAAGTTACCGTTAACTTTTTCAAAAGTTAAGTTTAACTTTTTTGAAAGTTAAATTTAACTTCTGGAAAAGTTAACTTAAATTCTTATGGAATTTACATGTTAATTGCATTTAACTTTTTCACAATTTAACTTTTACAAAAGTTAACTTTCACTTTTCCGAAAGTTAACTTTAACTTTTCCAAAAGTTAACTTTAACTTAATCGAAAGAAATCTCTAAACAATTGGATGCTTTGAGATTACTATATAGGTTGAATATAGGTTGATCTTATAAATTCTCATTAATTCTTCAAATTGCGAATTGTAAAATTCTTTACCTTTATCAGTTTGTAATTTCTTTGGAATGCGCATTTCCCACGTAATATACGTAGAAAACGTAGAAAGCTAGGTAATTTACATGCCAAATCTATAATGTATATCTACCCAGATAACCAGCGTACAATACTTACCATTGCATTATACTACTACTATACGAGTATAATGATACTGATTTTTGAAGTACTGATTCTAAACTGGTATAGTGCCAGTATGTATGTACCTTTTTATTACATTTATATGACGTACTTGTATCGTACTAGTATTACACTTGTATGTAATTCATAGAAACTTTAACATTTTCAGTTAGTTCGCGTACTAAATAAATATGGAGTCATACCAAAGTCGTACTAATCTAGCATCTTGAAAAATAATTTGAAAATTTGAGTGCATAGTAAGATTATCATCCAAGTACAGGGTCAGTACATCATACTGTTGAAAAAAAAGAGTAGGGGAAACCGAGGAGGAAAGTAACAGAGGTGGAAAGTAACAACGCTTTTAACTTCTAAACCAATCAGCGAAGAGACATGGTCCCAAAGTAATTTTTTGTTCAGTTTTACCCCCTCTACCTTCCCCATATAATGCGCGAGCTGGTTTGGGAAGCGTATGTCTGATATTGACATGTTGTGCAAAAATTACGAAAAAAGTAAGTTTTTGCCTAAATTTTCAAAATATCATATTTCTTTGATTTTATACACTGAGATAATTCCATCTGTGATGATTACAGAACTAACCTGTACTGCTTGGACGAAATGACTATTTCTGTTTTATTTACTTATTAACCTTGTTGTTCTTTAGAATATGTATGCTAATTTTACAACTGTCATAAGCTGTACTATACTTCGCATCAAATTTTTGTTCAGTTATTATTACAGGATTAGGATGAAAAAATTAACTTTTAAATACAGTGGTCTGTCAGAAAAGATAGTTAAATTATTACAAAACTCATTATATAAAGCTGTAAGGTTCCTTTAGGCACAGAGTGCTGTACAGGCAAGTTAATTTTACAGAACTGCTTTGTAAGCATTACATATGCACATTAAAGAACGTAACGTTCGGCAACTTTCGGCATCTTACGGCTTCACTCGACAACAGACGACGCTACACACGATGTTGTAGTTCATATAGACGAGTCAAAACTAACTGACATGTGCTGCGATAGCTGAGGTCGTTAAGGCGTTCGTGATAGGGTCGGGTCGCGCGAGTTCGAATCATTCACCATGCGAATTTGTTTTCAAACAGTTAAAAAAAATATATTTGTAAGCAACAGGAGGGAGGGTGTATCAGTAAATAATTGTAGGTTACGTGCGAGTTGCGTACATAAATTGACTGGAAGAGAACAACTGAAAAACTGGGAGAGAAATTTTTTATATGTGAACAGGTTAAATTACAGAACTGTTTTGTAACGATTCACGGTGATTTTATATTTTTTTCCAAGTTATAACATAAGTCTTTCTTAGACTCTTTAATACTCGTTAAGTATATATTGTCCTGTAATTTTATCACTACGTACGTTAATTTAATTGTTTCTGTTACATTAAGTAGTATGAGACAATCTCGTTTTTTTATAAGATCATTTTATTTACTATTTACTAAAGGTGGCCTTTCGTCCGAGCAGTACCATAGCAGTTCTGTAATCGTTAAAGATATAATTTTCTCAGTGTAGATATTTCAAAAGTGCTTTTCGTGATTTTAAAGCTTAATTATCTACCTTTAGGTTGTACTTGTGTATAATTAAAAAATATAAAATATTTTTGTGTAATTTAAACTTGTTTTTTGAAATCCAAGGAAAAAAGGGGTGAGGTAGAAAGTAACACGTTGTTACTTTTCTCCTCACCCCATGCTTTATTTTTATAAACATCCTCCTTTTTTATAACAATGTGATTTTATATGTTTATTACATATTTTAATCATAAAATATTGAACTTTTGATTGGAATTTTTTTTAAAAACGATGCTTTTTAACGTCATAGCTGTGGAACGAATATTAAATAGTAGGGTTGCAAAAAAAAGCTCGAAACTCAAAGCCCGACAGAGCCGAGCCGAGCCTAGCAGTCTTCGAGCCGAGCCAAGCACAGCTCGCCTTGGTCGGGCTCGAGCCGGGTCGGGTTCGAGCCGGGCTTTCTGAAATACCCGAAATTATTCGAGCACTCGAAAGTAGACGAGCTCTCAAATGATTCGGGGGCCAGAAAATTTCGGGACATGGACGTGACCCAAACGTTTCTACAAGCGTAGTACAGTTTCAAGTTTCAAAAAAAATGTGCACTAGTGTTACAAGCACCAAACACATGCGCAGTAGTGTTCCCCGCACTAAATACATGCGCACTAGTCCTCCACACATTAAAAACATGCGTACTGGCGTTCCACGCACTAAATACATGCGCACTAGTTTTCTAGTGCATGCCCATTAGTACATGCCCATTAGTGTTCCACGCACTAGTTTTCTACGCACTAAATACATGCGCAGTAATTTTTTATGTACTAAATACAAGCGCACTAGTGTTTAACGCACTACATACATGCGCACTAGTTTTCTATGCATTTAATACAGGCGCACTAGTTTTCTATGCACTAAATACAGGCACACTAGTTTTCTATGCAATAAATACATGCGCACTAATGTTCCACGCACTAAATACATGCGCACTAGTTTTCCACGCACTAAATACATGCGCACTAGTTTTCTAGTGCATGCCCATTAGTACATGCCCATTAGTGTTCCACGCACTAGTTTTCTACGCACTAAATACATGCGCAGTAGTTTTTTATGTACTAAATACAAGCGCACTAGTGTTTAACGCACTACATACATGCGCACTAGTTTTCTATGCATTTAATACAGGCGCACTAGTTTTCTATGCACTAAATACAGGCGCACTAGTTTTCTATGCACTATATCCATGCGCACTAATGTTCCACGCACTAAATACATGCACACTAGTTTTCTATGCACTAAATACATGCGCACTAGTGTTCCACGCACTAGTTTTCTATACACAAAATACATGCGCAGTAGTGTTCAATGCACTAAATACAAGCGCACAAGTGTTTAACACACTAAGTACATGCGCAATAGTTTTCTATGCACTATAAATACTATAAATACATGCGCAGTACTGTTCCACGCACTAAATACCTGCCCACTAGTTTTCTATGCACTAAATACAGGCGCACTAGATTTCTATGCACTAAATACAGGCGCACTAGTTTTCTATGCACTAAATACATGCGCACTAATGTTCCACACACTGTATACGTGCGCACTATTTTTCAAGAACCTAACACATGCGCAGTAGGTTTCTACGCACTAAATACATGCGCACTAGTTTTCTATGCACTAAACAAATACGTACTATTTTTCCACGAGCTTAACACATGCGCAGTAGAATTCCATGCATTAAATATGTACTGTGCGTAGATAATTGCGCAATAGTATGTAGTGCGTGGAACACTAGTGCGTATGTATTTAGTGCGTAGAACCCTAGTGATCATGTATTTAGTGCGCGGAACATTAATGCGCATATATTTAGTGCGTAGAACACTAGTGCAATTGTATTTAGTGCATAGAAAACTAGTGCGCATGTATTTAGTGCGTGGATCAATAGTGGGCATGTATTTAGTGCGTGGAACATTAATGCGTATGTGTTTAGTGCGTGGAACACTAATGCCCATGTATTTATTGCATAAAAAAATAGTGCGCATGTATTTAGTGCATAGAAAACTAGTGCTTATATATTTAGTTCATGGTTCACTAGTGCGCATGTATTTAGTGTGCAGAACACTAGTGCGCATATATGTAGTGCGTGGAACACTAGTGCGCATGTATTAAGTGCATAGAAAACTATTGCGCATGTATTTAGCGAGTGGAACACTAGTGTGCAAGTATTTAGTGCGTGTAACACAAGTGCGCATGTAATTAGTGCATAAAAAACTAGTGCGCATGTATTTAGTGCGTAGAAAACTAGTGCGCATGTATTTAGTGCGTTGAAAACTAGAGCGCATGTATTTAGTGCGTGGAACACTAGTGCGCATCAATTTAGAGCGTCAAACACTACTTCGCATGTATGTGATGCAAACAAATGTGCATTAGTATTCCAAGAACCAAACACATGCGCAGTAGTGTTCCCCGCACTAAATACATGCGCACTAGTTTTCTATGAACTAAATACAGGCGCACTAGTTTTCTATGCACTAAATACATGCGCACTAATGTTCCACGCACTAAATACATGCGCACTAGTTTTCTATGCACTTTATCCATGCGCACTAGTGTTTCACGCCCTAAATACATGCGCACCAACTTTCTATGGACTAAATACATGCGCAAAAGTGTTCCAGGCACCAGTTTCCTAAACACTAAATACATGCGCAGTACTGTTCTAAGCACTAAATACATGCGCACTAGTTTTCTATGCACTAAATACAGGCGCACTAGTTTTCTATGCACTAAATACCTGCGCACTAATGTTGCACGCACTAAATGCATGCGCACTAGTTTTCCATGCACTAAATACATGCGCACTAATTTTCTATGCACTATATCCATGCGCACTAGTGTTCCACGCCCTATATACATGCGCACTAGTTTTCTATGCTCTAATCACATGCGCACTAGTTTTCTATGCACTAAATACATGCGCACAAGTGTTCCACGCACTAGTTTTCTAAACACTCAATACATGCGCAGTACTGTTCCACGCACTAAATACATGCGCACTAGTTTTCTATGCACTAAATACATGCGCACTAGTTTTCTATGCACTAAATACATGCCCACTAGTGTTCCACGCACTAGTTTTCTACGCACTAAATACATGCGCAGTAGTTTTCTATGTACTAAATACAAGCGCACTATTGTTTAACTCATTACATACATGCGCACTAGTTTTCTATGCACTAAATACAGGCGCACTAGTTTTCTATGCACTAAATACCTGCGCACTAATGTTGCACGCACTAAATGCATGCGCACTAGTTTTCCATGCACTAAATACATGCGCACTAATTTTCTATGCACTATATCCATGCGCACTAGTGTTCCACGCCCTATATACATGCGCACTAGTTTTCTATGCTCTAATCACATGCGCACTAGTTTTCTATGCACTAAATACATGCGCACAAGTGTTCCACGCACTAGTTTTCTAAACACTCAATACATGCGCAGTACTGTTCCACGCACTAAATACATGCGCACTAGTTTTCTATGCACTAAATACATGCGCACTAGTTTTCTATGCACTAAATACATGCCCACTAGTGTTCCACGCACTAGTTTTCTACGCACTAAATACATGCGCAGTAGTTTTCTATGTACTAAATACAAGCGCACTATTGTTTAACTCATTACATACATGCGCACTAGTTTTCTGTGCATATAATACAGGCGCACTAGTTTTCTATGCACTAAATAATTACGTACTATTTTTCCACGAACTAAACACATGCGCAGTAGAGTTTCATGCATTAAATATGTACTGTGCGTAGATAATTGTGCCATAGTATGTAGTGCGTGGAACACTAGTGTGTCCGTATTTAGTGCGGAAAACCCTAGTGATCATGTATTTAGTGCGCGGAACATTTATGCGCATGTGTTTAGTGCATAGAAAACTAGTGCGCATGAATTTAGAGCGCGGAACACTAGTGTGCATGATTTTAGTGCGTGGAACACACGTGCCCATGTAATTAGTGCATAAAAATCTAGTGCGCATGTATTTAGTGCGTAGAAAACTCGTGCGCATGTATTTAGTGCGTGGAACACTAGTGTGCATGTATTTAGTGCATAAAAAACTAGTGCGCATGTATTTAGTGCGTAGAAAACTAATGCGCATGTATTTAGTGCGTGAAACACTATTTCGCATGTATGTGTTGCTTTGTGAACTAGGACCTATTAATGTTATGTTAATCAGAGATCTTTAAATATTCGGGTTCCCGATTCGGGCGGGTCCTTTTCGATTTTCGAGTCCTCGAATATTTTGGGTACTTGACTGATTAAATACATGCGCAGTACTGTTCCACGCACTTAATACATGCGCACTAGTTTTCTACACACTAAATACATGCGCACTAGTTTTCCATGCACTAAATACAGGCGCACTAGTTTTCTATGCACTAAATACATGGGCATTAATGTTTCACACACTGTATAAGTGAGCACTATTTTTCAAGCAACAAATACATCCGCAGTAGTTTTCTTCGCACTAACTACATGCGCACTAGTTTTCTATGCACTAAATAAATACGTACTATTTTTCCACGAACTAAACACATGCGCAGTAGAGTTCCATGCATTAGATATGTACTGTGCGTGGATAATTGTGCAATAGTTTTCTACTCACTAAATACATGCACAGTAGTTTTCTATGTACTAAATACAACCGCACTAGTGCCTAACGCACTAAAAACATGCGCAATAGTTTTTTACGCACTAAATACATGCTCATTAGTTTTCCATGCACTAAATACATGCGCACTAGTTTTCTATGCACTAAATACATGCGCACAAGTGTTGCAAGCACTAGTTTCCTAAACACTAAATACATGCGCAGTACTGTTCCACGCACTAAATACATGCACTCTAGTTTTCTATGCACTAAATACTGGCGCACTAGTTTTGTATGCACTAAATACATGCGCACTAATGTTTCACACACTAAATACATGCGCACTAGTTTTCTATAAATTAAATACATGCGCACAAGTGTTCCACGCACTAGTTTCCTAAACACTAAATACATGCGCAGTACTGTTCCACGCACTAAGTACATGCTCACTAGTTTTCTATGCACTAAATGCAGGCGCACTAGTTTTCTATGCACTAAATACAGGCGCACTAGTTTTCTATGCACTAAATACATGCGCACTAATGTTCCACGCACTAAATACATGCACCCTAGTGTTTCACGCACTAGTTTTCTACGCACTAAAAACATGCACAGTAGTTTTCTATGCACTAAGTACATGCGGACAAGTGTTCCACGCACTAGTTTCCTAAACACTAAATACATGCGCAGTACTGTTTCACGCACTAAATACATGCGAACTAGTTTTCTATGCACTGAATACTGGCGCACTAGTTTTTTATGCACTAAATACATGCGCACTAATGTTCTACACACTAAATACATGCGCACTAGTTTTCTATGCACTAAATACAGGCGCACTAGTTTTCTATGCACTACATACATGCGCACTAATGTTTTACACACTCTATACGTGCGCACTATTTTTCAAGCACCAAATACATGCGCAGTAGTTTTCTACGCACTAAATTTATGCGCACTGGTTTTCTATGCAATAAATAAATACGTACTATTTTTCCACGAACTAAACACATGCACAGTAGAGTTCCATGCATTAGATATGTACTGTGCGTGGATAATTGTGCACCAGTTTTTTACGCACTAAATACATGCGCAGTACTGTTTCACGCACTAAATACATGCTCACTAGTTTTCCATGCACTGAATACATGCGCACAAGTGTTCCACGCACAAGTTTCCTAAACACTAAATACATGCGCAGTACTGTTCCACGCACTAAATACATGCACTCCAGTTTTCCATGCACTAAATACATGCGCACTAGTTTTCTATGCATTAAATACATGCGCACGAGTGTTCCAAGCACTAGTTTCCTAAACACTAAATACATGCGCAGTACTGTTCCACGCACTAAATACATGCACTCTAGTTTTCTATGCACTAAATACTGGCGCACTAGTTTTTTTTTTTTTTTTTTTTTTTTAATCGAGGTTTTTGGAAAATGCATTTACGCAGAAACGGGTTATGACCCAGAATTCAAGTCAAAAATATGATATGAATGCCGAGCCATATACCCGAATACTGTTGGACTCGTACCCGGGTTCTCCGGCCTCAGTTTGCACTGAGTCATACCAACTAAACCTTCCTCGCACCACGCCTACCTTTCTCCTCCGGACCTGGCTTTCGTATAGCTCAGAGGATAGGTTTTTTTGGCGTCTAACAGCCGTACTTCGGCTCCCTCCCATTATCCAGCATGGATTCCCGAAAATTTGTTCTTACTATTCAGAGCGAATTTTCGCTCGTTTTTTCATTTATTCCCATATAAAAAAGTATTTAAGAAGTTCTATTTTTATTTAAAGTTGTGTGTCTACTAGTTTATCCATATTCTTACAGCGGAGGATGTCTTCTATAAAAGATGATATTATTTGCCAATTGTTTTCGTCTTGCAGCATAACTGGCACAATGTTTTTTGGGTTTAAGGCAACCCTTAGGCTATTTTCCACGGCTTCTCTCTTGTCCTTCCATCTGACGCACTCGAAAAAAGTATGTTTAGCGTTATCGATTATCTCTGTGCAGTATGTGCAGAACGGTAGCCTTTTCTTCTTTATATCGCAGAGATATTTGTTAAAATTTCCATGATTAGACAAGAATTGGGTGAGATAAAAATTTGTCTCCCCATGCTTTCTTGTCAACCAAGGCACAATGTTTGGAATTATCTCGTGTGTCCATTTTGCCGTTTGGTGGCACTCCATCCATTTCTCCTGCCATGTTATTAGCGTCTGTGCTCTGAGAGCTTCTCTCCAGCCTCTTGGTGGATCTGTTTCTTTATTTTGTGCATATGCTTTCCGCCTTTCTGATGCCAGCGAGTCTATGGGTATTGTTTCCGCTATTACCATTACGGCTACTTCCGAGACCGTTTTATATGCTGAACAGACCCTCAGTGCCGCTAATCTCTGTACTCTTGACAGAATCTTACGATAACTTTCCTTTTCGAGCGCGTCTTCCCAGGCTTCTGCTCCATACAGCATTATAGAGTTGGTGACATTCATTATCGCCTTGCGTTTATTTTCTTTTGGACCATCTACATTTGGCATAATTCTAGATAGAGCCATTGCTACTCTAGCCGCTTTCTCCGCAGCTTTTGAGATGTGTGTCTTAAAACATAGCTTCGAGTCCACCCAAATACCTAGGTATTTTATATGCGGCGTGGCTTTAATTTCTTCCCCACATATGTCCACTGAGAAGTCCTTCGGGAAAGTTCTCTGTTTAGTTAAGATAACTAACTCCGTTTTCTTCGTTGCTAGTGCCAGGCCATGATCAGTCAGCCATTCCATCAAGAGTGTGCAAACGTGTGTGATTCTAATACGTGCCTCTTCAGGCGTCTTTGCCTTTACTAAGATCACAATGTCATCCGCGTATCCTATGATCATAACCCACTCAGGGAGTTCCAGTCTCAAGATACCGTCGTACATAACATTCCATAGATCAGGTCCTAGAGCAGATCCTTGGGCAACTCCCGCAGTGACATTTCTTTTTCTAGGTCCATCCTTCGTTTCGTATGTGAGTTCTCGGTCATTTAGATAGTCGTTTATAATCTTCAGCAGATATGCAGGTACATGAAAGCGATGTTCCAGTGCACTTATTATGTCTGTCCATCTCGCTGTATTGAAAGCATTTCTTACGTCGAAGGTGATCATTAAACAAGCATTTTTTGTCTTTTGACTTCCTTCCCAAGCCTCCTTTGTCGTCCTGATGACTTCTTGAAGCGCGTCAACTGTTGAATGTTTTTTCCTAAATCCATGTTGATTAGGAGATAGTCCTCCAGCCACGTCTAGGGACCTGCGCAAGCGATTTTTTATTAGTTTTTCTAGCACCTTACCCGCATGATCTAACATACACAGAGGTCTGTAAGATGATGGTGTGATTGGAGGGCCTTTTCTTTTATCTATGAGCACCAATCTTTGCTTTTTCCAGCGTCGTGCGAAAACTCCCGCACATAAGCAAGAGTTATACATATTTAACAAGAGACTTGGCCTTTCATCTGCGACAACCTTGATCACTTCGATCGGAATTCCGTCTGGTCCGGGTGCTTTTCGATTAGCACAGGTGTTTACGGCAGTTCGCAGCTCTTCTTCGGTAAAGAGAGGTATTTCATCGTTTATCTCTATCTTCTTCTTCTCCCGTACAGGGTGCTGGAAGAAAAGTGCACTAACGATTTCCTCTGTTTTTTCCGCATTTTTCAAGCAGACTGGTCTTTGCATGCCTAGTCGTTTAGTTACTATTTTGTAACCCATACCCCACGGATCCCTATCTAAGTCTCGGCAAAGCTCCTTCCAGCAGTTAGCTTTGCTAGCTTTGATTGCTTTTCGCAGCTCTTTCTTTGCCAGGATATACATTTCTCCTGTGTTATCTAAATTACCTTTTGCCCTGCGCCTTTGAGATACTCGTCTAAGTTTCTGCGCTTTCTTTCTAAGCTCAGCTATTTCTTTGGTCCACCAATAAGTAGAATTTCTCGTTTTACGACTAACTTTAGGCATTGAAAACTTGCATGCTTTTGCTATGATAGACATTGTACGGTCAACTATATTTTCAACTTCTGCTCTTGATGCTGCGTGTCCTTTTGGTTCAGAAGTCGGTTCTGAGGTCAGTGACAGCGATGCCGATAGTATTGATTTATTTAGTCTCGAGACATTCCAGCGTTTATTGGAATAGACATGATCGTTTCCATGAAAAGAGTTTGTCTTATCTTTCAGTTGATAATATATACATTGGTGATCACTACCGATAAAGCTCTCAAGAACTCTCCACTCATATATTCTTGCTCCAATGTTTGGTGTAGCCAATGTGATATCAATAATAGATCCTCTGCAATTTTTTCTTCTAAAAGTCTTGGTTGAACCAAGATTTATAACATTTAGATCTAGCCTAGATACCATTTCCATTACTAGTTCTCCTCTTTCACAGGTAAAGTCTTCTCCCCATTCAACAGCTTTGGCGTTAAAATCCCCAGCTAAGATTTTTTCTTCAGCAGTGTCTCGCACCATATCCTCTAATTTTCCAAGTTTCTGTTGGAAAACCTTAATATCTTCATTAGGTGATAAATACACACTAAAGAAGATAACATCTTGGCTTTTAATCCATACGAAACCCTTTTGTGAACCGCAACTGTCTACTGTTACTTTAGATTCATTTCTAACCCAGATCGCCGCAGTACCAGTCTTATCTTCATACCAATCATCTTCTGTTCGATACTGCTCACTAATAATGAGCAGATCAGCCTTTTTTTCTTCAGCCAGCTTGTGTAACAGATTCTGCGCCAGTGTGCTGCGCTGAAGATTTGCCTGTAGAATTACAACCGAGCCTTTTTGATCTTTTGAAGAGCCTCCTGGTAGACTTTACACTTATAATGCCCAGGTGTGTGATCGATTTCTAGGCCTTCACCCTTTTCTGCACAGAGCACGCAGTGCGGTTTCCTGTCACAATTCTCTGATTCATGTCCTGTTTCTCCGCATTTCCAACAGAGCCTGCTTCTATCCTGTGACTTACATTCAACCTTCATATGCCCATACCCGAAACATCGGTGGCATCTGATTGGGCGTATCTTGCGCCTAACTCTGCAATTTACCCATCCTATCTTAATATGACCTTGGCCTTCCAACTTTATAGCCATATGGTCGTCCAGCAAGCAGTAGGCTGTTTTCGATCCCCAGTTGTTTCTCTTAGAGAGTCTAATTTTAACGTCCGCACAGTTTGCTACTCCGAAGCTTTGTATCAATGCGTTCCTAACGTCCTCTACTTCAGTTATATCATCAAGGTCCATGATGTCAAGACAACTTTTTGGTGTCTTAGTTCTGACAGACCCATTTTCTCCTAAAGCTATTTGTAGAGCGTATCCAAACTTAGCTCTGTCCTCAGCTGAAGCTCCCATCTCAACTAGAAGGTGACCAGTTCTCGTTTCTCTAATAGTTTTAATTTTGATACCCATCTCTTCAGGATTCACTTTATTGCGTATTTCCTTTAGGACTTCCGCATAGCTGATTCCCTGTTTGGGTTCTATAATTACCGCATCCGATCGAACTTTCTTTCGTTTTCTTTCTCCATCTGAGGCTAGCTGTTTTTCACCTTCGTTTGCCTCTCTTGGTCCCTCTTTAATGGGCCTTTTTGTGCCTTTAGCCACAGTAGTACATTCTTGGTCAGCATTCTTTTGGACCCGTTTATAGGATCTTGTAATTTCCCCTTCTTGGGGGCTAGGAGTGTTAATAGCTCCTCGTTTACGAGAACTATTTCCTTTCGGAGTAGTTAACCGATGTGGAGTCTCCAGATTTTTTCTCCTGTTTTGGCTTCCTGTCTGCCGAACCTGCGCTTTCTTAATTGTTTCTTCTAAGGATGCTTTAAGTAGTCTACGTTGTACTTTCAGTTGGACTATGCACTTACCCAATTTTTCTAGACCAGTTTTGACAAAACTGTCAAGGTTTGATCTACCCTTCGCTTTAGTGTTCATTTCTTTTAGAGCGTCTGTAAGTTCCTTCCAGATGTTTTCGGAACTATCCACCATGTCCTTTAAGGCATTTAGATCTTCCGAGACTTGCTGTCCAGTATCTTTAGTATCATCCATCCCTAAGGCACTTTTATTGCGGTCATCTTGAGACGGTACCCGGGAGCCATCCACCTCCATAGTATTCGTCTCGTCGAGAGTTTGGATCCCTCCAAAAACCGTGGATCCTGCACCGGCCACCGGGGCTTGCACCCGATCGGAACTGTTTCACGCACTAAATACATGCGAACTAGTTTTCTATGCACTGAATACTGGCGCACTAGTTTTTTATGCACTAAATACATGCGCACTAATGTTCTACACACTAAATACATGCGCACTAGTTTTCTATGCACTAAATACAGGCGCACTAGTTTTCTATGCACTACATACATGCGCACTAATGTTTTACACACAGTATACGTGCGCACTATTCTTCAAGCACCAAATACATGCGCAGTAGTTTTCTACGCACTAAATACATGCACAGTAGTTTTCTATGTACTAAATACAAGCGCACTAGTGTCCAACGCACTAAATACATGCGCACCAGTTTTTTACGCACTAAATACATGCGCAGTACTGTTCCACGCACTAAATGCATGCTCACTAGTTTTCCATGCACTGAATACATGCGCACAAGTGTTCCACGCACAAGTTTCCTAAACACTAAATACATGCGCAGTACTGTTCCACGCACTAAATACATGCACTCCAGTTTTGCGTGCACTAAATACATGCCCACTAGTTTCCTATACACTAAATACATGCGCACAAGTATTCGACGCACCAAACACATGCACACTAGTGTTCCACGCACTAAATACATGCGCACTAGTTTTCTATGCATTAAATACATGCGCACGAGTGTTCCAAGCACTAGTTTCCTAAACACTAAATACATGCGCAGTACTGTTCCACGCACTAAATACATGCACTCTAGTTTTCTATGCACTAAATACTGGCGCACTAGTTTTGTATGCACTAAATACATGCGCACTAATGTTCCACACACTAAATACACGCGCACTAGTTTTCTATGCACTAAATACATGCTTACAAGTGTTCCACGCACTAGTTTCCTAAACACTAAATACATGCGCATTACTGTTCCACGCACTAAATGCATGCTCACTAGTTTTCTATGCACTAAATGCAGGCGCACTAGTTTTCTATGCACTAAATACAGGCGCACTAGTTTTCTATGCACTATATCCTTGCGCACTAGTGTTCCACGCCCTAGATACATGCGCACTAGCTTTCTATGCACTTATCACATGCGCACAAGTGTTCGACGCACCAAACACATGCGCACCAGTGTTCCACGCACTTAATACATGCGCACTAGTTTTCTATGCATTAAATACATGCGCACAAGTGTTCCAAGCACTAGTTTCCTAAACACTAAATACATGCGCAGTACTGTGCCACGCACTAAATACATGCACTCTAGTTTTTAATGCACTAAATACTGGCGCACTAGTTTTGTATGCACTAAATACATGCGCACTAGTTTTCTATGCACTGAATACTGGCGCACTAGTTTTCTATGCACTAAATACATGCGCACTAATGTTTCACACACAGTATACGTGCGCACTATTTTTCAAGCACCAAATACATGCGCAGTAGTTTTCTACGCACTAAGTACATGCGCACTGGTTTTCTATGCACTAAATAAATACGTACTATTTTTCCACGAACTAAACACATGCGCAGTAGAGTTCCATCCATTAGATATGTACTGTGCGTGGATAATTGTGCAATAGTTTTCTACGCACTAAATACATGCACAGTAGTTTTCTATGTACTAAATACAAGCGCACTAGTGTCTAACGCACTAAATACATGCGCACTAGTTTTCTATGCACTAAATACATGCGCACAGGTGTTCCAAGCACTAGTTTCCTAAACTCTAAATACATGCGCAGTACTGTTCCACGCACTAAATACATGCACTCTAGTTTTCTATGCACTAAATACTGGCGCACTAGTTTTGTATTCACTAAATACATGCGCACTAAGTTCCACACACTAAATACATGCGCACTAGTTTTCTATGCACTAAATACATGCGCACAAGTGCTCCACGCACTAGTTTCCTAAACACTAAATACATGCGCACTAATGTTCCACGCACTAAATACATGCGCACTAGTTTTCCATGCACTAAATACATGCGCACTAGTTTTCTATGCACTATATCCATGCACACTAGCTTTCTAGTGCATGCCCATTAGTACATGCCCATTAGTGTTCCACGCACTAGTTTTCTACGCACTAAATACATGCGCAGTAGTTTTTTATGTACTAAATACAAGCGCACTAGTGTTTAACGCACTACATACATGCGCACTAGTTTTCTATGCATTTAATACAGGCGCACTAGTTTTCTATGCACTAAATACAGGCACACTAGTTTTCTATGCAATAAATACATGCGCACTAATGTTCCACGCACTAAATACATGCGCACTACTTTTCCACGCACTAAATACATGCGCACTAGTTTTCTAGTGCATGCCCATTAGTACTTGCCATTAGCGTTCCACGCACTAGTTTTCTACGCACTAAATACATGCGCAGTAGTTTTTTATGTACTAAATACAAGCGCACTAGTGTTTAACCCACTTCATACATGCGCACTAGTTTTCTATGCATTTAATACAGGCGCACTAGTTTTCTATGCACTATATCCATGCGCACTAATGTTCCACGCACTAAATACATGCACACTAGTTTTCTATGCACTAAATACATGCGCACTAGTGTTCCACGCACTAGTTTTCTATACACAAAATACATGCGCAGTAGTGTTCAATGCACTAAATACAAGCGCACAAGTGTTTAACACACTAAGTACATGCGCAATAGTTTTCTATGCACTATAAATACTATAAATACATGCGCAGTACTGTTCCACGCTCTAAATACCTGCCCACTAGTTTTCTATGCACTAAATACAGGCGCAATAGATTTCTATGCACTAAATACAGGCGCGCTAGTTTTCTATGCACTAAATACATGCGCACTAATGTTCCACACACTGTATACGTGCGCACTATTTTTCAAGAACCTAACACATGCGCAGTAGGTTTCTACGCACTAAATACATGCGCACTAGTTTTCTATGCACTAAACAAATACGTACTATTTTTCCACGAGCTTAACACATGCGCAGTAGAATTCCATGCATTAAATATGTACTGTGCGTAGATAATTGCGCAATAGTATGTAGTGCGTGGAACACTAGTGCGTATGTATTTAGTGCGTAGAACCCTAGTGATCATGTATTTAGTGCGCGGAACATTAATGCGCACATATTTAGTGCGTAGAACACTAGTGCAATTGTATTTAGTGCATAGAAAACTAGTGCGCATGAATTTAGTGCGTGGATCAATAGTGGGCATGTATTTAGTGCGTGGAACATTAATGCGTATGTGTTTAGTGCGTGGAACACTAATGCCCATGTATTTATTGCATGAAAAAATAGTGCGCATGTATTTAGTGCATAGAAAACTAGTGCTTATATATTTAGTTCATGGTTTACTAGTGCGCATGTATTTAGTCAGCAGAACACTAGTGCGCATATATGTAGTGCGTGGAACACTAGTGCGCATGTATTAAGTGCATAGGAAACTATTGCGCATGTATTTAGCGCGTGGAACACTAGTGTGCAAGTATTTAGTGCGTGTAACACAAGTGCGCATGTAATTAGTGCATAAAAAACTAGTGCGCATGTATTTAGTGCGTAGAAAACTAGTGCGCATGTATTTAGTGCGTTGAAAACTAGAGCGCATGTATTTAGTGCGTGGAACACTAGTGCGTATCAATTTAGAGCGTCAAACACTACTTCGCATGTATGTGATGCAAACAAATGTGCAGTAGTATTCCAAGAACCAAACACATGCGCAGTAGTGTTCCCCGCACTAAATACATGCGCACTAGTTTTCTATGAACTAAATACAGGCGCACTAGTTTTGTATGCACTAAATACATGCGCACTAATGTTTCACACACTAAATACATGCGCACTAGTTTTCTATAAATTAAATACATGCGCACAAGTGTTCCACGCACTAGTTTCCTAAACACTAAATACATGCGCAGTACTGTTCCACGCACTAAGTACATGCTCACTAGTTTTCTATGCACTAAATGCAGGCGCACTAGTTTTCTATGCACTAAAGACAGGCGCACTAGTTTTCTATGCACTAAATACATGCGCACTAATGTTCCACGCACTAAATACATGCACCCTAGTGTTTCACGCACTAGTTTTCTACGCACTAAAAACATGCACAGTAGTTTTCTATGCACTAAATACATGCGGACAAGTGTTCCACGCACTAGTTTCCTAAACACTAAATACATGCGCAGTACTGTTTCACGCACTAAATACATGCGAACTAGTTTTCTATGCACTGAATACTGGCGCACTAGTTTTTTATGCACTAAATACATGCGCACTAATGTTCTACACACTAAATACATGCGCACTAGTTTTCTATGCACTAAATACAGGCGCACTAGTTTTCTATGCACTACATACATGCGCACTAATGTTTTACACACTGTATACGTGCGCACTATTTTTCAAGCACCAAATACATGCGCAGTACTGTTCCACGCACTAAATACATGCACTCTAGTTTCCTATACACTAAATACATGCGCACAAGTGTTCGACGCACCAAACACATGCACACTAATGTTCCACGCACTAAATACATGCGCACTAGTTTTCTATGCATTAAATACATGCGCACGAGTGTTCCAAGCACTAGTTTCCTAAACACTAAATACATGCGCAGTACTGTTCCACGCACTAAATACATGCACTCTAGTTTCCTATACACTAAATACATGCGCACTAGTTTTCTATGCACTATATCCATGCGCTCTAGTGTTCCACGCCCTAGATACATGCGCACTAGCTTTCTATGCACTTATCACATGCGCACAAGTGTTCGACGCACCAAACACATGCGCACTAGTGTTCCACGCACTTAAAACATGCGCACTAGTTTTCTATGCATTAAATACATGCGCACAAGTGTTCCAAGCACTAGTTTCCTAAACACTAAATACATGCGCAGTACTGTTCCACGCACTAAATACATGCACTCTAGTTTTTAATGCACTAAATACTGGCGCACTAGTTTTGTATGCACTAAATACATGCGCACTAATGTTCCACACACTAAATACATGCGCACTAGTTTTCTATGCATTGAATACTGGCGCACTAGTTTTTTAGGCACTAAATACATGCGCACTAATGTTCTACACACTAAATACATGCGCACTAGTTTTCTATGCACTAAATACAGGCACACTAGTTTTCTATGCACTAAATACATGCGCACTAATGTTTCACACACAGTATACGTGCGCACTATTTTTCAAGCACCAAATACATGCGCAGTAGTTTTTTACGCACTAAGTACATGCGCACTGGTTTTCTATGCACTAAATAAATACGTACTATTTTTCCACGAACTAAACACATGCGCAGTAGAGTTCCATCCATTAGATATGTACTGTGCGTGGATAATTGTGCAATAGTTTTCTACGCTCTAAATACATGCACAGTAGTTTTCTATGTACTAAATACAAGCGCACTAGTGTCTAACGCACTAAATGCATGCGCACTAGTTTTTTACGCACTAAATACATGCGCAGTACTGTTCCACGCACTAAATACATGCTCACTAGTTTTCCATGCACTAAATACATGCGCACAAGTGTTCCAAGCACTAGTTGGTTAAACACTATATATATGCGCAGTTCTGTTCCACGCACTAAATACATGCGCACTAGTTTTCCATGCACTAAATACATGCGCACTAGTTTTCTATGCACTATATCCATGCGCACTAGTGTTCCACGCCCTAGATACATGCGCACTAGCTTTCTATGCACTTATCACATGCGCACAAGTGTTCGACGCACCAAACAGATGCGCACTAGTGTTCCACGCACTTAAAACATGCGCACTAGTTTTCTATGCAATAAATACATGCGCACAAGTGTTCCACGCACTAGTTTTCAAAACACTAAATACATGCGCAGTACTGTTCCACGCACTAAATACATGCTCACTAGTTTTCCATGCACTAAATACATGCGCACAAGTGTTCCACGCACAAGTTTCCTAAACACTAAATACATGCGCAGTACTGTTCCACGCACTAAATACATGCGCACTAGTTTTCTATGCACTAAATACATACGCACAGGTGTTCCAAGCACTAGTTTCCTAAACTCTAAATACATGCGCAGTACTGTTCCACGCACTAAATACATGCACTCTAGTTTTCTATGCACTAAATACTGGCGCACTAGTTTTGTATTCACTAAATACATGCGCACTAAGTTCCACACACTAAATACATGCGCACTAGTTTTCTATGCACTAAATACATGCGCACAAGTGTTCCACGCACTAGTTTCCTAAACACTAAATACATGCGCACTAATGTTCCACGCACTAAATACATGCGCACTAGTTTTCCATGCACTAAATACATGCGCACTAGTTATCTATGCACTATATCCATGCGCACTAGCTTTCTAGTGCATGCCTATTAGTACATGCCCATTAGTGTTCCACGCACTAGTTTTCTACGCACTAAATACATGCGCAGTAGTTTTTTATGTACTAAATACAAGCGCACTAGTGTTTAACGCACTACATACATGCGCACTAGTTTTCTATGCATTTAATACAGGCGCACTAGTTTTCTATCTACTAAATACAGGCACACTAGTTTTCTATGCAATAAATACATGCGCACTAATGTTCCACGCACTAAATACATGCGCACTAGTTTTCCACGCACTAAATACATGCGCACTAGTTTTCTAGTGCATGCCCATTAGTACTTCCCATTAGTGTTCCACGCACTAGTTTTCTACGCACTAAATACATGCGCAGTAGTTTTTTATGTACTAAATACAAGCGCACTAGTGTTTAACGCACTACATACATGTGCACTAGTTTTCTATGCATTTAATACAGGCGCACTAGTTTTCTATGCACTAAATACTGGCGCACTAGTTTTGTATGCACTAAATACATGCGCACTAATGTTCCACACACTAAATACACGCGCACTAGTTTTCTATGCACTAAACACATGCTTACAAGTGTTCCACGCACTAGTTTCCTAAACACTAAATACATGCGCAGTACTGTTCCACGCACTAAATACATGCTCACTAGTTTTCTATGCACTAAATGCAGGCGCACTAGTTTTCTATGCACTAAATACAGGCGCACTAGTTTTCTATGCACTATATCCATGCGCACTAGTGTTTCACGCCCTAGATACATGCGCACTAACTTTCTATGCACTTATCACATGCGCACAAGTGTTCGACGCACCAAACACATGCGCACTTGTGTTCCACGCACTAAACAAATACGTACTATTTTTCCACGAGCTTAACACATGCGCAGTAGAATTCCATGCATTAAATATGTACTGTGCGTAGATAATTGCGCAATAGTATGTAGTGCGTGGAACACTAGTGCGTATGTATTTATACTGTAGAACCCTAGTGATCATGTATTTAGTGCGCGGAACATTAATGCGCATATATTTAGTGCGTAGAACACTAGTGCAATTGTATTTAGTGCATAGAAAACTAGTGCGCATGTATTTAGTGCGTGGATCAATAGTGGGCATGTATTTAGTGCGTAGAAAACTAATGCGCATGTATTTAGTGCGTGAAACACTATTTCGCATGTATGTGTTGCTTTGTGAACTAAGACCTATTAATGTTATGTTAATCAGAGTTCTTTAAATTTTCGGGTTCCCGATTCGGGCGGGTCCTTTTCGATTTTCGAGTCCTCGAATATTTTGGGTACTTGACTGATTAAATACATGCGCAGTACTGTTCCACGCACTAAATACATGCGCACTAGTGTTTCACGCCCTAGATACATGCGCACTAGCTTTCTATGCACTTATCACATGCGCACAAGTGTTCGACGCACCAAACACATGCGCACTAGTGTTCTACGCACTTAATACATACGCACTAGTTTTCTATGCACTGAATACATGCGCACGAATGTTCCACGCACTAAATACATGCGCCCTGGTGATTCACGCACTAGTTTTCTACTCACTAAAAACATGCACAGTAGTTTTCTATGCACTAAATACATGCGGACAAGTGTTCTGCGCACTAGTTTCCTAAACACTAAATACATGCGCAGTACTGTTTCACGCACTAAATACATGCGCACTAGTTTTCTATGCACTGAATACTGGCGCACTAGTTTTTTATGCATTAAATACATGCGCACTAATGTTCTACACACTAAATACATGCGCACTAGTTTTCTATGCACTAAATACAGGCGCACTAGTTTTCTATGCACTAAATAAATACGTACTATTTTTCCACGAACTAAACACATGCACAGTAGAGTTCCATGTATTAGATATGTACTGTGCGTGGATAATTGTGCAATAGTTTTTTACGCACTAAATACAAGCACAGTAGTTTTCTATGTACTAAATACAAGCGCACTAGTGTCCACGTACTAAATACATGCGCACTAGTTTTTTACGCACTAAATACATGCGCAGTACTGTTCCACGCACTAAATACATGCTCACTAGTTTTCCATGCACTAAATACATGCGCACAAGTGTTCCACGCACAAGTTTCCTAAACACTAAATACATGCGCAGTACTGTTCCACGCACTAAATACATGCACTCTAGTTTTTTATGCACTAAATACTGGCGCACTAGTTTTGTATGCACTAAATACATGCGCACTAATGTTCCACACACTAAATACACGCGCACTAGTTTTCTATGCATTAAATACATGCGCACAAGTGTTCCAAGCACCAGTTTCCTAAACACTAAATACATGCGCAGTACTGTTCCACGCACTAAATACATGCACTCTAGTTTTCTATGCACTAAATACTGGCGCACTAGTTTTGTATCCACTAAATACATGCGCACTAATGTTTTACACACTGTATACGTGCGCACTATTTTTCAAGCACCAAATACATGCGCAGTACTGTTCCACGCACTAAATACATGCACTCTAGTTTCCTATACACTAAATACATGCGCACAAGTGTTCGACGCACCAAACACATGCACACTAATGTTCCACGCACTAAATACATGCGCACTAGTTTTGTATGCACTAAATACATGCGCACTAATGTTCCACACACTAAATACACGCGCACTAGTTTTCTATGCATTAAATACATGCGCACAAGTGTTCCAAGCACCAGTTTCCTAAACACTAAATACATGCGCAGTACTGTTCCACGCACTAAATACATGCACTCTAGTTTTCTATGCACTAAATACTGGCGCACTAGTTTTGTATCCACTAAATACATGCGCACTAATGTTTTACACACTGTATACGTGCGCACTATTTTTCAAGCACCAAATACATGCGCAGTACTGTTCCACGCACTAAATACATGCACTCTAGTTTCCTATACACTAAATACATGCGCACAAGTGTTCGACGCACCAAACACATGCACACTAATGTTCCACGCACTAAATACATGCGCACTAGTTTTCTATGCATTAAATACATGCGCACGAGTGTTCCAAGCACTAGTTTCCTAAACACTAAATACATGCGCAGTACTGTTCCACGCACTAAATACATGCACTCTAGTTTCCTATACACTAAATACATGCGCACTAGTTTTCTATGCACTATATCCATGCGCTCTAGTGTTCCACGCCCTAGATACATGCGCACTAGCTTTCTATGCACTTATCACATGCGCACAAGTGTTCGACGCACCAAACACATGCGCACTAGTGTTCCACGCACTTAAAACATGCGCACTAGTTTTCTATGCATTAAATACATGCGCACAAGTGTTCCAAGCACTAGTTTCCTAAACACTAAATACATGCGCAGTACTGTTCCACGCACTAAATACATGCACTCTAGTTTTTAATGCACTAAATACTGGCGCACTAGTTTTGTATGCACTAAATACATGCGCACTAATGTTCCACACACTAAATACATGCGCACTAGTTTTCTATGCATTGAATACTGGCGCACTAGTTTTTTAGGCACTAAATACATGCGCACTAATGTTCTACACACTAAATACATGCGCACTAGTTTTCTATGCACTAAATACAGGCACACTAGTTTTCTATGCACTAAATACATGCGCACTAATGTTTCACACACAGTATACGTGCGCACTATTTTTCAAGCACCAAATACATGCGCAGTAGTTTTTTACGCACTAAGTACATGCGCACTGGTTTTCTATGCACTAAATAAATACGTACTATTTTTCCACGAACTAAACACATGCGCAGTAGAGTTCCATCCATTAGATATGTACTGTGCGTGGATAATTGTGCAATAGTTTTCTACGCTCTAAATACATGCACAGTAGTTTTCTATGTACTAAATACAAGCGCACTAGTGTCTAACGCACTAAATGCATGCGCACTAGTTTTTTACGCACTAAATACATGCGCAGTACTGTTCCACGCACTAAATACATGCTCACTAGTTTTCCATGCACTAAATACATGCGCACAAGTGTTCCAAGCACTAGTTGGTTAAACACTATATATATGCGCAGTTCTGTTCCACGCACTAAATACATGCGCACTAGTTTTCCATGCACTAAATACATGCGCACTAGTTTTCTATGCACTATATCCATGCGCACTAGTGTTCCACGCCCTAGATACATGCGCACTAGCTTTCTATGCACTTATCACATGCGCACAAGTGTTCGACGCACCAAACAGATGCGCACTAGTGTTCCACGCACTTAAAACATGCGCACTAGTTTTCTATGCAATAAATACATGCGCACAAGTGTTCCACGCACTAGTTTTCAAAACACTAAATACATGCGCAGTACTGTTCCACGCACTAAATACATGCTCACTAGTTTTCCATGCACTAAATACATGCGCACAAGTGTTCCACGCACAAGTTTCCTAAACACTAAATACATGCGCAGTACTGTTCCACGCACTAAATACATGCGCACTAGTTTTCTATGCACTAAATACATACGCACAGGTGTTCCAAGCACTAGTTTCCTAAACTCTAAATACATGCGCAGTACTGTTCCACGCACTAAATACATGCACTCTAGTTTTCTATGCACTAAATACTGGCGCACTAGTTTTGTATTCACTAAATACATGCGCACTAAGTTCCACACACTAAATACATGCGCACTAGTTTTCTATGCACTAAATACATGCGCACAAGTGTTCCACGCACTAGTTTCCTAAACACTAAATACATGCGCACTAATGTTCCACGCACTAAATACATGCGCACTAGTTTTCCATGCACTAAATACATGCGCACTAGTTATCTATGCACTATATCCATGCGCACTAGCTTTCTAGTGCATGCCTATTAGTACATGCCCATTAGTGTTCCACGCACTAGTTTTCTACGCACTAAATACATGCGCAGTAGTTTTTTATGTACTAAATACAAGCGCACTAGTGTTTAACGCACTACATACATGCGCACTAGTTTTCTATGCATTTAATACAGGCGCACTAGTTTTCTATCTACTAAATACAGGCACACTAGTTTTCTATGCAATAAATACATGCGCACTAATGTTCCACGCACTAAATACATGCGCACTAGTTTTCCACGCACTAAATACATGCGCACTAGTTTTCTAGTGCATGCCCATTAGTACTTCCCATTAGTGTTCCACGCACTAGTTTTCTACGCACTAAATACATGCGCAGTAGTTTTTTATGTACTAAATACAAGCGCACTAGTGTTTAACGCACTACATACATGTGCACTAGTTTTCTATGCATTTAATACAGGCGCACTAGTTTTCTATGCACTAAATACTGGCGCACTAGTTTTGTATGCACTAAATACATGCGCACTAATGTTCCACACACTAAATACGCGCGCACTAGTTTTCTATGCACTAAACACATGCTTACAAGTGTTCCACGCACTAGTTTCCTAAACACTAAATACATGCGCAGTACTGTTCCACGCACTAAATACATGCTCACTAGTTTTCTATGCACTAAATGCAGGCGCACTAGTTTTCTATGCACTAAATACAGGCGCACTAGTTTTCTATGCACTATATCCATGCGCACTAGTGTTTCACGCCCTAGATACATGCGCACTAACTTTCTATGCACTTATCACATGCGCACAAGTGTTCGACGCACCAAACACATGCGCACTTGTGTTCCACGCACTAAACAAATACGTACTATTTTTCCACGAGCTTAACACATGCGCAGTAGAATTCCATGCATTAAATATGTACTGTGCGTAGATAATTGCGCAATAGTATGTAGTGCGTGGAACACTAGTGCGTATGTATTTATACTGTAGAACCCTAGTGATCATGTATTTAGTGCGCGGAACATTAATGCGCATATATTTAGTGCGTAGAACACTAGTGCAATTGTATTTAGTGCATAGAAAACTAGTGCGCATGTATTTAGTGCGTGGATCAATAGTGGGCATGTATTTAGTGCGTAGAAAACTAATGCGCATGTATTTAGTGCGTGAAACACTATTTCGCATGTATGTGTTGCTTTGTGAACTAAGACCTATTAATGTTATGTTAATCAGAGTTCTTTAAATTTTCGGGTTCCCGATTCGGGCGGGTCCTTTTCGATTTTCGAGTCCTCGAATATTTTGGGTACTTGACTGATTAAATACATGCGCAGTACTGTTCCACGCACTAAATACATGCGCACTAGTTTTCTACACACTAAATACATGCGCACTAGTTTTCCATGCACTAAATACAGGCGCACTAGTTTTCTATGCACTAAATACATGGGCATTAATGTTTCACACACTGTATAAGTGAGCACTATTTTTCAAGCAACAAATACATGCGCAGTAGTTTTCTTCGCACTAAATACATGCGCACTAGTTTTCTATGCACTAAACAAATACGTACTATTTTTCCACGAACTAAACACATGCGCAGTAGAGTTCCATGCATTAGATATGTACTGTGCGTGGATAATTGTGCAATAGTTTTCTACGCACTAAATACATGCACAGTAGTTTTCTATGTACTAAATACAAGCGCACTAGTGTCCACGTACTAAATACATGCGCACTAGTTTTTTACGCACTAAATACATGCGCAGTACTGTTCCACGCACTAAATACATGCTCACTAGTTTTCCATGCACTAAATACATGCGAACAAGTGTTCCACGCACAAGTTTCCTAAACACTAAATACATGCGCAGTACTGTTCCACGCACTAAATACATGCACTCTAGTTTTTTATGCACTAAATACTGGCGCACTAGTTTTGTATGCACTAAATACATGCGCACTAATGTTCCACACACTAAATACACGCGCACTAGTTTTCTATGCACTAAATACATGCTTACAAGTGTTCTACGCACTAGTTTCCTAAACACTAAATACATGCGCAGTACTGTTCCACGCACTAAATACATGCTCACTAGTTTTCTATACACTAAATGCAGGCGCACTAGTTTTCTATGCACTAAATACAGGCGCACTAGTTTTCTATGCACTATATCCATGCGCACTAGTGTTTCACGCCTTAGATACATGCGCACTAGCTTTCTATGCACTTATCACATGCGCACAAGTGTTCGACGCACCAAACACATGCGCACTAGTGTTCCACGCACTAAATACATGCGCACTAGTTTTCTATGCATTAAATACATGCGCACAAGTGTTCCAAGCACCAGTTTCCTAAACACTAAATACATGCGCAGTACTGTTCCACGCACTAAATACATGCACTCTAGTTTTCTATGCACTAAATACTGGCGCACTAGTTTTGTATGCACTAAATACATGCGCACTAATGTTCCACACACTAAATACACGCGCACTAGTTTTCTATGCACTAAATACATGCTTACAAGTGTTCCACGCACTAGTTTCCTAAACACTTAATACATGCGCAGTACTGTTCCACGCACTAAATACATGCTCACTAGTTTTCTATGCACTAAATGCAGGCGCACTAGTTTTGTATGCACTAAATACAGGCGCACTAGTTTTCTATGCACTATATCCATGCGCACTAGTGTTTCACGCCCTAGATACATGCGCACTAGCTTTCTATGCACTTATCACATGCGCACAAGTGTTCGACGCACCAAACACATGCGCACTAGTGTTCTACGCACTTAATACATACGCACTAGTTTTCTATGCACTGAATACATGCGCACGAATGTTCCACGCACTAAATACATGCGCCCTGGTGATTCACGCACTAGTTTTCTACTCACTAAAAACATGCACAGTAGTTTTCTATGCACTAAATACATGCGGACAAGTGTTCTGCGCACTAGTTTCCTAAACACTAAATACATGCGCAGTACTGTTTCACGCACTAAATACATGCGCACTAGTTTTCTATGCACTGAATATTGGCGCACTAGTTTTTTATGCATTAAATACATGCGCACTAATGTTCTACACACTAAATACATGCGCACTAGTTTTCTATGCACTAAATACAGGCGCACTAGTTTTCTATGCACTAAATAAATACGTACTATTTTTCCACGAACTAAACACATGCACAGTAGAGTTCCATGTATTAGATATGTACTGTGCGTGGATAATTGTGCAATAGTTTTTTACGCACTAAATACAAGCACAGTAGTTTTCTATGTACTAAATACAAGCGCACTAGTGTCCACGTACTAAATACATGCGCACTAGTTTTTTACGCACTAAATACATGCGCAGTACTGTTCCACGCACTAAATACATGCTCACTAGTTTTCCATGCACTAAATACATGCGCACAAGTGTTCCACGCACAAGTTTCCTAAACACTAAATACATGCGCAGTACTGTTCCACGCACTAAATACATGCACTCTAGTTTTTTATGCACTAAATACTGGCGCACTAGTTTTGTATGCACTAAATACATGCGCACTAATGTTCCACACACTAAATACACGCGCACTAGTTTTCTATGCATTAAATACATGCGCACAAGTGTTCCAAGCACCAGTTTCCTAAACACTAAATACATGCGCAGTACTGTTCCACGCACTAAATACATGCACTCTAGTTTTCTATGCACTAAATACTGGCGCACTAGTTTTGTATCCACTAAATACATGCGCACTAATGTTCCACACACTAAATACACGCGCACTAGTTTTCTATGCACTAAATACATGCTTACAAGTGTTCCACGCACTAGTTTCCTAAACACTAAATACATGCGCAGTACTGTTCCACGCACTAAATACATGCTCACTAGTTTTCCATGCACTAAATACATGCGCACAAGTGTTCCACGCACAAGTTTCCTAAACACTAAATACATGCGCAGTACTGTTCCACGCACTAAATACATGCACTCTAGTTTTTTATGCACTAAATACTGGCGCACTAGTTTTGTATGCACTAAATACATGCGCACTATTGTTCCACACACTAAATACACGCGCACTAGTTTTCTATGCACTAAATACATGCTTACAAGTGTTCTACGCACTAGTTTCCTAAACACTAAATACATGCGCAGTACTGTTCCACGCACTAAATACATGCTCACTAGTTTTCTATGCACTAAATGCAGGCGCACTAGTTTTCTATGCACTAAATACATGCGCACAAGTGTTCCAAGCACCAGTTTCCTAAACACTAAATACATGCGCAGTACTGTTCCACGCACTAAATACATGCTCACTAGTTTTCTATGCACTAAATGCAGGCAAACTAGTTTTCTATGCACTAAATACAGGCGCACTAGTTTTCTATGCACTATATCCATGCGCACTAGTGTTTTACGCCCTAGATACATGCGCACTAGCTTTCTATGCACTTATCACATGCGCACAAGTGTTCGACGCACCAAACACATGCGCACGAGTGTTCCACGCACTTAATACATACGCACTAGTTTTCTATGCACTGAATACATGCGCACGAATGTTCCACGCACTAAATACATGCGCCCTAGTGATTCACGCACTAGTTTTCTACGCACTTAAAACATTCACAGTAGTTTTCTATGCACTAAATACATGCGAACAAGTGTTCTGCGCACTAGTTTCCTAAACATTAAATACATGCGCAGTACTGTTTCACGCACTAAATACATGCGCACTAGTTTTCTATGCACTGAATACTGGCGCACTAGTTTTTTATGCACTAAATACATGCGCACTAATGTTCTACACACTAAATACATGCGCACTAGTTTTCTATGCACTAAATACAGGCGCACTAGTTTTCTATGCACTAAATACATGCGCACTAATGTTTCACACACAGTATACGTGCGCACTATTTTTCAAGCACCAAATACATGCGCAGTAGTTTTCTACGCACTAAGTACATGCGCACTGGTTTTCTATGCACTAAATAAATACGTACTATTTTTCCACGAACTAAACACATGCGCACTAGAGTTCCATGCATTAGATATGTACTGTGCGTGGATAATTGTGCAATAGTTTTCTACGCACTAAATACATGCACAGTAGTTTTCTATGTACTAAATACAAGCGCACTAGTGTCTAACGCACTAAATACTTGCGCACTAGTTTTTTACGCACTAAATACATGCGCAGTACTGTTCCACGCACTAAATACATGCTCACTAGTTTTCCATGCACTAAATACATGCGCACTAGTTTTCCATGCACTAAATACATGCGCACTAGTTTTCTATGCACTATATCCATGCGCACTAGCTTTCTATGCACTAAATACATGCGCACTAGTTTTTTCTATACACTAAATACATGCGCACAAGTGTTCGACGCACCAAACACATGCGCACTAGTGTTTAACGCACAAAATACATGTGCACTAGTTTTGTATGCACTAAATACATGCGCACAAGTGTTCCAAGCACTAGTTGGTTAAACACTATATACATGCGCAGTTCTGTTCCACGCACTAAATACATGCGCACTAGTTTTCTATGCATTAAATACAGGCGCACTAGTTTTCTATGCACTAAATACATGCGCACTTATGTTGCACGCACTAAACGCATGCGCACTAGTTTTCCATGCACTAAATACATGCGCACTAGTTTTCTATGCACTATATCCATGCGCACTAGTGTTTCACGCCCTAGATACATGCGCACTAGCTTTCTATGCACTTATCACATGCGCACAAGTGTTCGACGCACCAAACACATGCGCACTAGTGTTCCACGCACTTAATACATACGCACTAGTTTTCTATGCACTGAATACATGCGCCCGAATGTTCCACGCACTAAATACATGCGCCCTAGTGATTCACGCACTAGTTTTCTACGCACTAAAAACATGCACAGTAGTTTTCTATGCACTAAATACATGCGGTCAAGTGTTCTGCGCACAAGTTTCCTAAACACTAAATACATGCGCAGTACTGTTTCACGCACTAAATACATGCGCACTAGTTTTCTATGCACTGAATACTGGCGCACTAGTTTTTTATGCACTAAATACATGCGCACTAATGTTCTACACACTAAATACATGCGCACTAGTTGTCTATGCACTAAATACATGCGCACTAATGTTTCACACACAGTATACGTGCGCACTATTTTTCAAGCACCAAATACATGCGCAGTAGTTTTCTACGCACTAAGTACATGCGCACTGGTTTTCTATGCACTAAATAAATACGTACTATTTTTCCACGAACTAAACACATGCGCACTAGAGTTCCATGCATTAGATATGTACTGTGCGTGGATAATTGTGCAATAGTTTTCTACGCACTAAATACATGCACAGTAGTTTTCTATGTACTAAATACAAGCGCACTAGTGTCTAACGCACTAAATACATGCGCACTAGTTTTTTACGCACTAAATACATGCGCACTAGTTTTTTACGCACTAAATACATGCGCAGTACTGTTCCACGCACTAAATACATGCTCACTAGTTTTCCATGCACTAAATACATGCGCACAAGTGTTCCACGCACAAGTTTCCTAAACACTAAATACATGCGCAGTACTGTTCCACGCACTAAATACATGCACTCTAGTTTTTTATGCACTTAATACTGGCCCACTAGTTTTGTATGCACTAAATACATGCGCACTAATGTTCCACACACTAAATACACGCGCACTAGTTTTCTATGCACTAAATACATGCTTACAAGTGTTCTACGCACTAGTTTCCTAAACACTAAATACATGCGCAGTACTGTTCCACGCACTAAATACATGCTCACTAGTTTTCTATGCACTAAATGCAGGCGCACTAGTTTTCTATGCACTAAATACAGGCGCACTAGTTTTCTATGCACTATATCCATGCGCACTAGTGTTTCACGCCCTAGATACATGCGCACTAGCTTTCTATGCACTTATCACATGCGCACAAGTGTTCGACGCACCAAACACATGCGAACTAGTGTTCCACGCACTAAATACATGCGCACTAGTTTTCTATGCATTAAATACATGCGCACAAGTGTTCCAAGCACCAGTTTCCTAAACACTAAATACATGCGCAGTACTGTTCCACGCACTAAATACATGCACTCTAGTTTTCTATGCACTAAATACTGGCGCACTAGTTTTGTATGCACTAAATACATGCGCACTAATGTTCCACACACTAAATACACGCGCACTAGTTTTCTATGCACTAAATACATGCTTACAAGTGTTCCACGCACTAGTTTCCTAAACATTAAATACATGCGCAGTACTGTTCCACGCACTAAATATATGCTCACTAGTTTTCTATGCACTAAATGCAGGCGCACTAGTTTTCTATGCACTAAATACAGGCGCACTAGTTTTCTATGCACTATATCCATGCGCACTAGTGTTTCACGCCCTAGATACATGCGCACTAGCTTTCTATGCACTTATCACATGCGCACAAGTGTTCGACGCACCAAACACATGCGCACTAGTGTTCCACGCACTTAATACATACGCACTAGTTTTCTATGCACTGAATACATGCGCACGAATGTTCCACGCACTAAATACATGCGCCCTAGTGATTCACGCACTAGTTTTCTACGCACTAAAAACATGCACAGTAGTTTTCTATGCACTAAATACATGCGGACAAGTGTTCTGCGCACTAGTTTCCTAAACACTAAATACATGCGCAGTACTGTTTCACGCACTAAATACATGCGCACTAGTTTTCTATGCACTGAATACTGGCGCACTAGTTTTTTATGCACTAAATACATGCGCACTAATGTTCTACACACTAAATACATGCGCACTAGTTTTCTATGCACTAAATACATGCGCACTAATGTTTCACACACAGTATACGTGCGCACTATTTTTCAAGCACCAAATACATGCGCAGTAGTTTTCTACGCACTAAGTACATGCGCACTGGTTTTCTATGCACTAAATAAATACGTACTATTTTTCCACGAACTAAACACATGCGCACTAGAGTTCCATGCATTAGATATGTACTGTGCGTGGATAATTGTGCAATAGTTTTCTACGCACTAAATACATGCACAGTAGTTTTCTATGTACTAAATACAAGCGCACTAGTGTCTAACGCACTAAATACATGCGCACTAGTTTTTTACGCACTAAATACATGCGCAGTACTGTTCCACGCACTAAATACATGCTCACTAGTTTTCCATGCACTAAATACATGCGCACTAGTTTTTTATGCACTAAATACATGCGCACTAGTTTTCTATGCACTATATCCATGCGCACTAGCTTTCTATGCACTAAATACATGCGCACTAGTTTTTTCTATACACTAAATACATGCGCACAAGTGTTCGACGCACCAAACACATGCGCACTAGTGTTTAACGCACAAAATACATGTGCACTAGTTTTGTATGCACTAAATACATGCGCACAAGTGTTCCAAGCACTAGTTGGTTAAACACTATATACATGCGCAGTTCTGTTCCACGCACTAAATACATGCGCACTAGTTTTCTATGCATTAAATACAGGCGCACTAGTTTTCTATGCACTAAATACATGCGCACTTATGTTGCACGCACTAAACGCATGCGCACTAGTTTTCCATGCACTAAATACATGCGCACTAGTTTTCTATGCACTATATCCATGCGCACTAGTGTTTCACGCCCTAGATACATGCGCACTAGCTTTCTATGCACTTATCACATGCGCACAAGTGTTCGACGCACCAAACACATGCGCACTAGTGTTCCACGCACTTAATACATACGCACTAGTTTTCTATGCACTGAATACATGCGCCCGAATGTTCCACGCACTAAATACATGCGCCCTAGTGATTCACGCACTAGTTTTCTACGCACTAAAAACATGCACAGTAGTTTTCTATGCACTAAATACATGCGGTCAAGTGTTCTGCGCACAAGTTTCCTAAACACTAAATACATGCGCAGTACTGTTTCACGCACTAAATACATGCGCACTAGTTTTCTATGCACTGAATACTGGCGCACTAGTTTTTTATGCACTAAATACATGCGCACTAATGTTCTACACACTAAATACATGCGCACTAGTTGTCTATGCACTAAATACATGCGCACTAATGTTTCACACACAGTATACGTGCGCACTATTTTTCAAGCACCAAATACATGCGCAGTAGTTTTCTACGCACTAAGTACATGCGCACTGGTTTTCTATGCACTAAATAAATACGTACTATTTTTCCACGAACTAAACACATGCGCACTAGAGTTCCATGCATTAGATATGTACTGTGCGTGGATAATTGTGCAATAGTTTTCTACGCACTAAATACATGCACAGTAGTTTTCTATGTACTAAATACAAGCGCACTAGTGTCTAACGCACTAAATACATGCGCACTAGTTTTTTACGCACTAAATACATGCGCACTAGTTTTTTACGCACTAAATACATGCGCAGTACTGTTCCACGCACTAAATACATGCTCACTAGTTTTCCATGCACTAAATACATGCGCACAAGTGTTCCACGCACAAGTTTCCTAAACACTAAATACATGCGCAGTACTGTTCCACGCACTAAATACATGCACTCTAGTTTTTTATGCACTTAATACTGGCCCACTAGTTTTGTATGCACTAAATACATGCGCACTAATGTTCCACACACTAAATACACGCGCACTAGTTTTCTATGCACTAAATACATGCTTACAAGTGTTCTACGCACTAGTTTCCTAAACACTAAATACATGCGCAGTACTGTTCCACGCACTAAATACATGCTCACTAGTTTTCTATGCACTAAATGCAGGCGCACTAGTTTTCTATGCACTAAATACAGGCGCACTAGTTTTCTATGCACTATATCCATGCGCACTAGTGTTTCACGCCCTAGATACATGCGCACTAGCTTTCTATGCACTTATCACATGCGCACAAGTGTTCGACGCACCAAACACATGCGAACTAGTGTTCCACGCACTAAATACATGCGCACTAGTTTTCTATGCATTAAATACATGCGCACAAGTGTTCCAAGCACCAGTTTCCTAAACACTAAATACATGCGCAGTACTGTTCCACGCACTAAATACATGCACTCTAGTTTTCTATGCACTAAATACTGGCGCACTAGTTTTGTATGCACTAAATACATGCGCACTAATGTTCCACACACTAAATACACGCGCACTAGTTTTCTATGCACTAAATACATGCTTACAAGTGTTCCACGCACTAGTTTCCTAAACATTAAATACATGCGCAGTACTGTTCCACGCACTAAATATATGCTCACTAGTTTTCTATGCACTAAATGCAGGCGCACTAGTTTTCTATGCACTAAATACAGGCGCACTAGTTTTCTATGCACTATATCCATGCGCACTAGTGTTTCACGCCCTAGATACATGCGCACTAGCTTTCTATGCACTTATCACATGCGCACAAGTGTTCGACGCACCAAACACATGCGCACTAGTGTTCCACGCACTTAATACATACGCACTAGTTTTCTATGCACTGAATACATGCGCACGAATGTTCCACGCACTAAATACATGCGCCCTAGTGATTCACGCACTAGTTTTCTACGCACTAAAAACATGCACAGTAGTTTTCTATGCACTAAATACATGCGGACAAGTGTTCTGCGCACTAGTTTCCTAAACACTAAATACATGCGCAGTACTGTTTCACGCACTAAATACATGCGCACTAGTTTTCTATGCACTGAATACTGGCGCACTAGTTTTTTATGCACTAAATACATGCGCACTAATGTTCTACACACTACATACATGCGCACTAGTTTTCTATGCACTAAATACATGCGCACTAATGTTTCACACACAGTATACGTGCGCACTATTTTTCAAGCACCAAATACATGCGCAGTAGTTTTCTACGCACTAAGTACATGCGCACTGGTTTTCTATGCACTAAATAAATACGTACTATTTTTCCACGAACTAAACACATGCGCACTAGAGTTCCATGCATTAGATATGTACTGTGCGTGGATAATTGTGCAATAGTTTTCTACGCACTAAATACATGCACAGTAGTTTTCTATGTACTAAATACAAGCGCACTAGTGTCTAACGCACTAAATACATGCGCACTAGTTTTTTACGCACTAAATACATGCGCAGTACTGTTCCACGCACTAAATACATGCTCACTAGTTTTCCATGCACTAAATACATGCGCACTAGTTTTTTATGCACTAAATACATGCGCACTAGTTTTCTATGCACTATATCCATGCGCACTAGCTTTCTATGCACTAAATACATGCGCACTAGTTTTTTCTATACACTAAATACATGCGCACAAGTGTTCGACGCACCAAACACATGCGCACTAGTGTTTAACGCACTAAATACATGTGCACAAGTTTTGTATGCACTAAATACATGCGCACAAGTGTTCCAAGCACTAGTTGGTTAAACACTATATACATGCGCAGTTCTGTTCCACGCACTAAATACATGCGCACTAGTTTTCTATGCATTAAATACAGGCGCACTAGTTTTCTATGCACTAAATTCATGCGCACTTATGTTGCACGCACTAAATGCATGCGCACTAGTTTTCCATGCACTAAATACATGCGCACTAGTTTTCTATGCACTATATCCATGCGCACTAGTGTTCCACGCCCTAGATACATGCGCACTAGCTTTCTATGCACTTATCACATGCGCACAAGTGTTCGACGCACCAAACACATGCGCACTAGTGTTCCACGCACTTAAAACATGCGCACTAGTTTTCTATGCAATAAATACATGCGCACAAGTGTTCCACGCACTAGTTTTCAAAACACTAAATACATGCGCAGTACTGTTCCACGCACTAAATACATGCTCACTAGTTTTCCATGCACTAAATACATGCGCACAAGTGTTCCACGCACAAGTTTCCAAAACACTAAATACATGCGCAGTACTGTTCCACGCACTAAATACATGCACTCTAGTTTTCTATGCACTAAATACTGGCGCACTAGTTTTGTATGCACTAAATACATGCGCACTAATGTTCCACACACTAAATACACGCGCACTAGTTTTCTATTTACTAAATACATGCTTACAAGTGTTCTACGCACTAGTTTCCTAAACACTAAATACATGCGCAGTACTGTTCCACGCACTAAATACATGCTCACTAGTTTTCTATGCACTAAATGCAGGCGCACTAGTTTTCTATGCACTAAATACCGGCGCACTAGTTTTCTATGCACTATATCCATGCGCACTAGTGTTTCACGCCCTAGATACATGCGCACTAGCTTTCTATGCACTTATCACATGCGCACAAGTGTTCGACGCACCAAACACATGCGCACTAGTGTTCCACGCACTAAATACATGCGCACTAATTTTCTATGCATTAAATACATGCGTACAAGTATTCCAAGCACTAGTTTTCTATGCACTGAATACTGGCGCACTAGTTTTTTATGCACCAAATACATGCGCACTAGTTTTCTATGCACTAAATACAGGCGCACTAGTTTTCTATGCACTTAATACATGCGCACTAGTTTTCTATGCACTATATCCATGCGCACTAGCTTTCTATGCACTAAATACATGCGCACTAGTTTTTTCTATACACTAAATACATGCGCACAAGTGTTCGACGCACCAAACACATGCGCACTAGTGATTCACGCACTAGTTTTCTACGCACTAAAAACATGCACAGTAGTTTTCTATGCACTAAATACATGCGGACAAGTGTTCCGCGCACTAGTTTCCTAAACACTAAATACATGCGCAGTACTGTTTCACGCACTAAATACATGCGCACTAGTTTTCTATGCACTGAATACTGGCGCACTAGTATTTTATGCACTAAATACATGCGCACTAATGTTCTACACACTAAATACATGCGCACTAGTTTTCTATGCACTAAATACAGGCGCACTAGTTTTCTATGCACTAAATACATGCGCACTAATGTTTCACACACAGAATACGTGCGCACTATTTTTCAAGCACCAAATACATGCGCAGTAGTTTTCTACACACTAAGTACATGCGCACTGGTTTTCTATGCACTAAATAAATACGTACTATTTTTGCACGAACTAAACACATGCGCAGTAGAGTTCCATGCATTAGATATGTACTGTGCGTAGATAATTGTGCAATAGTTTTCTACGCACTAAATAAATGCACAGTAGTTTTCTATGTACTAAATACAAGCGCACTAGTGTCTAACGCACTAAATGCATGCGCACTAGTTTTTTACGAACTAAATACATGCGCAGTACTGTTCCACGTACTAAATACATGCTCACTAGTTTTCCATGCACTAAATACATGCGGACAAGTGTTCCGCGCACTTGTTTCCTAAACACTAAATACATGCGCAGTACTGTTCCACGCACTAAATACATGCTCACTAGTTTTCTATGCACTAAATGCAGGCGCACTAGTTTTCTATGCACTAAATACAGGCGCACTAGTTTTCTATGCACTATATCCATGCGCACTAGTGTTTCACGCCCTAGATACATGCGCACTAGCTTTCTATGCACTTATCACATGCGCACAAGTATTCGACGCACCAAACACATGCGCACTAGTGTTACACGCACTTAATACATACGCACTAGTTTTCTATGCACTGAATACATGCGCACGAATGTTCCACGCACTAAGTACATGCGCCCTAGTGATTCATGCACTAGTTTTCTACGCACTAAAAACATGCACAGTAGTTTTCTATGCACTAAATACATGCGGACAAGTGTTCTGCGCACTAGTTTCCTAAACACTAAATACATGCGCAGTACTGTTTCACGCACTAAATACTGGCGCACTAGTTTTGTATGCACTAAATACATGCGCACTAATGTTCTACACACTAAATACACGCGCACTAGTTTTCTATGCACTAAATACATGCTTACAAGTGTTCCACGCACTAGTTTCCTAAACACTAAATACATACGCAGTACTGTTCCACGCACTAAATACATGCTCACTAGTTTTCTATGCACTAAATGCAGGCGCACTAGTTTTCTATGCACTAAATACAGGCGCACTAGTTTTCTATGCACTATATCCATGCGCACTAGTGTTTCACGCCCTAGATACATGCGCACTAGCTTTCTATGCACTTATCACATGCGCACAAGTGTTCGACGCACCAAACACGTGCGCACTAGTTTTCTATGCACTAAATACATGCGCACTAGTTTTCTATGCACTAAATACATGCCCCCTAGTGTTCCACGCACTAGCTTTCTACTCACTTAATACATGCGCAGTAGTTTTCTATGTACTAAATACAAGCGCGCTAGTGTTTAACTCATTACATACATGCGCACTAGTTTTCTGTGCTTTTAATACAGGCGCACTAGTTTTCTATGCACTAAATAATTACGTACTATTTTTCCACGAACTAAACACATGCGCAGTAGAGTTCCATGCATTAGATATGTACTGTGCGTGGATAATTGTGCAATAGTTTTCTACTCACTAAATACATGCACAGTAGTTTTCTATGTACTAAATACAACCGCACTAGTGTCTAACGCACTAAATACATGCGCACTAGTTTTTTACGCACTAAATACATGCGCACTAGTTTTTTACGCACTAAATACATGCTCACTAGTTTTCCATGCACTAAATACATGCGGACAAGTGTTCCACGCACTAGTTTCCTAAACACTAAATACATGCGCAGTACTGTTCCACGCACTAAATACATGCTCACTAGTTTTCTATGCACTAAATGCAGGCGCACTAGTTTTCTATGCACTAAATACAGGCGCACTAGTTTTCTATGCACTATATCCATGCGCACTAGTGTTTCACGCCCTAGATACATGCGCACTAGCTTTCTATGCACTTATCACATGCGCACAAGTGTTCGACGCACCAAACACATGCGCACTAGTGTTCCACGCACTTAATACATACGCACTAGTTTTCTATGCACTGAATACATGCGCACGAATGTTCCACGCACTAAATACATGCGCCCTAGTGATTCACGCACTAGTTTTCTACGCACTAAAAACATGCACAGTAGTTTTCTATGCACTAAATACATGCGGACAAGTGTTCTGCGCACTAGTTTCCTAAACACTAAATACATGCGCAGTACTGTTTCACGCACTAAATACTGGCGCACTAGTTTTGTATGCACTAAATACATGCGCACTAATGTTCCACACACTAAATACACGCGCACTAGTTTTCTATGCACTAAATACATGCTTACAAGTGTTCCACGCACTAGTTTCCTAAACACTAAATACATGCGCAGTACTGTTCCACGCACTAAATACATGCTCACTAGTTTTCTATGCACTAAATGCAGGCGCACTAGTTTTCTATGCACTAAATACAGGCGCACTAGTTTTCTATGCACTATATCCATGCGCACTAGTGTTTCACGCCCTAGATACATGCGCACTAGCTTTCTATGCACTTATCACATGCGCACAAGTGTTCCACGCACCAAACACATGCGCACTAGTGTTCCACGCACTTAATACATACGCACTAGTTTTCTATGCACTGAATACATGCGCACGAATGTTCCACGCACTAAATACATGCGCCCTAGTGTTCTATGCACTGAATACTGGCGCACTAGTTTTTTATGCACTAAATACATGCGCACTAATGTTCTACACACTAAATACATGCGCACTAGTTTTCTATGCACTAAATACATGCGCACTAATGTTTCACACACAGTATACGTGCGCACTATTTTTCAAGCACCAAATACATGCGCAGTAGTTTTCTACGCACTAAGTACATGCGCACTGGTTTTCTATGCACTAAATAAATACGTACTATTTTTCCACGAACTAAACACATGCGCACTAGAGTTCCATGCATTAGATATGTACTGTGCGTGGATAATTGTGCAATAGTTTTCTACGCACTAAATACATGCACAGTAGTTTTCTATGTACTAAATACAAGCGCACTAGTGTCTAACGCACTAAATACATGCGCACTAGTTTTTTACGCACTAAATACATGCGCAGTACTGTTCCACGCACTAAATACATGCTCACTAGTTTTCCATGCACTAAATACATGCGCACTAGTTTTTTATGCACTAAATACATGCGCACTAGTTTTCTATGCACTATATCTATGCGCACTAGCTTTCTATGCACTAAATACATGCGCACTAGTTTTTTCTATACACTAAATACATGCGCACAAGTGTTCGACGCACCAAACACATGCGCACTAGTGTTTAACACACTAAATACATGTGCACTAGTTTTGTATGCACTAAATACATGCGCACAAGTGTTCGACGCACCAAACACATGCGCACTAGTGTTTAACGCACTAAATACATGTGCACTAGTTTTGTATGCACTAAATACATGCGCACAAGTGTTCCAAGCACTAGTTGGTTAAACACTATATACATGCGCAGTTCTGTTCCACGCACTAAATACATGCCCACTAGTTTTCTATGCATTAAATACCGGCGCACTAGTTTTCTATGCACTAAATACATGCGCACTAATGTTGCACGCACTAAATGCATGCGCACTAGTTTTCCATGCACTAAATACATGCGCACTAGTTTTCTATGCACTATATCCATGCGCACTAGTGTTCCACGCCCTAGATACATGCGCACTAGCTTCCTATGCACTTATCACATGCGCACAAGTGTTCGACGCACCAAACACATGCGCACTAGTTTTCCATGCACTAAATACATGCGCACTAGTTTTCTATGCACTAAATACATGCCCCCTAGTGTTCCACGCACTAGCTTTCTACTCACTTAAAACATGCGCAGTAGTTTTCTATGTACTAAATACAAGCGCGCTAGTGTTTAACTCATTACATACATGCGCACTAGTTTTCTGTGCTTTTAATACAGGCGCACTAGTTTTCTATGCACTAAATAATTACGTACTATTTTTCCACGAACTAAACACATGCGCAGTAGAGTTCCATGCATTAGATATGTACTGTGCGTGGATAATTGTGCAATAGTTTTCTACTCACTAAATACATGCACAGTAGTTTTCTATGTACTAAATACAACCGCACTAGTGTCTAACGCACTAAATACATGCGCACTAGTTTTTTACGCACTAAATACATGCGCACTAGTTTTTTACGCACTGAATACATGCTCACTAGTTTTCTATGCACTAAATACAGGCGCACTAGTTTTCTATGCACTATATCCATGCGCACTAGTGTTTCACGCCCTAGATACATGCGCACTAGCTTTCTTTGCACTTATCACATGCGCACAAGTGTTCGACGCACCAAACACATGCGCACCAGTGTTCCACGCACTAAATACATGCGCACTAATTTTCTATGTATTAAATACATGCGCACAAGTGTTCCAAGCACTAGTTTTCTATGCACTGAATACTGGCGCACTAGTTTTTTATGCACCAAATACATGCGCACTAGTTTTCTATGCACTAAATACAGGCGCACTAGTTTTCTATGCACTTAATACATGCGCACTAGTTTTCTATGCACTATATCCATGCGCACTAGCTTTCTATGCACTAAATACATGGGCACTAGTTTTTTCTATACACTAAATACATGCGCACAAGTGTTCGACGCACCAAACACATGCGCACTAGTGATTCACGCACTAGTTTTCTACGCACTAAAAACATGCACAGTAGTTTTCTATGCACTAAATACATGCGGACAAGTGTTCCGCGCACTAGTTTCCTAAACACTAAATACATGCGCAGTACTGTTTCACGCACTAAATACATGCGCACTAGTTTTCTATGCACTGAATACTGGCGCACTAGTTTTTTATGCACTAAATACATGCGCACTAATGTTCTACACACTAAATACATGCGCACTAGTTTTCTATGCACTAAATACAGGCGCACTAGTTTTCTATGCACTAAATACATGCGCACTAATGTTTCACACACAGAATACGTGCGCACTATTTTTAAAGCACCAAATACATGCGCAGTAGTATTCTACACACTAAGTACATGCGCACTGGTTTTCTATGCACTAAATAAATACGTACTATTTTTGCACGAACTAAACACATGCGCAGTAGAGTTCCATGCATTAGATATGTACTGTGCGTAGATAATTGTGCAATAGTTTTCTACGCACTAAATAAATGCACAGTAGTTTTCTATGTACTAAATACAAGCGCACTAGTGTCTAACGCACTAAATGCATGCGCACTAGTTTTCCATGCAATAAATACATGCGCACTAGTTTTCTATGCACTATATCCATGCGCACTAGCTTTCTATTCACTAAATACATGCGCACTAGTTTTTTCTATACACTAAATACATGCGCACAAGTGTTCGACGCACCAAACACATGCGCACTAGTGTTTAACGCACTAAATACATGTGCACTAGTTTTGTATGCACTAAATACATGCGCACAAGTGTTCCAAGCACTGGTTGGTTAAACACTATATACATGCGCAGTTCTGTTCCACGCACTAAATACATGCGCACTAGTTTTCTATGCATTAAATACAGGCGCACTAGTTTTCTATGCACTAAATTCATGCGCACTTATGTTGCACGCACTAAATGCATGCGCACTAGTTTTCCATGCACTAAATACATGCGCACTAGTTTTCTATGCACTATATCCATGCGCACTAGTGTTCCACGCCCTAGATACATGCGCACTAGCTTTCTATGCACTTATCACATGCGCACAAGTGTTCGACGCACCAAACACATGCGCACTAGTGTTCCACGCACTTAAAACATGCGCACTAGTTTTCTATGCAATAAATACATGCGCACAAGTGTTCCACGCACTAGTTTTCAAAACACTAAATACATGCGCAGTACTGTTCAACGCACTAAATACATGCTCACTAGTTTTCCATGCACTAAATACATGCGCACAAGTGTTCCACGCACAAGTTTCCTAAACACTAAATACATGCGCAGTACTGTTCCACGCACTAAATACATGCACTCTAGTTTTCTATGCACTAAATACTGGCGCACTAGTTTTGTATGCACTAAATACATGCGCACTAATGTTCCACACACTAAATACACGCGCACTAGTTTTCTATGTACTAAATACATGCTTACAAGTGTTCTACGCACTAGTTTCCTAAACACTAAATACATGCGCAGTACTGTTCCACGCACTAAATACATGCTTACTAGTTTTCTATGCACTAAATGCAGGCGCACTAGTTTTCTATGCACTAAATACAGGCGCACTAGTTTTCTATGCACTATATCCATGCGCACTAGTGTTTCACGCCCTAGATACATGCGCACTAGCTTTCTATGCACTTATCACATGCGCACAAGTGTTCGACGCACCAAACACATGCGCACTAGTGTTTCACGCACTAAATACATGCGCACTAATCTTCTATGCATTAAATACATGCGTACAAGTGTTCCAAGCACTAGTTTTCTATGCACTGAATACTGGCGCACTAGTTTTTTATGCACCAAATACATGCGCACTAGTTTTCTATGCACTAAATACAGGCGCACTAGTTTTCTATGCACTTAATACATGCGCACTAGTTTTCTATGCACTATATCCATGCGCACTAGCTTTCTATGCACTAAATACATGCGCACTAGTTTTTTCTATACACTAAATACATGCGCACAAGTGTTCGACGCACCAAACAAATGCGCACTAGTGTTTAACGCACTAAATACATGTGCACTAGTTTTGTATGCACTAAATACATGCGCACAAGTGTTCCAAGCACTAGTTAGTTAAACACTATATACATGCGCAGTTCTGTTCCACGCAGTAAATACATGCGCACTAGTTTTCTATGCATTAAATACAGGCGTACTAGTTTTTTATGCACCAAATACATGCGCACTAGTTTTCTATGCACTAAATACAGGCGCACTAGTTTTCTATGCACTTAATACATGCGCACTAGTTTTCTATGCACTATATCCATGCGCACTAGCTTTCTATGCACTAAATACATGGGCACTAGTTTTTTCTATACACTAAATACATGCGCACAAGTGTTCGACGCACCAAACACATGCGCACTAGTGATTCACGCACTAGTTTTCTACGCACTAAAAACATGCACAGTAGTTTTCTATGCACTAAATACATGCGGACAAGTGTTCCGCGCACTAGTTTCCTAAACACTAAATACATGCGCAGTACTGTTTCACGCACTAAATACATGCGCACTAGTTTTCTATGCACTGAATACTGGCGCACTAGTTTTTTATGCACTAAATACATGCGCACTAATGTTCTACACACTAAATACATGCGCACTAGTTTTCTATGCACTAAATACAGGCGCACTAGTTTTCTATGCACTAAATACATGCGCACTAATGTTTCACACACAGAATACGTGCGCACTATTTTTAAAGCACCAAATACATGCGCAGTAGTATTCTACACACTAAGTACATGCGCACTGGTTTTCTATGCACTAAATAAATACGTACTATTTTTGCACGAACTAAACACATGCGCAGTAGAGTTCCATGCATTAGATATGTACTGTGCGTAGATAATTGTGCAATAGTTTTCTACGCACTAAATAAATGCACAGTAGTTTTCTATGTACTAAATACAAGCGCACTAGTGTCTAACGCACTAAATGCATGCGCACTAGTTTTCCATGCACTAAATACATGCGCACTAGTTTTCTATGCACTATATCCATGCGCACTAGCTTTCTATTCACTAAATACATGCGCACTAGTTTTTTCTATACACTAAATACATGCGCACAAGTGTTCGACGCACCAAACACATGCGCACTAGTGTTTAACGCACTAAATACATGTGCACTAGTTTTGTATGCACTAAATACATGCGCACAAGTGTTCCAAGCACTAGTTGGTTAAACACTATATACATGCGCAGTTCTGTTCCACGCACTAAATACATGCGCACTAGTTTTCTATGCATTAAATACAGGCGCACTAGTTTTCTATGCACTAAATTCATGCGCACTTATGTTGCACGCACTAAATGCATGCGCACTAGTTTTCCATGCACTAAATACATGCGCACTAGTTTTCTATGCACTATATCCATGCGCACTAGTGTTCCACGCCCTAGATACATGCGCACTAGCTTTCTATGCACTTATCACATGCGCACAAGTGTTCGACGCACCAAACACATGCGCACTAGTGTTCCACGCACTTAAAACATGCGCACTAGTTTTCTGTGCAATAAATACATGCGCACAAGTGTTCCACGCACTAGTTTTCAAAACACTAAATACATGCGCAGTACTGTTCCACGCACTAAATACATGCTCACTAGTTTTCCATGCACTAAATACATGCGCACAAGTGTTCCACGCACAAGTTTCCTAAACACTAAATACATGCGCAGTACTGTTCCACGCACTAAATACATGCACTCTAGTTTTCTATGCACTAAATACTGGCGCACTAGTTTTGTATGCACTAAATACATGCGCACTAATGTTCCACACACTAAATACACGCGCACTAGTTTTCTATGTACTAAATACATGCTTACAAGTGTTCTACGCACTAGTTTCCTAAACACTAAATACATGCGCAGTACTGTTCCACGCACTAAATACATGCTTACTAGTTTTCTATGCACTAAATGCAGGCGCACTAGTTTTCTATGCACTAAATACAGGCGCACTAGTTTTCTATGCACTATATCCATGCGCACTAGTGTTTCACGCCCTAGATACATGCGCACTAGCTTTCTATGCACTTATCACATGCGCACAAGTGTTCGACGCACCAAACACATGCGCACTAGTGTTTCACGCACTAAATACATGCGCACTAATCTTCTATGCATTAAATACATGCGTACAAGTGTTCCAAGCACTAGTTTTCTATGCACTGAATACTGGCGCACTAGTTTTTTATGCACCAAATACATGCGCACTAGTTTTCTATGCACTAAATACAGGCGCACTAGTTTTCTATGCACTTAATACATGCGCACTAGTTTTCTATGCACTATATCCATGCGCACTAGCTTTCTATGCACTAAATACATGCGCAATAGTTTTTTCTATACACTAAATACATGCGCACAAGTGTTCGACGCACCAAACAAATGCGCACTAGTGTTTAACGCACTAAATACATGTGCACTAGTTTTGTATGCACTAAATACATGCGCACAAGTGTTCCAAGCACTAGTTAGTTAAACACTATATACATGCGCAGTTCTGTTCCACGCAGTAAATACATGCGCACTAGTATTCTATGCATTAAATACAGGCGCACTAGTTTTCTATGCACTAAATACATGCGCAGTACTGTTCCACGCACTAAATACATGCTCACTAGTTTTCCATGCACTAAATACATGCGCACTAGTTTTCTATGCACTATATCCATGCGCACTAGCTTTCTATGCACTATATACATGCACACTAGTTTTTTCTATACACAAAATACATGCGCACAAGTGTTCGACGCACCAAACACATGCGCACTAGTGTTTAACGCACTAAATACATGTGCACTAGTTTTGTATGCACTAAATACATGCGCACAAGTGTTCCAAGCACTAGTTGGTTAAACACTATATACATGCGCAGTTCTGTTCCACGCACTAAATACATGCCCACTAGTTTTCTATGCATTAAATACCGGCGCACTAGTTTTCTATGCATTAAATACATGCGCACTAATGTTGCACGCACTAAATGCATGCGCACTAGTTTTCCATGCACTAAATACATGCGCACTAGTTTTCTATGCACTATATCCATGCGCACTAGTGTTCCACGCCCTAGATACATGCGCACTAGCTTTCTATGCACTTATCACATGCGCACAAGTGTTCGACGCACCAAACACATGCGCACTAGTTTTCCATGCACTAAATACATGCGCACTAGTTTTCTATGCACTAAATACATGCCCCCTAGTGTTCCACGCACTAGCTTTCTACTCACTTAATACATGCGCAGTAGTTTTCTATGTACTAAATACAAGCGCGCTAGTGTTCAACTCATTACATACATGCGCACTAGTTTTCTGTGCTTTTAATACAGGCGCACTAGTTTTCTATGCACTAAATAGTTACGTACTATTTTTCCACGAACTAAACACATGCGCAGTAGAGTTCCATGCATTAGATATGTACTGTGCGTGGATAATTGTGCAATAGTTTTCTACTTACTAAATACATGCACAGTAGTTTTCTATGTACTAAATACAACCGCACTAGTGTCTAACGCACTAAATACATGCGCACTAGTTTTTTACGCACTAAATACATGCGCACTAGTTTTTTACGCACTGAATACATGCTCACTAGTTTTCCATGCACTAAATACATGCGGACAAGTGTTCTGCGCTCTAGTTCCTAAACACTAAATACATGCGCAGTACTGTTCCACGCACTAAATACATGCTCACTAGTTTTCTATGCACTAAATGCAGGCGCACTAGTTTTCTATGCACTAAATACAGGCGCACTAGTTTTCTATGCACTATATCCATGCGCACTAGTGTTTCACGCCCTAGATACATGCGCACTAGCTTTCTTTGCACTTATCACATGCGCACAAGTGTTCGACGCACCAAACACATGCGCACTAGTGTTCCACGCACTAAATACATGCGCACTAATTTTCTATGCATTAAATACATGCGCACAAGTGTTCCAAGCACTAGTTTTCTATGCACTGAATACTGGCGCACTAGTTTTTTATGCACCAAATACATGCGCACTAGTTTTCTATGCACTAAATACAGGCGCACTAGTTTTCTATGCACTTAATACATGCGCACTAGTTTTCTATGCACTATATCCATGCGCACTAGCTTTCTATGCACTAAATACATGGGCACTAGTTTTTTCTATACACTAAATACATGCGCACAAGTGTTCGACGCACCAAACACATGCGCACTAGTGATTCACGCACTAGTTTTCTACGCACTAAAAACATGCACAGTAGTTTTCTATGCACTAAATACATGCGGACAAGTGTTCCGCGCACTAGTTTCCTAAACACTAAATACATGCGCAGTACTGTTCCACGCACTAAATACATGCTTACTAGTTTTCTATGCACTAAATGCAGGCGCACTAGTTTTCTATGCACTAAATACAGGCGCACTAGTTTTCTATGCACTATATCCATGCGCACTAGTGTTTCACGCCCTAGATACATGCGCACTAGCTTTCTATGCACTTATCACATGCGCACAAGTGTTCGACGCACCAAACACATGCGCACTAGTGTTTCACGCACTAAATACATGCGCACTAATCTTCTATGCATTAAATACATGCGTACAAGTGTTCCAAGCACTAGTTTTCTATGCACTGAATACTGGCGCACTAGTTTTTTATGCACCAAATACATGCGCACTAGTTTTCTATGCACTAAATACAGGCGCACTAGTTTTCTATGCACTTAATACATGCGCACTAGTTTTCTATGCACTATATCCATGCGCACTAGCTTTCTATGCACTAAATACATGCGCACTAGTTTTTTCTATACACTAAATACATGCGCACAAGTGTTCGACGCACCAAACAAATGCGCACTAGTGTTTAACGCACTAAATACATGTGCACTAGTTTTGTATGCACTAAATACATGCGCACAAGTGTTCCAAGCACTAGTTAGTTAAACACTATATACATGCGCAGTTCTGTTCCACGCAGTAAATACATGCGCACTAGTTTTCTATGCATTAAATACAAGCGCACTAGTTTTTTATGCACCAAATACATGCGCACTAGTTTTCTATGCACTAAATACAGGCGCACTAGTTTTCTATGCACTTAATACATGCGCACTAGTTTTCTATGCACTATATCCATGCGCACTAGCTTTCTATTCACTAAATACATGCGCACTAGTTTTTTCTATACACTAAATACATGCGCACAAGTGTTCGACGCACCAAACACATGCGCACTAGTGTTTAACGCACTAAATACATGTGCACTAGTTTTGTATGCACTAAATACATGCGCACAAGTGTTCCAAGCACTAGTTGGTTAAACACTATATACATGCGCAGTTCTGTTCCACGCACTAAATACATGCGCACTAGTTTTCTATGCATTAAATACAGGCGCACTAGTTTTCTATGCACTAAATTCATGCGCACTTATGTTGCACGCACTAAATGCATGCGCACTAGTTTTCCATGCACTAAATACATGCGCACTAGTTTTCTATGCACTATATCCATGCGCACTAGTGTTCCACGCCCTAGATACATGCGCACTAGCTTTCTATGCACTTATCACATGCGCACAAGTGTTCGACGCACCAAACACATGCGCACTAGTGTTCCACGCACTTAAAACATGCGCACTAGTTTTCTATGCAATAAATACATGCGCACAAGTGTTCCACGCACTAGTTTTCAAAACACTAAATACATGCGCAGTACTGTTCCACGCACTAAATACATGCTCACTAGTTTTCCATGCACTAAATACATGCGCACAAGTGTTCCACGCACAAGTTTCCTAAACACTAAATACATGCGCAGTACTGTTCCACGCACTAAATACATGCACTCTAGTTTTCTATGCACTAAATACTGGCGCACTAGTTTTGTATGCACTAAATACATGCGCACTAATGTTCCACACACTAAATACACGCGCACTAGTTTTCTATGTACTAAATACATGCTTACAAGTGTTCTACGCACTAGTTTCCTAAACACTAAATACATGCGCAGTACTGTTCCACGCACTAAATACATGCTTACTAGTTTTCTATGCACTAAATGCAGGCGCACTAGTTTTCTATGCACTAAATACAGGCGCACTAGTTTTCTATGCACTATATCCATGCGCACTAGTGTTTCACGCCCTAGATACATGCGCACTAGCTTTCTATGCACTTATCACATGCGCACAAGTGTTCGACGCACCAAACACATGCGCACTAGTGTTTCACGCACTAAATACATGCGCACTAATCTTCTATGCATTAAATACATGCGTACAAGTGTTCCAAGCACTAGTTTTCTATGCACTGAATACTGGCGCACTAGTTTTTTATGCACCAAATACATGCGCACTAGTTTTCTATGCACTAAATACAGGCGCACTAGTTTTCTATGCACTTAATACATGCGCACTAGTTTTCTATGCACTATATCCATGCGCACTAGCTTTCTATGCACTAAATACATGCGCACTAGTTTTTTCTATACACTAAATACATGCGCACAAGTGTTCGACGCACCAAACAAATGCGCACTAGTGTTTAACGCACTAAATACATGTGCACTAGTTTTGTATGCACTAAATACATGCGCACAAGTGTTCCAAGCACTAGTTAGTTAAACACTATATACATGCGCAGTTCTGTTCCACGCAGTAAATACATGCGCACTAGTTTTCTATGCATTAAATACAGGCGCACTAGTTTTCTATGCACTAAATACATGCGCAGTACTGTTCCACGCACTAAATACATGCTCACTAGTTTTCCATGCACTAAATACATGCGCACTAGTTTTCTATGCACTATATCCATGCGCACTAGCTTTCTATGCACTATATACATGCACACTAGTTTTTTCTATACACAAAATACATGCGCACAAGTGTTCGACGCACCAAACACATGCGCACTAGTGTTTAACGCACTAAATACATGTGCACTAGTTTTGTATGCACTAAATACATGCGCACAAGTGTTCCAAGCACTAGTTGGTTAAACACTATATACATGCGCAGTTCTGTTCCACGCACTAAATACATGCCCACTAGTTTTCTATGCATTAAATACCGGCGCACTAGTTTTCTATGCACTAAATACATGCGCACTAATGTTGCACGCACTAAATGCATGCGCACTAGTTTTCCATGCACTAAATACATGCGCACTAGTTTTCTATGCACTATATCCATGCGCACTAGTGTTCCACGCCCTAGATACATGCGCACTAGCTTTCTATGCACTTATCACATGCGCACAAGTGTTCGACGCACCAAACACATGCGCACTAGTTTTCCATGCACTAAATACATGCGCACTAGTTTTCTATGCACTAAATACATGCCCCCTAGTGTTCCACGCACTAGCTTTCTACTCACTTAATACATGCGCAGTAGTTTTCTATGTACTAAATACAAGCGCGCTAGTGTTTAACTCATTACATACATGCGCACTAGTTTTCTGTGCTTTTAATACAGGCGCACTAGTTTTCTATGCACTAAATAATTACGTACTATTTTTCCACGAACTAAACACATGCGCAGTAGAGTTCCATGCATTAGATATGTACTGTGCGTGGATAATTGTGCAATAGTTTTCTACTCACTAAATACATGCACAGTAGTTTTCTATGTACTAAATACAACCGCACTAGTGTCTAACGCACTAAATACATGCGCACTAGTTTTTTACGCACTAAATACATGCGCACTAGTTTTTTACGCACTGAATACATGCTCACTAGTTTTCCATGCACTAAATACATGCGGACAAGTGTTCTGCGCTCTAGTTCCTAAACACTAAATACATGCGCAGTACTGTTCCACGCACTAAATACATGCTCACTAGTTTTCTATGCACTAAATGCAGGCGCACTAGTTTTCTATGCACTAAATACAGGCGCACTAGTTTTCTATGCACTATATCCATGCGCACTAGTGTTTCACGCCCTAGATACATGCGCACTAGCTTTCTTTGCACTTATCACAGGCGCACTAGTTTTCTATGCACTAAATACATGCGCACTAATGTTTCACACACAGAATACGTGCGCACTATTTTTAAAGCACCAAATACATGCGCAGTAGTATTCTACACACTAAATACATGCGCACTAGTTTTTTACGCACTAAATACATGCGCAGTACTGTTCCACGCACTAAATACATGCTCACTAGTTTTCCATGCACTAAATACATGCGCACAAGTATTCCACGCACAAGTTTCCTAAACACTAAATACATGCGCAGTACTGTTCCACGCACTAAATACATGCACTCTAGTTTTTTATGCACTAAATACTGGCCCACTAGTTTTGTATGCACTAAATACATGCGCACTAATGTTCCACACACTAAATACACGCGCACTAGTTTTCTATGCACTAAATACAGGCGCACTAGTTTTCTATGCACTATATCCATGCGCACTAGTGTTTCACGCCCTAGATACATGCGCACTAGCTTTCTATGCACTTATCACATGAGCACAAGTGTTCGACGCACCAAACACATGCGCACTAGTGTTCCACGCACTAAATACATGCGCACTAGTTTTCTATGCATTAAAGACATGCGCACAAGTGTTCCAAGCACCAGTTTCCTAAACACTAAATACATGCGCAGTACTGTTCCACGCACTAAATACATGCACTCTAGTTTTCTATGCACTAAATACTGGCGCACTAGTTTTGTATGCACTATATCCATGCGCACTAGTGTTTCACGCCCTAGATACATGCGCACTAGCTTTCTATGCACTTATCACATGCGCACAAGTGTTCGACGCACCAAACACATGCGCACTAGTTTTCCACGCACTTAATACATGCGCACTAGTTTTCCATGCACTGAATACTGGCGCACTAGTTTTTTATGCACTAAATACATGCGCACTAATGTTCTACACACTAAATACATGCGCACTAGTTTTCTATGCACTAAATACAGGCGCACTAGTTTTCTATGCACTACATACATGCGCACTAATGTTTCACACACAGAATACGTGCGCACTATTTTTCAAGCACCAAATACATGCGCAGTAGTATTCTACACACTAAGTACATGCGCACTGGTTTTCTATGCACTAAATAAATACGTACTATTTTTGCACGAACTAAACACATGCGCAGTAGAGTTCCATCCATTAGATATGTACTGTGCGTAGATAATTGTGCAATAGTTTTCTACGCACTAAATGAATGCACAGTAGTTTTCTATGTACTAAATACAAGCGCACTAGTGTCTAACGCACTAAATGCATGCGCACTAGTTTTCCATGCACTAAATACATGCGCACTAGTTTTCTATGCACTATATCCATGCGCACTAGCTTTCTATTCACTAAATACATGCGCACTAGTTTTTTCTATACACTAAATACATGCGCACAAGTGTTCGACGCACCAAACACATGCGCACTAGTGTTTAACGCACTAAATACATGTGCACTAGTTTTGTATGCACTAAATACATGCGCACAAGTGTTCCAAGCACTAGTTAGTTAAACACTATATACATGCGCAGTTCTGTTCCACGCAGTAAATACATGCGCACTAGTTTTCTATGCATTAAATACAGGCGCACTAGTTTTCTATGCACTAAATACATGCGCAGTACTGTTCCACGCACTAAATACATGCTCACTAGTTTTCCATGCACTAAATACATGCGCACTAGTTTTCTATGCACTAAATACAGGCGCACTAGTTTTCTATGCACTAAATACATGCGCACTAATGTTTCACACACAGTATACGTGCGCACTATTTTTCAAGCACCAAATACATGCGCAGTAGTTTTATACGCACTAAGTACATGCGCACTGGTTTTCTATGCACTAAATAAATACGTACTATTTTTCCACGAACTAAACACATGCGCACTAGAGTTCCATGCATTAGATATGTACTGTGCGTGGATAATTGTGCAATAGTTTTCTACGCACTAAATACATGCACAGTAGTTTTCTATGTACTAAATACAAGCGCACTAGTGTCTAACGCACTAAATACATGCGCACTAGTTTTTTACGCACTAAATACATGCGCAGTACTGTTCCACGCACTAAATACATGCTCACTAGTTTTCCATGCACTAAATACATGCGCACAAGTATTCCACGCACAAGTTTCCTAAACACTAAATACATGCGCAGTACTATTCCACGCACTACATACATGCACTCTAGTTTTTTATGCACTAAATACTGGCCCACTAGTTTTGTATGCACTAAATACATGCGCACTAATGTTCCACACACTAAATACACGCGCACTAGTTTTCTATGCACTAAATACATGCTTACAAGTGTTCTACGCACTAGTTTCCTAAACACTAAATACATGCGCAGTACTGTTCCACGCACTAAATACATGCTCACTAGTTTTCTATGCACTAAATGCAGGCGCACTAGTTTTCTATGCACTAAATACAGGCGCACTAGTTTTCTATGCACTATATCCATGCGCACTAGTGTTTCACGCCCTAGATACATGCGCACTAGCTTTCTATGCACTTATCACATGCGCACAAGTGTTCGACGCACCAAACACATGCGCACTAGTGTTCCACGCACTAAATACATGCGCACTAATTTTCTATGCATTAAATACATGCGCACAAGTGTTCCAAGCACTAGTTTTCTATGCACTGAATACTGGCGCACTAGTTTTTTATGCACCAAATACATGCGCACTAGTTTTCTATGCACTAAATACAGGCGCACTAGTTTTCTATGCACTTAATACATGCGCACTAGTTTTCTATGCACTATATCCATGCGCACTAGCTTTCTATGCACTAAATACATGGGCACTAGTTTTTTCTATACACTAAATACATGCGCACAAGTGTTCGACGCACCAAACACATGCGCACTAGTGATTCACGCACTAGTTTTCTACGCACTAAAAACATGCACAGTAGTTTTCTATGCACTAAATACATGCGGACAAGTGTTCCGCGCACTAGTTTCCTAAACACTAAATACATGCGCAGTACTGTTTCACGCACTAAATACATGCGCACTAGTTTTCTATGCACTGAATACTGGCGCACTAGTTTTTTATGCACTAAATACATGCGCACTAATGTTCTACACACTAAATACATGCGCACTAGTTTTCTATGCACTAAATACAGGCGCACTAGTTTTCTATGCACTAAATACATGCGCACTAATGTTTCACACACAGAATACGTGCGCACTATTTTTAAAGCACCAAATACATGCGCAGTAGTATTCTACACACTAAGTACATGCGCACTGGTTTTCTATGCACTAAATAAATACGTACTATTTTTGCACGAACTAAACACATGCGCAGTAGAGTTGCATGCATTAGATATGTACTGTGCGTAGATAATTGTGCAATAGTTTTCTACGCACTAAATAAATGCACAGTAGTTTTCTATGTACTAAATACAAGCGCACTAGTGTCTAACGCACTAAATGCATGCGCACTAGTTTTCCATGCACTAAATACATGCGCACTAGTTTTCTATGCACTATATCCATGCGCACTAGCTTTCTATTCACTAAATACATGCGCACTAGTTTTTTCTATACACTAAATACATGCGCACAAGTGTTCGACGCACCAAACACATGCGCACTAGTGTTTAACGCACTAAATACATGTGCACAAGTTTTGTATGCACTAAATACATGCGTACAAGTGTTCCAAGCACTAGTTAGTTAAACACTATATACATGCGCAGTTCTGTTCCACGCAGTAAATCCATGCGCACTAGTTTTCTATGCATTAAATACAGGCGCACTAGTTTTCTATGCACTAAATACATGCGCAGTACTGTTCCACGCACTAAATACATGCTCACTAGTTTTCCATGCACTAAATACATGCGCACTAGTTTTCTATGCACTATATCCATGCGCACTAGCTTTCTATGCACTATATACATGCACACTAGTTTTTTCTATACACTAAATACATGCGCACAAGTGTTCGACGCACCAAACACATGCGCACTAGTGTTTAACGCACTAAATACATGTGCACAAGTTTTGTATGCACTAAATACATGCGTACAAGTGTTCCAAGCACTAGTTGGTTAAACACTATATACATGCGCAGTTTTGTTCCACGCACTAAATACATGCCCACTAGTTTTCTATGCATTAAATACCGGCGCACTAGTTTTCTATGCACTAAGTACATGCGCACTAATGTTGCACGCACTAAATGCATGCGCACTAGTTTTCCATGCACTTAATACATGCGCAGTAGTTTTCTATGTACTAAATACAAGCGCGCTAGTGTTTAACTCATTACATACATGCGCACTAGTTTTCTGTGCTTTTAATACAGGCGCACTAGTTTTCTATGCACTAAATAATTACGTACTATTTTTCCACGAACTAAACACATGCGCAGTAGAGTTCCATGCATTAGATATGTACTGTGCGTGGATAATTGTGCAATAGTTTTCTACTCACTAAATACATGCACAGTAGTTTTCTATGTACTAAATACAACCGAACTAGTGTCTAACGCACTAAATACATGCGCACTAGTTTTTTACGCACTAAATACATGCGCACTAGTTTTTTACGCACTAAATACATCCTCACTAGTTTTCCATGCACTAAATACATGCGGACAAGTGTTCCGCGCACTAGTTTCCTAAACACTAAATACATGCGCAGTACTGTTCCACGCACTAAATACATGCTCACTAGTTTTCTATGCACTAAATGCAGGCGCACTAGTTTTCTATGCACTAAATACAGGCGCACTAGTTTTCTATGCACTATATCCATGCGCACTAGTGTTTCACGCCCTAGATACATGCGCACTAGCTTTCTATGCACTTATCACATGCGCACAAGTGTTCGACGCACCAAACACATGCGCACTAGTGTTCCACGCACTTAATACATACGCACTAGTTTTCTATGCACTGAATACATGCGCACGAATGTTCCACGCACTAAATACATGCGCCCTAGTGATTCACGCACTAGTTTTCTACGCACTAAAAACATGCACAGTAGTTTTCTATGCACTAAATACATGCGGACAAGTGTTCTGCGCACTAGTTTCCTAAACACTAAATACATGCGCAGTACTGTTTCACGCACTAAATACATGCGCACTAGTTTTCTATGCACTGAATACTGGCGCACTAGTTTTTTATGCACTAAATACATGCGCACTAATGTTCTACACACTAAATACATGCGCACTAGTTTTCTATGCACTAAATACAGGCGCACTAGTTTTCTATGCACTAAATACATGCGCACTAATGTTTCACACACAGTATACGTGCGCACTATTTTTCAAGCACCAAATACATGCGCAGTAGTTTTCTACGCACTAAGTACATGCGCACTGGTTTTCTATGCACTAAATAAATACGTACTATTTTTCCACGAACTAAACACATGCGCACTAGAGTTCCATGCATTAGATATGTACTGTGCGTGGATAATTGTGCAATAGTTTTCTACGCACTAAATACATGCACAGTAGTTTTCTATGTACTAAATACAAGCGCACTAGTGTCTAACGCACTAAATACATGCGCACTAGTTTTTTACGCACTAAATACATGCGCAGTACTGTTCCACGCACTAAATACATGCTCACTAGTTTTCCATGCACTAAATACATGCGCACAAGTATTCCACGCACAAGTTTCCTAAACACTAAATACATGCGCAGTACTGTTCCACGCACTAAATACATGCACTCTAGTTTTTTATGCACTAAATACTGGCCCACTAGTTTTGTATGCACTAAATACATGCGCACTAATGTTCCACACACTAAATACACGCGCACTAGTTTTCTATGCACTAAATACATGCTTACAAGTGTTCTACGCACTAGTTTCCTAAACACTAAATACATGCGCAGTACTGTTCCACGCACTAAATACATGCTCACTAGTTTTCTATGCACTAAATGCAGGCGCACTAGTTTTCTATGCACTAAATACAGGCGCACTAGTTTTCTATGCACTATATCCATGCGCACTAGTGTTTCACGCCCTAGATACATGCGCACTAGCTTTCTATGCACTTATCACATGAGCACAAGTGTTCGACGCACCAAACACATGCGCACTAGTGTTCCACGCACTAAATACATGCGCACTAGTTTTCTATGCATTAAAGACATGCGCACAAGTGTTCCAAGCACCAGTTTCCTAAACACTAAATACATGCGCAGTACTGTTCCACGCACTAAATACATGCACTCTAGTTTTCTATGCACTAAATACTGGCGCACTAGTTTTGTATGCACTATATCCATGCGCACTAGTGTTTCACGCCCTAGATACATGCGCACTAGCTTTCTATGCACTTATCACATGCGCACAAGTGTTCGACGCACCAAACACATGCGCACTAGTTTTCCACGCACTTAATACATGCGCACTAGTTTTCCATGCACTGAATACTGGCGCACTAGTTTTTTATGCACTAAATACATGCGCACTAATGTTCTACACACTAAATACATGCGCACTAGTTTTCTATGCACTAAATACAGGCGCACTAGTTTTCTATGCACTACATACATGCGCACTAATGTTTCACACACAGAATACGTGCGCACTATTTTTCAAGCACCAAATACATGCGCAGTAGTATTCTACACACTAAGTACATGCGCACTGGTTTTCTATGCACTAAATAAATACGTACTATTTTTGCACGAACTAAACACATGCGCAGTAGAGTTCCATGCATTAGATATGTACTGTGCGTAGATAATTGTGCAATAGTTTTCTACGCACTAAATAAATGCACAGTAGTTTTCTATGTACTAAATACAAGCGCACTAGTGTCTAACGCACTAAATGCATGCGCACTAGTTTTCCATGCACTAAATACATGCGCACTAGTTTTCTATGCACTATATCCATGCGCACTAGCTTTCTATTCACTAAATACATGCGCACTAGTTTTTTCTATACACTAAATACATGCGCACAAGTGTTCGACGCACCAAACACATGCGCACTAGTGTTTAACGCACTAAATACATGTGCACTAGTTTTGTATGCACTAAATACATGCGCACAAGTGTTCCAAGCACTAGTTAGTTAAACACTATATACATGCGCAGTTCTGTTCCACGCAGTAAATACATGCGCACTAGTTTTCTATGCATTAAATACAGGCGCACTAGTTTTCTATGCACTAAATACATGCGCAGTACTGTTCCACGCACTAAATACATGCTCACTAGTTTTCCATGCACTAAATACATGCGCACTAGTTTTCTATGCACTAAATACAGGCGCACTAGTTTTCTATGCACTAAATACATGCGCACTAATGTTTCACACACAGTATACGTGCGCACTATTTTTCAAGCACCAAATACATGCGCAGTAGTTTTCTACGCACTAAGTACATGCGCACTGGTTTTCTATGCACTAAATAAATACGTACTATTTTTCCACGAACTAAACACATGCGCACTAGAGTTCCATGCATTAGATATGTACTGTGCGTGGATAATTGTGCAATAGTTTTCTACGCACTAAATACATGCACAGTAGTTTTCTATGTACTAAATACAAGCGCACTAGTGTCTAACGCACTAAATACATGCGCACTAGTTTTTTACGCACTAAATACATGCGCAGTACTGTTCCACGCACTAAATACATGCTCACTAGTTTTCCATGCACTAAATACATGCGCACAAGTATTCCACGCACAAGTTTCCTAAACACTAAATACATGCGCAGTACTGTTCCACGCACTAAACACATGCACTCTAGTTTTTTATGCACTAAATACTGGCCCACTAGTTTTGTATGCACTAAATACATGCGCACTAATGTTCCACACACTAAATACACGCGCACTAGTTTTCTATGCACTAAATACATGCTTACAAGTGTTCTACGCACTAGTTTCCTAAACACTAAATACATGCGCAGTACTGTTCCACGCACTAAATACATGCTCACTAGTTTTCTATGCACTAAATGCAGGCGCACTAGTTTTCTATGCACTAAATACAGGCGCACTAGTTTTCTATGCACTATATCCATGCGCACTAGTGTTTCACGCCCTAGATACATGCGCACTAGCTTTCTATGCACTTATCACATGCGCACAAGTGTTCGACGCACCAAACACATGCGCACTAGTGTTCCACGCACTAAATACATGCGCACTAGTTTTCTATGCATTAAAGACATGCGCACAAGTGTTCCAAGCACCAGTTTTCTAAACACTAAATACATGCGCAGTACTGTTCCACGCACTAAATACATGCACTCTAGTTTTCTATGCACTAAATACTGGCGCACTAGTTTTGTATGCACTATATCCATGCGCACTAGCGTTTCACGCCCTAGATACATGCGCACTAGCTTTCTATGCACTTATCACATGCGCACAAGTGTTCGACGCACCAAACACATGCGCACTAGTTTTTCACGCACTTAATACATGCGCACTAGTTTTCTATGCACTGAATACTGGCGCACTAGTTTTTTATGCACTAAATACATGCGCACTAATGTTCTACACACTAAATACATGCGCACTAGTTTTCTATGCACTAAATACAGGCGCACTAGTTTTCTATGCACTAAATACATGCGCACTAATGTTTCACACACAGAATACGTGCGCACTATTTTTCAAGCACCAAATACATGCGCAGTAGTATTCTACACACTAAGTACATGCGCACTGGTTTTCTATGCACTAAATAAATACGTACTATTTTTGCACGAACTAAACACATGCGCAGTAGAGTTCCATGCATTAGATATGTACTGTGCGTAGATTGTGCAATAGTTTTCTACGCACTAAATAAATGCACAGTAGTTTTCTATGTACTAAATACAAGCGCACTAGTGTCTAACGCACTAAATGCATGCGCACTAGTTTTCCATGCACTAAATACATGCGCACTAGTTTTCTATGCACTATATCCATGCGCACTAGCTTTCTATTCACTAAATACATGCGCACTAGTTTTTTCTATACACTAAATACATGCGCACAAGTGTTCGACGCACCAAACACATGCGCACTAGTGTTTAACGCACTAAATACATGTGCACTAGTTTTGTATGCACTAAATACATGCGCACAAGTGTTCCAAGCACTAGTTGGTTAAACACTATATACATGCGCAGTTCTGTTCCACGCACTAAATACATGCCCACTAGTTTTCTATGCATTAAATACCGGCGCACTAGTTTTCTATGCACTAAATACATGCGCACTAATGTTGCACGCACTAAATGCATGCGCACTAGTTTTCCATGCACTAAATACATGCGCACTAGTTTTCTATGCACTATATCCATGCGCACTAGTGTTCCACGCCCTAGATACATGCGCACTAGCTTTCTATGCACTTATCACATGCGCACAAGTGTTCGACGCACCAAACACATGCGCACTAGTTTTCCATGCACTAAATACATGCTCACTAGTTTTCCATGCACTAAATACATGCGGACAAGTGTTCCGCGCACTAGTTTCCTAAACACTAAATACATGCGCAGTACTGTTCCACGCACTAAATACATGCCCACTAGTTTTCTATGCATTAAATACCGGCGCACTAGTTTTCTATGCACTAAATACATGCGCACTAATGTTGCACGCACTAAATGCATGCGCACTAGTTTTCCATGCACTAAATACATGCGCACTAGTTTTCTATGCACTATATCCATGCGCACTAGTGTTCCACGCCCTAGATACATGCGCACTAGCTTTCTATGCACTTATCACATGCGCACAAGTGTTCGACGCACCAAACACATGCGCACTAGTTTTCCATGCACTAAATACATGCGCACTAGTTTTCTATGCACTATATCCATGCGCACTAGTGTTCCACGCCCTAGATACATGCGCACTAGCTTTCTATGCACTTATCACATGCGCACAAGTGTTCGACGCACCAAACACATGCGCACTAGTTTTCTATGCACTAAATACATGCGCACTAGTTTTCTATGCACTAAATACATGCCCCCTAGTGTTCCACGCACTAGCTTTCTACTCACTTAATACATGCGCAGTAGTTTTCTATGTACTAAATACAAGCGCGCTAGTGTTTAACTCATTACATACATGCGCACTAGTTTTCTGTGCTTTTAATACAGGCGCACTAGTTTTCTATGCACTAAATAATTACGTACTATTTTTCCACGAACTAAACACATGCGCAGTAGAGTTCCATGCATTAGATATGTACTGTGCGTGGATAATTGTGCAATAGTTTTCTACTCACTAAATACATGCACAGTAGTTTTCTATGTAGTAAATACAACCGCACTAGTGTCTAACGCACTAAATACATGCGCACTAGTTTTTTACGCACTAAATACATGCGCACTAGTTTTTTACGCACTAAATACATGCTCACTAGTTTTCCATGCACTAAATACATGCGCAGTACTGTTCCACGCACTAAATACATGCTCAATAGTTTTCTATGCACTGAATACTGGCGCACTAGTTTTTTATGCACTAAATACATGCGCACTAATGTTCTACACACTAAATACATGCGCACTAGTTTTCTATGCACTAAATACAGGCGCACTAGTTTTCTATGCACTAAATACATGCGCACTAATGTTTCACACACAGAATACGTGCGCACTATTTTTCAAGCACCAAATACATGCGCAGTAGTATTCTACACACTAAGTACATGCGCACTGGTTTTCTATGCACTAAATAAATACGTACTATTTTTGCACGAACTAAACACATGCGCAGTAGAGTTCCATGCATTAGATATGTACTGTGCGTAGATAATTGTGCAATAGTTTTCTACGCACTAAATAAATGCACAGTAGTTTTCTATGTACTAAATACAAGCGCACTAGTGTCTAACGCACTAAATGCATGCGCACTAGTTTTCCATGCACTAAATACATGCGCACTAGTTTTCTATGCACTATATCCATGCGCACTAGCTTTCTATTCACTAAATACATGCGCACTAGTTTTTTCTATACACTAAATACATGCGCACAAGTGTTCGATGCACCAAACACATGCGCACTAGTGTTTAACGCACTAAATACATGTGCACTAGTTTTGTATGCACTAAATACATGCGCACAAGTGTTCCAAGCACTAGTTAGTTAAACACTATATACATGCGCAGTTCTGTTCCACGCAGTAAATACATGCGCACTAGTTTTCTATGCATTAAATACAGGCGCACTAGTTTTCTATGCACTAAATACATGCGCAGTACTGTTCCACGCACTAAATACATGCTCACTAGTTTTCCATGCACTAAATACATGCGCACTAGTTTTCTATGCACTATATCCATGCGCACTAGCTTTCTATGCACTATATACATGCACACTAGTTTTTTCTATACACTAAATACATGCGCACAAGTGTTCGACGCACCAAACACATGCGCACTAGTGTTTAACGCACTAAATACATGTGCACTAGTTTTGTATGCACTAAATACATGCGCACAAGTGTTCCAAGCACTAGTTGGTTAAACACTATATACATGCGCAGTTCTGTTCCACGCACTAAATACATGCCCACTAGTTTTCTATGCATTAAATACCGGCGCACTAGTTTTCTATGCACTAAATACATGCGCACTAATGTTGCACGCACTAAATGCATGCGCACTAGTTTTCCATGCACTAAATACATGCGCACTAGTTTTCTATGCACTATATCCATGCGCACTAGTGTTCCACGCCCTAGATACATGCGCACTAGCTTTCTATGCACTTATCACATGCGCACAAGTGTTCGACGCACCAAACACATGCGCACTAGTTTTCCATGCACTAAATACATGCTCACTAGTTTTCCATGCACTAAATACATGCGGACAAGTGTTCCGCGCACTAGTTTCCTAAACACTAAATACATGCGCAGTACTGTTCCACGCACTAAATACATGCTCACTAGTTTTCTATGCACTAAATGCAGGCGCACTAGTTTTCTATGCACTAAATACAGGCGCACTAGTTTTCTATGCACTATATCCATGCGCACTAGTGTTTCACGCCCTAGATACATGCGCACTAGCTTTCTATGCACTTATCACATGCGCACAAGTGTTCGACGCACCAAACACATGCGCACTAGTGTTCCACGCACTTAATACATACGCACTAGTTTTCTATGCACTGAATACATGCGCACGAATGTTCCACGCACTAAATACATGCGCCCTAGTGATTTACGCACTAGTTTTCTACGCACTAAAAACATGCACAGTAGTTTTCTATGCACTAAATACATGCGGACAAGTGTTCTGCGCACTAGTTTCCTAAACACTAAATACATGCGCAGTACTGTTTCACGCACTAAATACATGCGCACTAGTTTTCTATGCACTGAATACTGGCGCACTAGTTTTTTATGCACTAAATACATGCGCACTAATGTTCTACACACTAAATACATGCGCACTAGTTTTCTATGCACTAAATACAGGCGCACTAGTTTTCTATGCACTAAATACATGCGCACTAATGTTTCACACACAGTATACGTGCGCACTATTTTTCAAGCACCAAATACATGCGCAGTAGTTTTCTACGCACTAAGTACATGCGCACTGGTTTTCTATGCACTAAATAAATACGTACTATTTTTCCACGAACTAAACACATGCGCACTAGAGTTCCATGCATTAGATATGTACTGTGCGTGGATAATTGTGCAATAGTTTTCTACGCACTAAATACATGCACAGTAGTTTTCTATGTACTAAATACAAGCGCACTAGTGTCTAACGCACTAAATACATGCGCACTAGTTTTTTAAGCACTAAATACATGCGCAGTACTGTTCCACGCACTAAATACATGCTCACTAGTTTTCCATGCACTAAATACATGCGCACAAGTATTCCACGCACAAGTTTCCTAAACACTAAATACATGCGCAGTACTGTTCCACGCACTAAATACATGCACTCTAGTTTTTTATGCACTAAATACTGGCCCACTAGTTTTGTATGCACTAAATACATGCGCACTAATGTTCCACACACTAAATACACGCGCACTAGTTTTCTATGCACTAAATACATGCTTACAAGTGTTCTACGCACTAGTTTCCTAAACACTAAATACATGCGCAGTACTGTTCCACGCACTAAATACATGCTCACTAGTTTTCTATGCACTAAATGCAGGCGCACTAGTGTTGCACGCACTAAATGCATGCGCAATAGTTTTACATGCACTAAATACATGCGCACTAGTTTTCTATGCACTATATCCATGCGCACTAGTGTTCCACGCCCTAGATACATGCGCACTAGCTTTCTATGCATTTATCACATGCGCACAAGTGTTCGACGCACCAAACACATGCGCACTAGTGTTCCACGCACTTAAAACATGCGCACTAGTTTTCTATGCAATAAATACATGCGCACAAGTGTTCCACGCACAAGTTTTCAAAACACTAAATACATGCGCAGTACTGTTCCACGCACTAAATACATGCTCACTAGTTTTCCATGCACTAAATACTGGCGCACTAGTTTTGTATGCACTAAATACATGCGCACTAATGTTCCACACACTAAATACACGCGCACTAGTTTTCTATGTACTAAATACATGCTTACAAGTGTTCTACGCACTAGTTTCCTAAACACTAAATACATGCGCAGTACTGTTCCACGCACTAAATACATGCTCACTAGTTTTCTATGCACTGAATACATGCGCACGAATGTTCCACGCACTATATACATGCGCCCTAGTGATTTACGCACTAGTTTTCTACGCACTAAAAACATGCACAGTAGTTTTCTATGCACTAAATACATGCGGACAAGTGTTCTGCGCACTAGTTTCCTAAACACTAAATACATGCGCAGTACTGTTTCACGCACTAAATACATGCGCACTAGTTTTCTATGCACTGAATACTGGCGCACTAGTTTTTTATGCACTAAATACATGCGCACTAATGTTCTACACACTAAATACATGCGCACTAGTTTTCTATGCACTAAATACAGGCGCACTAGTTTTCTATGCACTAAATACATGCGCACTAATGTTTCACACACAGTATACGTGCGCACTATTTTTCAAGCACCAAATACATGCGCAGTAGTTTTCTACGCACTAAGTACATGCGCACTGGTTTTCTATGCACTAAATAAATACGTACTATTTTTCCACGAACTAAACACATGCGCACTAGAGTTCCATGCATTAGATATGTACTGTGCGTGGATAATTGTGCAATAGTTTTCTACGCACTAAATACATGCACAGTAGTTTTCTATGTACTAAATACAAGCGCACTAGTGTCTAACGCACTAAATACATGCGCACTAGTTTTTTAAGCACTAAATACATGCGCAGTACTGTTCCACGCACTAAATACATGCTCACTAGTTTTCCATGCACTAAATACATGCGCACAAGTATTCCACGCACAAGTTTCCTAAACACTAAATACATGCGCAGTACTGTTCCACGCACTAAATACATGCACTCTAGTTTTTTATGCACTAAATACTGGCCCACTAGTTTTGTATGCACTAAATACATGCGCACTAATGTTCCACACACTAAATACACGCGCACTAGTTTTCTATGCACTAAATACATGCTTACAAGTGTTCTACGCACTAGTTTCCTAAACACTAAATACATGCGCAGTACTGTTCCACGCACTAAATACATGCTCACTAGTTTTCTATGCACTAAATGCAGGCGCACTAGTGTTGCACGCACTAAATGCATGCGCAATAGTTTTACATGCACTAAATACATGCGCACTAGTTTTCTATGCACTATATCCATGCGCACTAGTGTTCCACGCCCTAGATACATGCGCACTAGCTTTCTATGCATTTATCACATGCGCACAAGTGTTCGACGCACCAAACACATGCGCACTAGTGTTCCACGCACTTAAAACATGCGCACTAGTTTTCTATGCAATAAATACATGCGCACAAGTGTTCCACGCACTAGTTTTCAAAACACTAAATACATGCGCAGTACTGTTCCACGCACTAAATACATGCTCACTAGTTTTCCATGCACTAAATACTGGCGCACTAGTTTTGTATGCACTAAATACATGCGCACTAATGTTCCACACACTAAATACACGCGCACTAGTTTTTTCTATACACTAAATACATGCGCACAAGTGTTCGACGCACCAAACACATGCGCACTAGTGTTTAACGCACTAAATACATGTGCACTAGTTTTGTATGCACTAAATACATGCGCACAAGTGTTCCAAGCACTAGTTTATTAAACACTATATACATGCGCAGTTCTGTTCCACGCACTTAATACATGTCCACTAGTTTTCTATGCATTAAATACCGGCGCACTAGTTTTCTATGCACTAAATACATGCGCACTAATGTTGCACGCACTAAATGCATGCGCACTAGTTTTCCATGCACTAAATACATGCGCACTAGTTTTCTATGCACTATATCCATGCGCACTAGTGTTCCACGCCCTAGATACATGCGCACTAGCTTTCTATGCACTTATCACATGCGCACAAGTGTTCGACGCACCAAACACATGCGCACTAGTTTTCTATGCACTAAATACATGCGCACTAGTTTTCTATGCACTAAATACATGCCCCCTAGTGTTTCACGCACTAGCTTTCTACTCACTTAATACATGCGCAGTAGTTTTCTATGTACTAAATACAAGCGCGCTAGTGTTTAACTCATTACATACATGCGCACTAGTTTTCTGTGCTTTTAATACAGGCGCACTAGTTTTCTATGCACTAAATAATTACGTACTATTTTTTCACGAACTAAACACATGCGCAGTAGAGTTCCATGCATTAGATATGTACTGTGCGTGGATAATTGTGCAATAGTTTTCTACTCACTAAATACATGCACAGTAGTTTTCTATGTACTAAATACAACCGCACTAGTGTCTAACGCACTAAATACATGCGCACTAGTTTTTTACGCACTAAATACATGCGCACTAGTTTTTTACGCACTAAATACATGCTCACTAGTTTTCCATGCACTAAATACATGCGGACAAGTGTTCCGCGCACTAGTTTCCTAAACACTAAATACATGCGCAGTACTGTTCCACGCACTAAATACATGCTCACTAGTTTTCTATGCACTAAATGCAGGCGCACTAGTTTTCTATGCACTAAATACAGGCGCACTAGTTTTCTATGCACTATATCCATGCGCACTAGTATTTCACGCCCTAGATACATGCGCACTAGCTTTCTATGCACTTATCACATGCGCACAAGTGTTCGACGCACCAAACACATGCGCACTAGTTTTCTATGCACTAAATACATGCGCACTAGTTTTCTATGCACTAAATACATGCCCCCTAGTGTTCCACGCACTAGCTTTCTACTCACTTAATACATGCGCAGTAGTTTTCTATGTACTAAATACAAGCGCGCTAGTGTTTAACTCATTACATACATGCGCACTAGTTTTCTGTGCTTTTAATACAGGCGCACTAGTTTTCTATGCACTAAATAATTACGTACTATTTTTCCACGAACTAAACACATGCGCAGTAGAGTTCCATGCATTAGATATGTACTGTGCGTGGATAATTGTGCAATAGTTTTCTACTCACTAAATACATGCACAGTAGTTTTCTATGTACTTAATACAACCGCACTAGTGTCTAACGCACTAAATACATGCGCACTAGTTTTTTACGCACTAAATACATGCGCACTAGTTTTTTACGCACTGAATACATGCTCACTAGTTTTCCATGCACTAAATACATGCGGACAAGTGTTCTGCGCTCTAGTTCCTAAACACTAAATACATGCGCAGTACTGTTCCACGCACTAAATACATGCTCACTAGTTTTCTATGCACTAAATGCAGGCGCACTAGTTTTCTATGCACTAAATACAGGCGCACTAGTTTTCTATGCACTATATCCATGCGCACTAGTGTTTCACGCCCTAGATACATGCGCACTAGCTTTCTTTGCACCTATCACATGCGCACAAGTGTTCGACGCACCAAACACATGCGCACTAGTGTTCCACGCACTAAATACATGCGCACTAATTTTCTATGCATTAAATACATGCGCACAAGTGTTCCAAGCACTAGTTTTCTATGCACTGAATACTGGCGCACTAGTTTTTTATGCACCAAATACATGCGCACTAGTTTTCTATGCACTTAATACATGCGCACTAGTTTTCTATGCACTATATCCATGCGCACTAGCTTTCTATGCACTAAATACATGGGCACTAGTTTTTTCTATACACTAAATACATGCGCACAAGTGTTCGACGCACCAAACACATGCGCACTAGTGATTCACGCACTAGTTTTCTACGCACTAAAAACATGCACAGTAGTTTTCTATGCACTAAATACATGCGGACAAGTGTTCCGCGCACTAGTTTCCTAAACACTAAATACATGCGCAGTACTGTTTCACGCACTAAATACATGCCCACTAGTTTTCTATGCACTGAATACTGGCGCACTAGTTTTTTATGCACTAAATACATGCGCACTAATGTTCTACACACTAAATACATGCGCACTAGTTTTCTATGCACTAAATACAGGCGCACTAGTTTTCTATGCACTAAATACATGCGCACTAATGTTTCACACACAGAATACGTGCGCACTATTTTTAAAGCACCAAATACATGCGCAGTAGTATTCTACACACTAAGTACATGCGCACTGGTTTTCTATGCACTAAATAAATACGTACTATTTTTGCACGAACTAAACACATGCGCAGTAGAGTTCCATGCATTAGATATGTACTGTGCGTAGATAATTGTGCAATAGTTTTCTACGCACTAAATAAATGCACAGTAGTTTTCTATGTACTAAATACAAGCGCACTAGTGTCTAACGCACTAAATGCATGCGCACTAGTTTTCCATGCACTAAATACATGCGCACTAGTTTTCTATGCACTATATCCATGCGCACTAGTTTTCTATGCACTATATACATGCACACTAGTTTTTTCTATACACTAAATACATGCGCACAAGTGTTCGACGCACCAAACACATGCGCACTAGTGTTTAACGCACTAAATACATGTGCACTAGTTTTGTATGCACTAAATACATGCGCACAAGTGTTCCAAGCACTAAATACATGCGCACTAATGTTGCACGCACTAAATGCATGCGCACTAGTTTTCCATGCACTAAATACATGCGCACTAGTTTTCTATGCACTATATCCATGCGCACTAGTGTTCCACGCCCTAGATACATGCGCACTAGCTTTCTATGCACTTATCACATGCGCACAAGTGTTCGACGCACCAAACACATGCGCACTAGTTTTCCATGCACTAAATACATGCGCACTAGTTTTCTATGCACTATATCCATGCGCACTAGTGTTCCACGCCCTAGATACATGCGCACTAGCTTCCTATGCACTTATCACATGCGCACAAGTGTTCGACGCACCAAACACATGCGCACTAGTTTTCTATGCACTAAATACATGCGCACTAGTTTTCTATGCACTAAATACATGCCCCCTAGTGTTCCACGCACTAGCTTTCTACTCACTTAATACATGCGCAGTAGTTTTCTATGTACTAAATACAAGCGCGCTAGTGTTTAACTCATTACATACATGCGCACTAGTTTTCTGTGCTTTTAATACAGGCGCACTAGTTTTCTATGCACTAAATAATTACGTACTATTTTTCCACGAACTAAACACATGCGCAGTAGAGTTCCATGCATTAGATATGTACTGTGCGTGGATAATTGTGCAATAGTTTTCTACTCACTAAATACATGCACAGTAGTTTTCTATGTAGTAAATACAACCGCACTAGTGTCTAACGCACTAAATACATGCACACTAGTTTTTTACGCACTAAATACATGCGCACTAGTTTTTTACGCACTAAATACATGCTCACTAGTTTTCCATGCACTAAATACATGCGGACAAGTGTTCCGCGCACTAGTTTCCTAAACACTAAATACATGCGCAGTACTGTTTCACGCACTAAATACATGCTCACTAGTTTTCTATGCACTGAATACTGGCGCACTAGTTTTTTATGCACTAAATACATGCGCACTAATGTTCTACACACTAAATACATGCGCACTAGTTTTCTATGCACTAAATACAGGCGCACTAGTTTTCTATGCACTAAATACATGCGCACTAATGTTTCACAAACAGAATACGTGCGCACTATTTTTCAAGCACCAAATACATGCGCAGTAGTATTCTACACACTAAGTACATGCGCACTGGTTTTCTATGCACTAAATAAATACGTACTATTTTTGCACGAACTAAACACATGCGCAGTAGAGTTCCATGCATTAGATATGTACTGTGCGTAGATAATTGTGCAATAGTTTTCTACGCACTAAATAAATGCACAGTAGTTTTCTATGTACTAAATACAAGCGCACTAGTGTCTAACGCACTAAATGCATGCGCACTAGTTTTCCATGCACTAAATACATGCGCACTAATTTTCTATGCACTATATCCATGCGCACTAGCTTTCTATTCACTAAATACATGCGCACTAGTTTTTTCTATACACTAAATACATGCGCACAAGTGTTCGACGCACCAAACACATGCGCACTAGTGTTTAACGCACTAAATACATGTGCACTAGTTTTGTATGCACTAAATACATGCGCACAAGTGTTCCAAGCACTAGTTAGTTAAACACTATATACATGCGCAGTTCTGTTCCACGCAGTAAATACATGCGCACTAGTTTTCTATGCATTAAATACAGGCGCACTAGTTTTCTATGCACTAAATACATGCGCAGTACTGTTCCACGCACTAAATACATGCTCACTAGTTTTCCATGCACTAAATACATGCGCACTAGTTTTCTATGCACTATATCCATGCGCACTAGCTTTCTATGCACTATATACATGCACACTAGTTTTTTCTATACACTAAATACATGCGCACAAGTGTTCGACGCACCAAACACATGCGCACTAGTGTTTAACGCACTAAATACATGTGCACAAGTTTTGTATGCACTAAATACATGCGTACAAGTGTTCCAAGCACTAGTTGGTTAAACACTATATACATGCGCAGTTCTGTTCCACGCACTAAATACATGCCCACTAGTTTTCTATGCATTAAATACCGGCGCACTAGTTTTCTATGCACTAAGTACATGCGCACTAATGTTGCACGCACTAAATGCATGCGCACTAGTTTTCCATGCACTTAATACATGCGCAGTAGTTTTCTATGTACTAAATACAAGCGCGCTAGTGTTTAACTCATTACATACATGCGCACTAGTTTTCTGTGCTTTTAATACAGGCGCACTAGTTTTCTATGCACTAAAAAATTACGTACTATTTTTCCACGAACTAAACACATGCGCAGTAGAGTTCCATGCATTAGATATGTACTGTGCGTGGATAATTGTGCAATAGTTTTCTACTCACTAAATACATGCACAGTAGTTTTCTATGTACTAAATACAACCGAACTAGTGTCTAACGCACTAAATACATGCGCACTAGTTTTTTACGCACTAAATACATGCGCACTAGTTTTTTACGCACTAAATACATCCTCACTAGTTTTCCATGCACTAAATACATGCGGACAAGTGTTCCGCGCACTAGTTTCCTAAACACTAAATACATGCGCAGTACTGTTCCACGCACTAAATACATGCTCACTAGTTTTCTATGCACTAAATGCAGGCGCACTAGTTTTCTATGCACTAAATACAGGCGCACTAGTTTTCTATGCACTATATCCATGCGCACTAGTGTTTCACGCCCTAGATACATGCGCACTAGCTTTCTATGCACTTATCACATGCGCACAAGTGTTCGACGCACCAAACACATGCGCACTAGTGTTCCACGCACTTAATACATACGCACTAGTTTTCTATGCACTGAATACATGCGCACGAATGTTCCACGCACTAAATACATGCGCCCTAGTGATTCACGCACTAGTTTTCTACGCACTAAAAACATGCACAGTAGTTTTCTATGCACTAAATACATGCGGACAAGTGTTCTGCGCACTAGTTTCCTAAACACTAAATACATGCGCAGTACTGTTTCACGCACTAAATACATTCGCACTAGTTTTCTATGCACTGAATACTGGCGCACTAGTTTTTTATGCACTAAATACATGCGCACTAATGTTCTACACACTAAATACATGCGCACTAGTTTTCTATGCACTAAATACAGGCGCACTAGTTTTCTATGCACTAAATACATGCGCACTAATGTTTCACACACAGTATACGTGCGCACTATTTTTCAAGCACCAAATACATGCGCAGTAGTTTTCTACGCACTAAGTACATGCGCACTGGTTTTCTATGCACTAAATAAATACGTACTATTTTTCCACGAACTAAACACATGCGCACTAGAGTTCCATGCATTAGATATGTACTGTGCGTGGATAATTGTGCAATAGTTTTCTACGCACTAAATACATGCACAGTAGTTTTCTATGTACTAAATACAAGCGCACTAGTGTCTAACGCACTAAATACATGCGCACTAGTTTTTTACGCACTAAATACATGCGCAGTACTGTTCCACGCACTAAATACATGCTCACTAGTTTTCCATGCACTAAATACATGCGCACAAGTATTCCACGCACAAGTTTCCTAAACACTAAATACATGCGCAGTACTGTTCCACGCACTAAATACATGCACTCTAGTTTTTTATGCACTAAATACTGGCCCACTAGTTTTGTATGCACTAAATACATGCGCACTAATGTTCCACACACTAAATACACGCGCACTAGTTTTCTATGCACTAAATACATGCTTACAAGTGTTCTACGCACTAGTTTCCTAAACACTAAATACATGCGCAGTACTGTTCCACGCACTAAATACATGCTCACTAGTTTTCTATGCACTAAATGCAGGCGCACTAGTTTTCTATGCACTAAATACAGGCGCACTAGTTTTCTATGCACTATATCCATGCGCACTAGTGTTTCACGCCCTAGATACATGCGCACTAGCTTTCTATGCACTTATCACATGAGCACAAGTGTTCGACGCACCAAACACATGCGCACTAGTGTTCCACGCACTAAATACATGCGCACTAGTTTTCTATGCATTAAAGACATGCGCACAAGTGTTCCAAGCACCAGTTTCCTAAACACTAAATACATGCGCAGTACTGTTCCACGCACTAAATACATGCACTCTAGTTTTCTATGCACTAAATACTGGCGCACTAGTTTTGTATGCACTATATCCATGCGCACTAGTGTTTCACGCCCTAGATACATGCGCACTAGCTTTCTATGCACTTATCACATGCGCACAAGTGTTCGACGCACCAAACACATGCGCACTAGTTTTCCACGCACTTAATACATGCGCACTAGTTTTCTATGCACTGAATACTGGCGCACTAGTTTTTTATGCACTAAATACATGCGCACTAATGTTCTACACACTAAATGCATGCGCACTAGTTTTCTATGCACTAAATACAGGCGCACTAGTTTTCTATGCACTACATACATGCGCACTAATGTTTCACACACAGAATACGTGCGCACTATTTTTCAAGCACCAAATACATGCGCAGTAGAGTTCCATGCATTAGATATGTACTGTGCGTAGATAATTGTGCAATAGTTTTCTACGCACTAAATAAATGCACAGTAGTTTTCTATGTACTAAATACAAGCGGACTAGTGTCTAACGCACTAAATGCATGCGCACTAGTTTTCCATGCACTAAATACATGCGCACTAGTTTTCTATGCACTATATCCATGCGCACTAGCTTTCTATTCACTAAATACATGCGCACTAGTTTTTTCTATACACTAAATACATGCGCACAAGTGTTCGACGCACCAAACACATGCGCACTAGTGTTTAACGCACTAAATACATGTGCACTAGTTTTGTATGCACTAAATACATGCGCACAAGTGTTCCAAGCACTAGTTAGTAAACACTATATACATGCGCAGTTCTGTTCCACGCAGTAAATACATGCGCACTAGTTTTCTATGCATTAAATACAGGCGCACTAGTTTTCTATGCACTAAATACATGCGCAGTACTGTTCCACGCACTAAATACATGCTCACTAGTTTTCCATGCACTAAATACATGCGCACTAGTTTTCTATGCACTAAATACAGGCGCACTAGTTTTCTATGCACTAAATACATGCGCACTAATGTTTCACACACAGTATACGTGCGCACTATTCTTCAAGCACCAAATACATGCGCAGTAGTTTTCTACGCACTAAGTACATGCGCACTGGTTTTCTATGCACTAAATAAATACGTACTATTTTTCCACGAACTAAACACATGCGCACTAGAGTTCCATGCATTAGATATGTACTGTGCGTGGATAATTGTGCAATAGTTTTCTACGCACTAAATACATGCACAGTAGTTTTCTATGTACTAAATACAAGCGCACTAGTGTCTAACGCACTAAATACATGCGCACTAGTTTTTTACGCACTAAATACATGCGCAGTACTGTTCCACGCACTAAATACATGCTCACTAGTTTTCCATGCACTAAATACATGCGCACAAGTATTCCACGCACAAGTTTCCTAAACACTAAATACATGCGCAGTACTGTTCCACGCACTAAATACATGCACTCTAGTTTTTTATGCACTAAATACTGGCCCACTAGTTTTGTATGCACTAAATACATGCGCACTAATGTTCCACACACAAAATACACGCGCACTAGTTTTCTATGCACTAAATACATGCTTACAAGTGTTCTACGCACTAGTTTCCTAAACACTAAATACATGCGCAGTACTGTTCCACGCACTAAATACATGCTCACTAGTTTTCTATGCACTAAATGCAGGCGCACTAGTTTTCTATGCACTAAATACAGGCGCACTAGTTTTCTATGCACTATATCCATGCGCACTAGTGTTTCACGCCCTAGATACATGCGCACTAGCTTTCTATGCACTTATCACATGCGCACAAGTGTTCGACGCACCAAACACATGCGCACTAGTGTTCCACGCACTAAATACATGCGCACTAGTTTTCTATGCATTAAAGACATGCGCACAAGTGTTCCAAGCACCAGTTTTCTAAACACTAAATACATGCGCAGTACTGTTCCACGCACTAAATACATGCACTCTAGTTTTCTATGCACTAAATACTGGCGCACTAGTTTTGTATGCACTATATCCATGCGCACTAGTGTTTCACGCCCTAGATACATGCGCACTAGCTTTCTATGCACTTATCACATGCGCACAAGTGTTCGACGCACCAAACACATGCGCACTAGTTTTTCACGCACTTAATACATGCGCACTAGTTTTCTATGCACTGAATACTGGCGCACTAGTTTTTTATGCACTAAATACATGCGCACTAATGTTCTACACACTAAATACATGCGCACTAGTTTTCTATGCACTAAATACAGGCGCACTAGTTTTCTATGCACTAGATACATGCGCACTAATGTTTCACACACAGAATACGTGCGCACTATTTTTCAAGCACCAAATACATGCGCAGTAGTATTCTACACACTAAGTACATGCGCACTGGTTTTCTATGCACTAAATAAATACGTACTATTTTTGCACGAACTAAACACATGCGCAGTAGAGTTCCATGCATTAGATATGTACTGTGCGTAGATAATTGTGCAATAGTTTTCTACGCACTAAATAAATGCACAGTAGTTTTCTATGTACTAAATACAAGCGCACTAGTGTCTAACGCACTAAATGCATGCGCACTAGTTTTCCATGCACTAAATACATGCGCACTAGTTTTCTATGCACTATATCCATGCGCACTAGCTTTCTATTCACTAAATACATGCGCACTAGTTTTTTCTATACACTAAATACATGCGCACAAGTGTTCGACGCACCAAACACATGCGCACTAGTGTTTAACGCACTAAATACATGTGCACTAGTTTTGTATGCACTAAATACATGCGCACAAGTGTTCCAAGCACTAGTTAGTTAAACACTATATACATGCGCAGTTCTGTTCCACGCAGTAAATACATGCGCACTAGTTTTCTATGCATTAAATACAGGCGCACTAGTTTTCTATGCACTAAATACATGCGCAGTACTGTTCCACGCACTAAATACATGCTCACTAGTTTTCTATGCACTAAATACATGCGCACTAGTTTTCTATGTACTATATCCATGCGCACTAGCTTTCTATGCACTATATACATGCACACTAGTTTTTTCTATACACTAAATACATGCGCACAAGTGTTCGACGCACCAAACACATGCGCACTAGTGTTTAACGCACTAAATACATGTGCACTAGTTTTGTATGCACTAAATACATGCGCACAAGTGTTCCAAGCACTAGTTGGTTAAACACTATATACATGCGCAGTTCTGTTCCACGCACTAAATACATGCCCACTAGTTTTCTATGCATTAAATACCGGCGCACTAGTTTTCTATGCACTAAATACATGCGCACTAATGTTGCACGCACTAAATGCATGCGCACTAGTTTTCCATGCACTAAATACATGCGCACTAGTTTTCTATGCACTATATCCATGCGCACTAGTGTTCCACGCCCTATATACATGCGCACTAGCTTTCTATGCACTTATCACATGCGCACAAGTGTTCGACGCACCAAACACATGCGCACTAGTTTTCCATGCACTAAATACATGCGCACTAGTTTTCTATGCACTATATCCATGCGCACTAGTGTTCCACGCCCTAGATACATGCGCACTAGCTTTCTATGCACTTATCACATGCGCACAAGTGTTCGACGCACCAAACACATGCGCACTAGTTTTCTATGCACTAAATACATGCGCACTAGTTTTCTATGCACTAAATACATGCCCCCTAGTGTTCCACGCACTAGCTTTCTACTCACTTAATACATGCGCAGTAGTTTTCTATGTACTAAATACAAGCGCGCTAGTGTTTAACTCATTACATACATGCGCACTAGTTTTCTGTGCTTTTAATACAGGCGCACTAGTTTTCTATGCACTAAATAATTACGTACTATTTTTCCACGAACTAAACACATGCGCAGTAGAGTTCCATGCATTAGATATGTACTGTGCGTGGATAATTGTGCAATAGTTTTCTACTCACTAAATACATGCACAGTAGTTTTCTATGTAGTAAATACAACCGCACTAGTGTCTAACGCACTAAATACATGCGCACTAGTTTTTTACGCACTAAATACATGCGCACTAGTTTTTTACGCACTAAATACATGCTCACTAGTTTTCCATGCACTTAATACATGCGCAGTACTGTTCCACGCACTAAATACATGCTCAATAGTTTTCTATGCACTGAATACTGGCGCACTAGTTTTTTATGCACTAAATACATGCGCACTAATGTTCTACACACTAAATACATGCGCACTAGTTTTCTATGCACTGAATACTGGCGCACTAGTTTTTTATGCACTAAATACATGCGCACTAATGTTCTACACACTAAATACATGCGCACTAGTTTTCTATGCACTAAATACAGGCGCACTAGTTTTCTATGCACTAGATACATGCGCACTAATGTTTCACACACAGAATACGTGCGCACTATTTTTCAAGCACCAAATACATGCGCAGTAGTATTCTACACACTAAGTACATGCGCACTGGTTTTCTATGCACTAAATAAATACGTACTATTTTTGCACGAACTAAACACATGCGCAGTAGAGTTCCATGCATTAGATATGTACTGTGCGTAGATAATTGTGCAATAGTTTTCTACGCACTAAATAAATGCACAGTAGTTTTCTATGTACTAAATACAAGCGCACTAGTGTCTAACGCACTAAATGCATGCGCACTAGTTTTCCATGCACTAAATACATGCGCACTAGTTTTCTATGCACTATATCCATGCGCACTAGCTTTCTATTCACTAAATACATGCGCACTAGTTTTTTCTATACACTAAATACATGCGCACAAGTGTTCGACGCACCAAACACATGCGCACTAGTGTTTAACGCACTAAATACATGTGCACTAGTTTTGTATGCACTAAATACATGCGCACAAGTGTTCCAAGCACTAGTTAGTTAAACACTATATACATGCGCAGTTCTGTTCCACGCAGTAAATACATGCGCACTAGTTTTCTATGCATTAAATACAGGCGCACTAGTTTTCTATGCACTAAATACATGCGCAGTACTGTTCCACGCACTAAATACATGCTCACTAGTTTTCTATGCACTAAATACATGCGCACTAGTTTTCTATGTACTATATCCATGCGCACTAGCTTTCTATGCACTATATACATGCACACTAGTTTTTTCTATACACTAAATACATGCGCACAAGTGTTCGACGCACCAAACACATGCGCACTAGTGTTTAACGCACTAAATACATGTGCACTAGTTTTGTATGCACTAAATACATGCGCACAAGTGTTCCAAGCACTAGTTGGTTAAACACTATATACATGCGCAGTTCTGTTCCACGCACTAAATACATGCCCACTAGTTTTCTATGCATTAAATACCGGCGCACTAGTTTTCTATGCACTAAATACATGCGCACTAATGTTGCACGCACTAAATGCATGCGCACTAGTTTTCCATGCACTAAATACATGAGCACTAGTTTTCTATGCACTATATCCATGCGCACTAGTGTTCCACGCCCTATATACATGCGCACTAGCTTTCTATGCACTTATCACATGCGCACAAGTGTTCGACGCACCAAACACATGCGCACTAGTTTTCCATGCACTAAATACATGCGCACTAGTTTTCTATGCACTATATCCATGCGCACTAGTGTTCCACGCCCTAGATACATGCGCACTAGCTTTCTATGCACTTATCACATGCGCACAAGTGTTCGACGCACCAAACACATGCGCACTAGTTTTCTATGCACTAAATACATGCGCACTAGTTTTCTATGCACTAAATACATGCCCCCTAGTGTTCCACGCACTAGCTTTCTACTCACTTAATACATGCGCAGTAGTTTTCTATGTACTAAATACAAGCGCGCTAGTGTTTAACTCATTACATACATGCGCACTAGTTTTCTGTGCTTTTAATACAGGCGCACTAGTTTTCTATGCACTAAATAATTACGTACTATTTTTCCACGAACTAAACACATGCGCAGTAGAGTTCCATGCATTAGATATGTACTGTGCGTGGATAATTGTGCAATAGTTTTCTACTCACTAAATACATGCACAGTAGTTTTCTATGTAGTAAATACAACCGCACTAGTGTCTAACGCACTAAATACATGCGCACTAGTTTTTTACGCACTAAATACATGCGCACTAGTTTTTTACGCACTAAATACATGCTCACTAGTTTTCCATGCACTTAATACATGCGCAGTACTGTTCCACGCACTAAATACATGCTCAATAGTTTTCTATGCACTGAATACTGGCGCACTAGTTTTTTATGCACTAAATACATGCGCACTAATGTTCTACACACTAAATACATGCGCACTAGTTTTCTATGCACTAAATACAGGCGCACTAGTTTTCTATGCACTAAATACATGCGCACTAATGTTTCACACACAGAATACGTGCGCACTATTTTTCAAGCACCAAATACATGCGCAGTAGTATTCTACACACTAAGTACATGCGCACTGGTTTTCTATGCACTAAATAAATACGTACTATTTTTGCACGAACTAAACACATGCGCAGTAGAGTTCCATGCATTAGATATGTACTGTGCGTAGATAATTGTGCAATAGTTTTCTACGCACTAAATAAATGCACAGTAGTTTTCTATGTACTAAATACAAGCGCACTAGTGTCTAACGCACTAAATGCATGCGCACTAGTTTTCCATGCACTAAATACATGCGCACTAGTTTTCTATGCACTATATCCATGCGCACTAGATTTCTATTCACTAAATACATGCGCACTAGTTTTTTCTATACACTAAATACATGCGCACAAGTGTTCGACGCACCAAACACATGCGCACTAGTGTTTAACGCACTAAATACATGTGCACTAGTTTTGTATGCACTAAATACATGCGCACAAGTGTTCCAAGCACTAGTTAGTTAAACACTATATACATGCGCAGTTCTGTTCCACGCAGTAAATACATGCGCACTAGTTTTCTATGCATTAAATACAGGCGCACTAGTTTTCTATGCACTAAATACATGCGCAGTACTGTTCCACGCACTAAATACATGCTCACTAGTTTTCCATGCACTAAATACATGCGCACTAGTTTTCTATGTACTATATCCATGCGCACTAGCTTTCTATGCACTATATACATGCACACTAGTTTTTTCTATACACTAAATACATGCGCACAAGTGTTCGACGCACCAAACACATGCGCACTAGTGTTTAACGCACTAAATACATGTGCACTAGTTTTGTATGCACTAAATACATGCGCACAAGTGTTCCAAGCACTAGTTGGTTAAACACTATATACATGCGCAGTTCTATTCCACGCACTAAATACATGCCCACTAGTTTTCTATGCATTAAATACCGGCGCACTAGTTTTCTATGCACTAAATACATGCGCACTAATGTTGCACGCACTAAATGCATGCGCACTAGTTTTCCATGCCCTAAATACATGCGCACTAGTTTTCTATGCACTATATCCATGCGCACTAGTGTTCCACGCCCTAGATACATGCGCACTAGCTTTCTATGCACTTATCACATGCGCACAAGTGTTCGACGCACCAAACACATGCGCACTAGTTTTCCATGCACTAAATACATGCGCACTAGTTTTCTATGCACTAAATACATGCCCCCTAGTGTTCCACGCACTAGCTTTCTACTCACTTAATACATGCGCAGTAGTTTTCTATGTACTAAATACAAGCGCGCTAGTGTTTAACTCATTACATACATGCGCACTAGTTTTCTGTGCTTTTAATACAGGCGCACTAGTTTTCTATGCACTAAATAATTACGTACTATTTTTCCACGAACTAAACACATGCGCAGTAGAGTTCCATGCACTAGATATGTACTGTGCGCGGATAATTGTGCAATAGTTTTCTACTCACTAAATACATGCACAGTAGTTTTCTATGTACTAAATACAACCGCACTAGTGTCTAACGCACTAAATACATGCGCACTAGTTTTTTACGCACTAAATACATGCGCACTAGTTTTTTACGCACTAAATACATGCTCACTAGTTTTCCATGCACAAAATACATGCGGACAAGTGTTCCGCGCACTAGTTTCCTAAACACTAAATACATGCGCAGTACTGTTTCACGCACTAAATACATGCGCACTAATGTTTCACACACAGAATACGTGCGCACTATTTTTCAAACACCAAATACATGCGCAGTAGTTATATACACACTAAGTACATGCGCACTGGTTTTCTATGCACTAAATAAATACGTACTATTTTTGCACGAACTAAACACATGCGCAGTAGAGTTCCATGCATTAGATATGTACTGTGCGTGGATAATTGTGCAATAGTTTTCTACGCACTAAATAAATGCACAGTAGTTTTCTATGTACTAAATACAAGCGCACTAGTGTCTAACGCACTAAATACATGCGCACTAGTTTTTTACGCACTAAATACATGCGCAGTACTGTTCCACGTACTAAATACATGCTCACTAGTTTTCCATGCACTAAATACATGCGCACAAGTGTTCCACGCACAAGTTTCCTAAACACTAAATACATGCGCAGTACTGTTCCACGCACTAAATACATGCGCACTAGTTTTCTATGCACTAAATACATGCGCACAAGTGTTCCACGCACTAGTTTCCTAAACACTAAATACATGCGCACTAATGTTCCACGCACTAAATACATGCGCACTAGTTTTCCATGCACTAAATACATGCGCACAAGTGTTCCACGTACTAGTTTCCTAAACACTAAATACATGCGCAGTACTGTACCTCGCACTAAAAACATGCCCACTAGTTTTCTATACACTAAATACATGCGCACAAGTGTTCGACGCACCAAACACATGCACACTAGTGTTCCACGCACTAAATACATGCGCACTAGTTTTCTATGCACTAAATAATTACGTACTATTTTTCCACGAACTAAACACATGCGCAGTAGAGTTCCATGCATTAGATATGTACTGTGCGTGGATAATTGTGCAATAGTTTTCTACTCACTAAATACATGCACAGTAGTTTTCTATGTACTAAATACAACCGCACTAGTGTCTAACGCACTAAATACATGCGCACTAGTTTTTTACGCACTAAATACATGCTCACTAGTTTTCCATGCACTAAATACATGCGCACAAGTGTTCCACGTACTAGTTTCCTAAACACTAAATACATGCGCAGTACTGTACCTCGCACTAAAAACATGCCCACTAGTTTTCTATACACTAAATACATGCGCACAAGTGTTCGACGCACCAAACACATGCACACTAGTGTTCCACGCACTAAATACATGCGCACTAGTTTTCTATGCACTAAATACATGCGCACAAGTGTTCCAAGCACTAGTTTCCTAAACACTAAATACATGCGCCGTACTGTTCCACGCACTAAATACATGCACTCTAGTTTTCTATGCACTAAATACTGGCGCACTAGTTTTGTATGCACTAAATACATGCGCACTAATGTTCCACACACTAAATACACGCGCACTAGTTTTCTATGCACTAAATACATGCTTACAAGTGTTCCACGCACTAGTTTCCTAAACACTAAATACATGCGCAGTACTGTTCCACGCACTAAATACATGCTCACTAGTTTTCTATGCACTAAATGCAGGCGCACTAGTTTTCTATGCACTAGTTTTCTACGCACTAAAAACATGCACAGTACTTTTCTATGCACTAAATACATGCGGACAAGTGTTCCGCGCACTAGTTTCCTAAACACTAAATACATGCGCAGTACTGTTTCACGCACTAAATACATGCGCACTAGTTTTCTATGCACTGAATACTGGCGCACTAGTTTTTCATGCACTAAATACATGCGCACAAATGTTCTACACACTAAATACATGCGCACTAGTTTTCTATGCACTAAATACAGGCGCACTAGTTTTCTATGCACTAAATACATGCGCACTAATGTTTCACACACAGAATACGTGCGCACTATTTTTCAAGCACCAAATACATGCGCAGTAGTTTTCTACACACTAAGTACATGCGCACTGGTTTTCTATGCACTAAATAAATACGTACTATTTTTGCACGAACTAAACACATGCGCAGTAGAGTTCCATGCATTAGATATGTACTGTGCGTGGATAATTGTGCAATAGTTTTCTACGCACTAAATACATGCACAGTAGTTTTCTATGTACTAAATACAAGCGCACTAGTGTCTAACGCACTAAATACATGCGCACTAGTTTTTTACGCACTAAATACATGCGCAGTACTGTTCCACGTACTAAATACATGCTCACTAGTTTTCCATGCACTAAATACATGCGCACAAGTGTTCCACGCACAAGTTTCCTAAACACTAAATACATGCGCAGTACTGTTCCACGCAATAAATACATGCGCACTAGTTTTCTATGCACTAAATGCAGGCGCACAAGTGTTCCACGCACTAGTTTCCTAAACACTAAATACATGCGCAGTACTGTTCCACGCACTAAATACATGCTCACTAGTTTTCTATGCACTAAATGCAGGCGCACTAGTTTTCTATGCACTAAATACAGGCGCACTAGTTTTCTATGCACTATATCCATGCGCACTAGTGTTTCACGCCCTAGATACATGCGCACTAGCTTTCTATGCACTTATCACATGCGCACAAGTGTTCGACGCACCAAACACATGCGCACTAGTGTTCCACGCACTAAATACATGCGCACTAATTTTCTATGCATTAAATACATGCGTACAAGTGTTCCAAGCACTAGTTTTCTTTGCACTGAATACTGGCGCACTAGTTTTTTATGCACCAAATACATGCGCACTAGTTTTCTATGCACTAAATACAGGCGCACTAGTTTTCTATGCACTTAATACATGCGCACTAGTTTTCTATGCACTATATCCATGCGCACTAGCTTTCTATGCACTAAATACATGCGCACTAGTTTTTTCTATACACTAAATACATGCGCACAAGTGTTCGACGCACCAAGCACATGCGCACTAGTGATTCACGCACTAGTTTTCTACGCACTAAAAACATGCACAGTAGTTTTCTATGCACTAAATACATGCGGACAAGTGTTCCGCGCACTAGTTTCCTAAACACTAAATACATGCGCAGTACTGTTTCACGCACTAAATACATGCGCACTAGTTTTTTATGCACTAAATACATGCGCACTAATGTTCTACACACTAAATACATGCGCACTAGTTTTCTATGCACTAAATACAGGCGCACTAGTTTTCTATGCACTAAATACATGCGCACTAATGTTTCACACACAGAATACGTGCGCACTATTTTTCAAGCACCAAATACATGCGCAGTAGTTTTCTACACACTAAGTACATGCGCACTGGTTTTCTATGCACTAAATAAATACGTACTATTTTTGCACGAACTAAACACATGCGCAGTAGAGTTCCATGCATTAGATATGTACTGTGCGTGGATAATTGTGCAATAGTTTTCTACGCACTAAATACATGCACAGTAGTTTTCTATGTACTAAATACAAGCGCACTAGTGTCTAACGCACTAAATACATGCGCACTAGTTTTTTACGCACTAAATACATGCGCAGTACTGTTCCACGTACTAAATACATGCTCACTAGTTTTCCATGCACTAAATACATGCGCACAAGTGTTCCACGCACAAGTTTCCTAAACACTAAATACATGCGCAGTACTGTTCCACGCAATAAATACATGCGCACTAGTTTTCTATGCACTAAATACATGCGCACTAGTTTTCTATGCACTAAATACATGCGCACTAGTTTTCTATGCACTAAATACAGGCGCACTAGTTTTCTATGCACTTAATACATGCGCACTAGTTTTCTATGCACTATATCCATGCGCTCTAGCTTTCTATGCACTAAATACATGCGCACTAGTTTTTTCTATACACTAAATACATGCGCACAAGTGTTCGACGCACCAAACACATGCGCACTAGTGATTCACGCACTAGTTTTCTATGCACTATATCCATGCGCACTAGCTTTCTATTCACTAAATACATGCGCACTAGTTTTTTCTATACACTAAATACATGCGCACAAGTGTTTGACGCACCAAACACATGCGCACTAGTGTTTAACGCACTAAATACATGTGCACTAGTTTTGTATGCACTAAATACTTGCGCACAAGTGTTCCAAGCACTAGTTGGTTAAACACTATATACATGCGCAGTTCTGTTCCACGCACTAAATGCAGGCGCACTAGTTTTCTATGCATTAAATACCGGCGCACTAGTTTTCTATGCACTAAATACATGCGCACTAATGTTGCACGCACTAAATGCATGCGCTCTAGTTTTCCATGCACTAAATACATGCGCACTAGTTTTCTATGCACTATATCCATGCGCACTAGTGTTCCACGCCCTAGATACATGCGCACTAGCTTTCTATGCACTTATCACATGCGCACAAGTATTCGACGCACCAAACACATGCGCACTAGTTTTCCATGCACTAAATACATGCGCACTAGTTTTCTATGCACTATATCCATGCGCACTAGTGTTCCACGCCCTAGATACATGCGCACTAGCTTTCTATGCACTTATCACATGCGCACAAGTGTTCGACGCACCAAACACATGCGCACTAGTGTTTAACGCACTAAATACATGTGCACTAGTTTTGTATTCACTAAATACATGCGCACTAATGTTCCACACACTAAATACACGCGCACTAGTTTTCTATGCACTAAATACATGCTAACAAGTGTTCCACGCACTAGTTTCCTAAACACTAAATACATGCGCAGTACTGTTCCACGCACTAAATACATGCTCACTAGTTTTCTATGCACTAAATGCAGGCGCACTAGTTTTCTATGCACTAAATACAGGCGCACTAGTTTTCTATGCACTATATCTATGCGCACTAGTGTTCTACGCCCTAGATACATGCGCACTAGCTTTCTATGCACTTATCACATGCGCACAAGTGTTCGACGCACCAAACACATGCGCACTAGTGTTCCACGCACTTAATACATGCGCACTAGTTTTCTATGCTTTAAATACATGCGCACTAATGTTCCACGCACTAAATACATGCGCCCAAGTGATTCACGCACTTGTTTTCTACGCACTAAAAACATGCACAGTAGTTTTCTATGCACTAAATACATGCGGACAAGTGTCCCGCGCACTAGTTTCCTAAACACTAAATACAAGCGCAGTACTGTTTCACGCACTATATACATGCGCACTAGTTTTCTATGCACTGAATACTGGCGCACTAGTTTTTTATGCACTAAATACATGCGCACTAATGTTCTACACACTAAATACATGCGCACTAGTTTTCTATGCACTAAATACAGGCGCACTAGTTTTCTATGCACTAAATACATGCGCACTAATGTTTCACACACAGTATACGTGCGCACTATTTTTCAAGCACCAAATACATGCGCAGTAGTTTTCTACGCACTAAGTACATGCGCACTGATTTTCTATGCACTAAATAAATACGTACTATTTTTGCACGAACTAAACACATGCGCAGTAGAGTTCCATGCATTAGATATGTACTGTGCGTGGATAATTGTGCAATAGTTTTCTACGCACTAAATACATGCACAGTAGTTTTCTATGTACTAAATACACGCGCACTAGTTTTCTATGCACTAAATACATGCTTACAAGTGTTCCACGCACTAGTTTCCTAAACACTAAATACATGCGCAGTACTGTTCCACGCACTAAATACATGCTCACTAGTTTTCTATGCACTAAATGCAGGCGCACTAGTTTTCTATGCACTAAATACAGGCGCACTAATTTTCTATGCACTATATCCATGCGCACTAGTGTTCCACGCCCTAGATACATGCGCACTAGCTTTCTATGCACTTATCACATGCGCACAAGTGTTCGACGCACCAAACACATGCGCACTAGTGTTCCACGCACTTAATACATGCGCACTAGTTTTCTATGCACTGAATACTGGCGCACTAGTTTTTTATGCACTAAATACATGCGCACTAATGTTCTACACACTAAATACATGCGCACTAGTTTTCTATGCACTAAATACAGGCGCACTAGTTTTCTATGCACTAAATACATGCGCACTAATGTTTCACACACAGTATACGTGCGCACTATTTTTCAAGCACCAAATACATGCGCAGTAGTTTTCTACGCACTAAGTACATGCGCACTGATTTTCTATGCACTAAATAAATACGTACTATTTTTGCACGAACTAAACACATGCGCAGTAGAGTTCCATGCATTAGATATGTACTGTGCGTGGATAATTGTGCAATAGTTTTCTACGCACTAAATACATGCACAGTAGTTTTCTATGTACTAAATACACGCGCACTAGTTTTCTATGCACTAAATACATGCTTACAAGTGTTCCACGCACTAGTTTCCTAAACACTAAATACATGCGCAGTACTGTTCCACGCACTAAATACATGCTCACTAGTTTTCTATGCACTAAATGCAGGCGCACTAGTTTTCTATGCACTAAATACAGGCGCACTAATTTTCTATGCACTATATCCATGCGCACTAGTGTTCCACGCCCTAGATACATGCGCACTAGCTTTCTATGCACTTATCACATGCGCACAAGTGTTCGACGCACCAAACACATGCGCACTAGTGTTCCACGCACTTAATACATGCGCACTAGTTTTCTATGCTTTAAATACATGCGCACTAATGTTCCACGCACTAAATACATGCGCCCTAGTGATTCACGCACTTGTTTTCTACGCACTAAAAACATGCACAGTAGTTTTCTATGCACTAAATACATGCGGACAAGTGTCCCGCGCCCTAGTTTCCTAAACACTAAATACATGCGCAGTACTGTTTCACGCACTAAATACATGCGCACTAGTTTTCTATGCACTGAATACTGGCGCACTAGTTTTTTATGCACTAAATACATGCGCACTAATGTTCTACACACTAAATACATGCGCACAAGTTTTCTATGCACTAAATACAGGCGCACTAGTTTTCTATGCACTAAATACATGCGCACTAATGTTTCACACACAGTATACGTGCGCACTATTTTTCAAGCACCAAATACATGCGCAGTAGTTTTCTACGCATTAAGTACATGCGCACTGGTTTTCTATGCACTAAATAAATACGTACTATCTTTGCACGAACTAAACACATGCGCAGTAGAGTTCCATGCATTAGATATGTACTGTGCGTGGATAATTGTGCAATAGTTTTCTACGCACTAAATACATGCACAGTAGTTTTCTATGTACTAAATACAAGCGCACTAGTGTCTAACGCACTAAATACATGCGCACTAGTTTTTTACGCACTAAATACATGCGCAGTACTATTCCACGCACTAAATACATGCTCACTAGTATTCCATGCACTAAATACATGCGCACAAGTGTTCCACGCACAAGTTTCCTAAACACTAAATACATGCGCAGTACTGTTCCACGCACTAAATACATGCGCACTAGTTTTCTATGCACTAAATACATGCGCACTAGTTTTCTATGCACTAATTACATGCGCACAAGTGTTCCACGCACTAGTTTCCTAAACACTAAATACAGGCGCACTAATGTTCCACGCACTAAATACATGCGCACTAGTTTTCCATGCACTAAATACATGCGCACTAGTTTTCTATGCACTATATCTGTTACATCCCCATGTAACTTTTAAATTTTAAATTAACAAATATTAAACTATCATTCTTAATTATTGTTTTAAATTATATAGTTTGGGCAATTGCAACGGTCATTAAGACCTCGAATGGTTGTGCAATCCTAGAACTGTGCTTACGTGGAAACTGTTCTAGTTTTGATTATCTATCCGTGGTATGCGATTAGCCATTATCACACTGATACTGCCATTGAGACCACGGATGGATGTGAAATCCTGGAACTGTGCATACGTGGGAACCGTTCTAGTTTTTGATTATCGCTCTGGTATGCGATTAGCCATTATCACACTGATACTGCCATTCAGGCCATGGATAGATATGCATATGAGAAACCGTTCTAGTTTTGCTAATTATAGGACTATCGCTATGGTATGCGATTAGGTATTCTCATGACCTATTTTTGATAAATCACTATCTATGTGATTGTTACTGATAGACTGAACCTATGATGAGCAATCCTAGTTCTGCCGAACGCATATCTATTCCTGAGACATACGATCAGGGGTCATATTGGCCTATTTTATGAGATAAGCCCCCACTTTTTGTAATCCGCCTAATAGTAGGAGAATCCTATATAAACACTGTGTAACAGGCGTCTTGTCGTCTTTTTCGTCTTTTAATTAGTTTTTGTAAATTGTATAACTAGAAAACGCGAATAGATCCTTCAGTCTTCGATATTTAAACATCACCTTATTTTTGCCTTTATTGGTTTATGTTAAATAAAAATAACATTACAACAGGTCTTAATAAAATTCGAATACTGTCGTATTAGTCTGAAGTTGACGATTAAGTAAAGTAAATCGAGTTCTGTCGCAAATAGTACTAAGTGCTAGTTAAAAATACTGATGTTCTCGTATTGTTTCGTGGACTGAAATAACTAAGTGAGTTTTATTACAATCCAACATTGTTAATCACAAAGACTCCCTGCAAGATTTCGTCGCTGTCTTGCAAGATAAAGGGTTCAATCGACAAGAAAGTGTATTCAACGCCCTTTCAGTTGAAAGGTAATGTAAGTTATTGTTTATATGTACAATTATTATATGAATGTAATAAAACCATAAAAAAGTATTTTTGATTTTATTCTTAATGTAACACGATTCCCTTAGAATCGACAAGCACAAACGAAATCCCACATAAATAATAATAATCAGGCCTTACCAACCTGATTTATCAGCTGCTCTTGCCTTTTAAACATTAATTAAATAATTTTAATTTACCACGCCTTATAAAATAGCTCGGCACGTAACAGCTGATTGGTGGCAGCGGTGGGATTCGTTGCTTTTGTTACATTACAATTTCATAAAATAAATTCAATTTCAAGTAAGGCTTTAAACATTTATTAACTGTCAAATATTACGTTTTGTCCTTTCTTTAGTCGGTAAATGTTCTACGCGACTATTGTGCAAGTTGTTAGTCTTTAACACTTAGAATTGTCAGTTTCTGCTCGCAGATAAGGAGTCATACGAAGCTCAATTCTTTCCGGTTGTGTATACGATCTAATGGTGCAAGTTAAAAATTACAACACTTAGGCCAAGATAACAATTATTGACATAGTTTCATAAATGAAAATTGCCAATATTCTTAAATAATAATAATACCTGTTTTATTGACCTATGAAAGTCTTTACAGTATAAACAAATTTAAATAAAAAACCCCACGAACAAAGATAAATAAATAAAATAAAATAAAATTAGATTAAATTAAATTAAATTTTATCCGTGAACGATAAATGAGCAATTATTTTACAAATACAGAACAACATCATAACAGGTTTCCATATGTTGAACTTATTTCTGGTCATTTTGTGGCACATAAAGGAAATTTTTTTATAGATCATACATTATCAATAAATATAATAAAAGAATCATCACTTTCATCCTTCGTGAATATCGATACTAATTTTATAATCACAGCTCAACAAGGTGCAATTTGTTTAAACAAAAGTGTGTTTATAACATTTCTCGATTTTTCTTTAAAATTTGGTGTTATTGACTGTCAAAACAACCCAGAAATTATTGGAATTTTAGGAGCACCATTTCTTGATTAGATATTCGAAACTAATTACTTTATTGAAGTAGCAATAGAATTCGAAAAAGTAGTTTTCAGACGTGAAAGTTCCTTACAAAAACGAATTAGACGTCGTATTCTAAACATTCTCAGAAGCTGTTGTTTTGTAAAAACGCCTTAATAATCAAATTATATTCATGACTTATAAATATAATGAAGTAATTTTTAACACAGAAATTTATCCTAACGTTCATATATTTTCCAAAGATTTAAAGAATTCTAAAGGGTTTTTCATAGCTAATCCAGCCATAAATATTAATCTAATAAAAGAAAGTCATTTAGCTAAGAACACTATAATTGATAAAACTGAAAGTGTTATATTAAATCAAACAAAGTTTACCATAACAGGCACAGTATATATTACTATTGCTAACAAGGCTGTTAAATTTTACACTTGGAAAAGTAATATTCAATCAGAACTCACAGGAATTCTAGGATTACCTTTCCTTAATACAAACCCTAACGAGTTTCAATTTTAATATATTATTCTAGGAACAGTAAAGTTTTATATGATTTTATAACATCATAACACATAAATTTCATTTTAAAAAACGACTAAAATATCTTTTTATGACTTCTTATTTCAATTTTATAGAAAAATACCACTATCTTTACCCAAACATTTATATCAAATCTAGATTTTTCAAAAACTTTGAAGGAAAATTTATTATAGATCACTCGTTACCTATAAATTTAATAAAAGCGAGCGAATTAATTTCTCTTATAGGAATAGATCGCTCAATTAAATTTTCACTTAGAGACAATACCATTGAAACAGTAGGACAAGCCGAAACTTACATTAACTATACTGTCGTCAATTTTTAAGCCATTGCATATCAAGGAATTACCAACATAATTGGTATTCTAGGTTTGCCTTTCTCAATTGACATTGTAAACGAATTTATAGAATCTTATTAAAAAAAAAAGAGATATTTGATTAATTTATGAAAATTGGACCTGTATTAAGCAAAATGACTGAAGACAATAATTTAACTGGCACCATTAATCGCACACTTAATGACGCCATGATTACATCAATGGCGGAATGTTTCGCGTTGCAACAAGGCGTAATGCATATTCCCTTTTTTGATGGAAAAAATATTCCTGTTAAAGACTTTATTCAAGATATAACAAACGGTGAATCTAGTATTCCTTCGAATTGCGAGGAACAATTCATTAAAGCAGTTCTATCTAAATTAAAAGGAGCTGCTCGTGATAGTACATATGGTAAAACTTTTGAGTCCATAAATGATCTTATACAACATCTAAAACAACGATTTGCATCTCGCAAGTCCTATTCGTGGTATCTTCACGAAATATCCACAATTCGTATGGGTCGTGGTGATAATGTAAATGAATTTTACGATAGGTTAACCCTTCTAGAAGCAGGAGCAAGAGCCGCCCTTGAAGATAAGTATGCAGCAGCGAAAGTTGCAACAATGCTAGAACCTCTAACCGACTGCGCTTTAGAAGCATTTATAGGAGGTTTACCAGATGGAATTTCGAACATGGTCGAAGCAAGAAACCCACTATCCATCGAAGAAGCATTAAAATTTGCATTAGAATTTGAGGCTAGATATCAACACCAACTGTCTACTCATAGCAACAATTATCATATATCTCGATACCAACATTCCAACGATTTTGGGCCTAGAGACAGAAGTCCTAGTCCTCGAGTACGCTTTGCACCCCCAGAAGAGTTACAAAAATCACGTCAACAATTTCATATGCCAACAGGAATTTTAAGACAACCGCATCTACCTCAACAACCATCCTCTAGCTACTATCCATCTTATCCTTATTACGTAAATCCTTATAATCCAAATCCCTATATACCTTTTCACCCTTATCCATATTATCCAGCACCACCGAATGTTGACAATAACAAACCTTACGTAGGACCCAGGACACCCCCGCGTTCTCAATCCCCAATTTTAACTAATGGCAAAAATTTAAACTCCAACCAAGCTCGACGGACCGACGCGACGACGAGCACCGAAACACAAGAGCGTCAAGCCAATGTAAGAATATTAAAACAACAAAAACTATCCTGCAAACCCGAATAAATAAAGAATCACCCGTAGTTAATTTAGAATCACCAGATTTCCTACATTCAAATGCTCTACTTTTAATAGATACAGGAGCAGACGTTAATTTGATAAAATTAGGTACATTACGACTAGAATTAGTAGTGAAGCAAGACGAAGCTATTTTAATATCAGGAATAACCCCTATAAAAATTTCAACCTTAGGAACTGTTCAATTATCGATTAATAAAAGTATAGTAACATTTCAGGTCGTACCTTCAGATTTTCCTATAGAGTCTGATGGTATCTTAGGTAGAGAATATCTTAGGCAAGAGAAAGTAGAGATCTCATTTTGGCATAATTCCATTGTCACCCATTCCGACTCCATAAGTCCAATATTTTTCATAGATTATGAATCAATTCAATATAAAGAAAAATTAGTGGAAAATAAGGCAAACAAACAAAATAATCTAATCAAGGCTAGAACTAGACAAGTAATACCAATAGAAGTTTTGAATGACGAAATAAAGGAAGGATACTTACCTTTAGTAAAAACAGTGGAAGGGTTGTTGATAGGAGAAGGAATTGTAACAAATATTAATGGAGTATGTCATGTTCTTGCTATAAACACCACTAATGAAGATTTAAACATAAAAATACCACCCCAAGAATTAATTCCTTTCGAGTACTATCAATTACCTGGTGAAGAATTTGACAATGATTCAATAGATGAAAATTATGAACCTCCACAGGACAGAATATTAGCTATTTTTAAAAGTTTACGATTAGAACACCTTAACGAAGAAGAAAAACAGCATGTCAAAGAAATCATAAAAGAATTTCCTGAAAATTTCCATCTTCCAGGAGAGCCACTCACTTCAACACCATTAGTAAAACACAAAATTACAACAATTGACGAATTACCCATTCACACTAGGCAATATCGGTTTTCCCCTTCCCAAAAGGAGGAAATTGATAAAGTGATAGACAGAATGATATCTGAGGGAGCAATTGGGCCATCGATTTCCCCATATAATTCACCATTACTTATAATCCCTAAGAAAATAGATGGTAGTGGAAAAAAGAAGTGGCGAATTGTCATAGATTTTAGAGCTCTTAATAAAAAAACTATTGGAGATTTTTACCCTCTTCCGTTAATATCTTCAATTTTAGACTGCATTGGGCAAGCGCAATACTTTTCAATTTTCGATCTAGTAAGTGGATTTCATCAAATAGAATTAGATCCATTAGACAGACCAAAAACTGCATTTTCAACCACGCATGGACATTACGAATATATAAGAATGCCAATGGGATTAAAAAATTCACCTGCAACGTTTCAAAGACTAATGGATCAAGTTTTAATTGGATTGCAAGGTGTAGAATTGTTTGTTTACCTAGACGACATAGTTATCTATGCTAAAGATCTAGAAGAACATGGAAAAAAGGTAAGAAGGTTATTACAAAGATTGAAAGAAGCAAATTTAACATTGCAACCTGAAAAGTGTGAATTTCTTTCCAAAGAAGTGGCCTATTTAGGTCATATAATAAGTAGTGAAGGAGTCAAGCCTGACCCAAAAAAGATTGAACCCGTAGCTTATTTTCCAACCCCAAAAACTCCTCGAAATATAAAACAATTCCTAGGATTGGCCGGATATTACAGAAGGTTTATCAAAGAATTTTCAGCACGCGCTAAACCCCTCTCTAATTTACTAAAGAAAGAAACAAAATTTGAATGGGGACCAGAGTAAGACAAGAGTTTTAAGGATTTAAGAACAGCATTGTGTAATAGTCCTATATTACAGTACCCTGATTTTGAAAAACAATTCACTATAACGACTGATGCATCGGATTATGCAGTAGGAGCAGTTTTAAGCCAAGAAAAAGATGGAATGGATTTACCAATAGCTTATCTTTCTCGAGTGTTAAATGCACCTGAACAAAATTATTCAACAACAGAAAAAGAATGTTTATCTGTTTTGTATGCAGTCAATCATTTTAGGCCTTATATATATGGAAAAAGATTTATGCTTGTGAGTGATCATGAACCTTTAAGATGGATAGATTCAATAAAGGATCCAATACAAAGATTAGTAAGATGGCGGTTGAAACTTCGAGATTACGAATATGAATTTAAATACAAACCGGGAAAATTAAATTTTAATGCGGATGCTTAATCAAGAAACCCAATTATTCATGAGAAAGAACCACAAAACACAGAAAATAATAAAGAAGCCAAAATATATATGCAAACAGGAAGACCTACAAAAACAAAAAGTACCAAAATAAATGAACCATCTACAAGCTCAACATCCAGCACTAGACCTTCATTACCATCGAGAATACAAACGCGCAGCAGAACTAAGGCAGATACTCTTACAAAACCAATTGTCTCAAAACCCACAAGTTTAAAAAAATCAACAAAACCAAGCACTTCCAAAACAACCCTTGAAGAAAGCACAATAGGAAAACGTTTATTGAGACGAAAGCAAGTAGACCCAAAAGCAAGAAAAACTTTAAAAGAACATAGCGAATCTTCAAGTTCAGACTCTGAAGTAGGAAAGCCCAACCCTCCTATACAAAAGAAAAGTCGAAGTGTCTTACCTTCTTTAAATATACCATCACCAGCATTATATGATCCATATGCACCAAAAAGCGCACCCCCAAAAACACCATTCAATCCTAATGAAATATTTCAAAAAACAAAGGAAATAGAACCAGATTTTTCTGAAAATGTTCCAGTGGAAACTGTCAGCCCACCTTTAAGCGGAACTGATGATAGTTCGTCAGAAGAGGAGAATGAACACGCTAAAACTAGAGAAGAAATAGCTAAGGAACTCGAAAAATCCATAGCTAGTTTCAATCAATCGTTAGCTCAACATGAAGATTGGCTACAAGAAGATGAGGTTGAACCGAAAGATTGGCTCAACGTTTCTTTTGGGGATAATGATCTTGCTGTTCATGAAGCAGCACTTAAATATTTTCCCGGAAGCAACGAAGAATTTTTAGAAAAATTAGCCTCTATCTTAGAAAACACAAAAGGGGAGTTAGAAGATCAAAAAAATGAAGAAAAGGAAGAAAAATTAGGAACAACATCAAAAACTACAAAAGGAAAAAACGTAACTTTTAGCACTCGACCCCAAAGAGAAAGCACACCAATAAATTTTGACAAACCTATAGCCATGTCAACTCCACACCCCATAATAATGGAAGAATCATACAGAGAGTCTGATGAAGAACAAGAAGAACAAACTATGAGCGAAAGTGAAACAGAGACAGCTGAAGAAACAAAGCCAGAAATTCAGAAAAAAGTGAAAATGCCCATATCAATTACTAGTATTCACCCTGACATTCCTATCACAACATTAAAAAGGAACACAGAATCAAATATTATAGGGTGTCGAGAAAGTTTGACCTACTACAGGAGTAACTACGCACATTTCCTATCATCAGACTGCGAATTTACGACATCTATAGGAAGACTTTTAATTGATATAGGTGCTATCGACCCTCAAGAAATAAAATTAAAAAAACCAACCAAAGGACAAATCTTGGTTACACCAAGAGGAAAATATAACATTTATACTATAATAGTTAAACATAATCATTTCGACCAGTTATTAGAAGAAGATATTAGAATAGGTATTCAAAATCTCAAAATTCTACTGAATAAAGAAGGAAAAAGCGAATTAAGAATATCACGATGTGGAGACGTCACCGATGAATTACTGAGAGGAGAACTTCTACAAATTTTAACTTCAATCTTTAAATACAGCAATATCAAAGTTACTCTATGTTATGGACATATTACAGTACCTCCAGAAAATGTTCAGAAGGACATAATCAAAGAATTCCACAACAGTAAATTTGGTGGACACAAAGGAGTAACAAAAACATATAGAAGAATTCGAGAAAAATTTATGTGGCCAGGAATAAAAAATCAAGTCACAGAATTTATTAGAAAATGTCCTGTTTGTCAAGAACAAAAATTAGTGAGAGTGAAAACCCGAGAGCCAATGCTAATTACAGACACACCTCTAGATACTTTTGACAAAATTTCATTAGATACAGTAGGAAAATTGCCAACAACACCAGATGGGAATTGTCATATCCTCACTATGCAGGATCACCTTTCTAAATATTGCATAGCAATAGCCATTCCTGATATATCAGCAACAACCATAGCACATATAGTAGCAACTGAATTATTTTCAAAATTTGGAGCACCCAGAGTTATATTAACAGACAGAGGCACTAGTTTCATCAGTAAATTAATGAGAAAATTATCCAAAATTTTTGGAGTTCAACAGGTTACGACATCTGGATATAGACCACAAACTAATGGAGCATTGGAACGAAGTCATGCAGTATTAACAGAATACATAAAAAATTATTCTGAACAATATGACGACTGGGATAGATTATTACCTTTCGCCATGTTCGCTTACAACACTTCAGTACACGAAGCCACGAATTTTACACCTTTTGAACTAATTTATGGAAAAACCGCACGAACCCCTAGTTCTTTTCCACCTATAGAAAAACTAGAAAATTATGGATCTTACCTGACTGAACTAATCACTAGGCTAAGCGAAATCAAAATCATAGCAGCAAAAAAACTGTTAGATTCGAAACTAAAATCCAAAGAGCAGTATGATATAAAAATAAAACCATTTTTAGGGAAAATAGGAGACAAGGCTTATGTGTTAAAAGAAGTAAAAGGTAATAAGTTCGAACCCTATTATCACGGTCCTTATGAAATTGTGGATATATTAGAAAAGCATAACGCTATTTTAATAACAGAGAACGGACAAAGATTTCAAAAACATATAGATAAGTTAAAACTTGCTCATGAATAAAAGGACTAACGAAATTTGTATTTTTCAGATGACCGAATTAGTACTTCACACTCCTCCCCTTAGAGGAGAGTTAATCAACATAAACATCTTTCCAAAAGGAAATATTGATGAAATTCAACACCCTAAAGGCATTTTAGAAGAACTGACAGCGGAATATAATTTAAACAAACCCATATATGTTGTTAAGAATGTGGTAGGCCCTTCACATAGCAGACGTTATGATGTTAAATGTGTGACGATGTGAAATTTGGAAATTTAAAATTAGTGAATTATACTATATTCACATCGTCACTATAGTAAAGTTCAGGTCAGCTCATGACCCCGAGTCAGTGCGACCGAGCTTGTACCTCTACCGCTCCCCACCTGTGTGCCTCACCGGCACATAGGTCACGATAGCTTGACTATATTAATCGGCACGCGCTGCCGAAAATTGAGTCGTCTGGTTGCTGGGATTCGAGGTCCTTCTCGATACCAAGCTAGGCTGCTCAGGTAAAGCGAGAGATGTGCGTGGGTCCTTCCGCCACATTTTTTTCTTTGCTCTGGGTGACTAGTAGACCAGATTGACCCCTGAGAACGTGCGAGGATTAGGCAGAGGTCCTTCTCTCCTAAAACTCGCACAGAAAATCCGGAACCTTTAAGGTGAAGGGTTACCTGGACGTTCGCCGGACTAGTAGAGGTCCTTCTCTTTAGTTTGGTGAGCGAAAATAGGGATTTGTAGCGTCTTTGGGTCCTTCCATGGCGTTGTAAATTCTTGTTATTCTAGGTTCTTCTCAGTTCTTGGCTGGAGAGAGAAAATATAGGTCCTTCTGTACGCTTTCTCTCTAGCCAAAGAATAGATTCAACTCTGCCCTTGGAGGGCTTGTTGAAAAATAGGCGGTAGAGGGTGGTAGAATATTTATTGTAAAAATTAAGGGTAATTTTATATAGTCGAAAAAGTTAAAACTAGAAAACTGAGAAAATTTATCGAATTCGGTTATTTCTTTTTATATAGGGAAATTATATTGTTAAGACTAGAAAAAGAAAATCAAATCTCTGTTACAGATTCAAGCTTAGAAATGCGAGTTCTGCCAGTTTAGATTAAATCGTCAGAAGATGAAGAAACAGAAACGAATATTTATGTCGGGATGTTCTAAAAGAACAGATTTTTATTATTAAATTCTTTTATATTTTTGTAAGCTATTTCTTATTTTGTTTAAATATAATTTCTATCTTTATTCTTAAATTAAGAATATTTTGAGTTTTATCTGACTACAGCTAACCTATTAGAAATTAAGAAATTAACTTTAACAATAAATGTCAGCCAGCAGGCTAAGATTTACTTTGTATTTGCTTTTATTTTAATTTTCAGCTAGAATTTAAGTCAAAATTCATCGTTGGGTTGTAAATTCCATTTAAATTTTGAGGTTATGAACGCTGGACAATCTGACGAGCGTAATCCGGAGCAACTTTTTAAATTAAGAAAAAGTCCTATCATTACATGGCGCCCGAACGGTTTTAGAAAAATTAACTATATAAATAGTAGCTTCAGTAAAATTCTGGCAGTATCAAAATTACCATGACGGATCACACTAGGATTCAAACATTTGATTATATTTACTTTAAATTTAGAATGTGGGATGATAATCTTGAACATAGAGTAACTAGGATGGTTAATATTCGTTATCTAGCTAGGTGGGATCAAACGCAAAACGGTACAAGAGAAAATCCGCATTTAAGAATTTAATAGTAAGTAGTTAAGTTCTGTTCAATATTTTTTTTTTTATAGAAACTAAAATACTAGTTGATTGAAAGAAATACTCAGTTTTCTGGTTTTCTAGTTTAGTAAAACGCATTCGGGGATTGAAAAATTAGTTTAAAAGTATTTTGTTAGTTTTTCTAGTTGGAAAAAAAAAATACCACCTTCTCCCGCCTATGGGGTTAAATAACCCCGTTGTATTATTAGATATGTTGATCGCTAATCAACAAACGCAAGCTAGGATATAAATTTTCTTGTATTTTTTTTCAGTTTTCTTGAGCCACTTGTGTCGTGAGGTTCTTAACAAAAGAGTAAAATTGTTTATTTATTAAAAGAACTAGTGTATTATTGAAATAAAACTGTAACATGGGAGTGTCGTGGATTTACCACTTAACAAAGGAACAGTTAGAAGATGAATTGAAAAGAATCAATGTCGATTCATCAGGAACAGTGCGCGAATTAAGGCAACGTTTAGTGGCTTTTGTAAAAGCAAATCCGGTGCTTTTTGAAACACCAGAAGACCCGACAGATTATAATGAAGAAGAAGATATAAGTAGAGACGAGGCAGCGGAGGAAAAGGAGAAGAAGGACGAAGAGAGAAGAGGAAGTCCGGCGAGAGAGAATCATGATGGCGCAGGAGAAATGGGAGGAGCAGGAGGAGACCGAGAAGAAAGAAATGAAAGAGAGAGACAGAGAAACGAAGACAGAGAAATAAGAATCCAGGAAACATAAATCATGTTGGGCCGCCGAAATATACAATCGACACCGGCGTCCTCAATGAATACACACGTAATAGACCAAATGCGTAAGTGGGGTTGTCACTTTGATGGGCGTGACCCCTACTCATTTCTGGAACGAATAGACGAACTCCAGACTGCGTACCGATTCACCAACGAGGAAATGCTCAGAGGTTTCCCGGAATTACTTAAAGGCGATGCACTTCTTTGGTACCGGAATGAAATTCGGTATATTTCTACGTATACGGAATTAATAGACTCTTTAAGGCAATGTTTTCTATCACCTTTAGAGTTACATAATTTAGAATTAACTATTTTCACTAGGGTTCAAGGAGAACAGGAATCCTTTCGAGATTTTGTGAATATTCTTAGAACTTCTATGCGCAGACATGGCGCTTATACCAATACTTTAGAGTTGGATATTATTTACAGGAACATGCTTCCTAAATATCGACTTTATATTAAAAGAAATGAAGTTGTTACAGTAAATTCACTAATCCAAAGGGTTGAAGAGGTGGTAATTACCCTTGGAGAGGTATATAAGGCAGAGAAGACATCACAACCTATTAGTGTACTAAAAGTTGCAGCGGTATCAACATCATATAATCCAAAAACTCACTGTTGGAGATGTAGTCAAGGAGGACATCGTAGACCTCAGTGTAAAAACAAACAGTTAAAGTTTTGTTCTTACTGCGGAAAAATTGACATTTGGACTAGAGAATGTCGCTGCCATCCTCAGAGGGGAGTCGTCGAGATTCCAAAGGAGAATTAATCTTAAATTCTTCCTCTGAGGATATTCGAATAGTGATTCCGGTGACATGTAATAATTATATAGTGTGTGCTTTATTAGACACTGGTGCAGTGAATTCATTTATAGACTTTAATACCGCACATAGACTTATAGCTTCGGGTGGTGTTCTAAATAGAGAAAATTGTATTGCTGAATTAGCACAGGGTACAAAAATTGAAATTAAATTTAGTTTTAATGCATTTATTACGATCAATGGAAGAAGAATTAAGCACAAATTGATGGTAATGGAGAATCTTTCGCATGATATAGTTTTAGGAATGGATGTAATTAGAAATGAATTAAATTGTTCTTTTTTTCTCGATGGCATTGATTTGCTTAAAGATTTTAAAAAAATTAAAATTACACCGATTTCGACTTTGGGACTAACGAAACTTCGGGATTCTGAAAAGGAAGTTTTGAAGGAGTTTTTGGAAACTCAAAAGAAAAAATTCAAAAAAGTACAAGGAAGTACTCCACTCATTGAACATGAAATTCCTCTGGAAGACTCAACACCCCTGAAACAACGATATCAACCCCGAAATCCTCAGGTGCAAGAATTAATGAAGAAAGAAGTAGACGAGATGTTGGAAGCTGGAGTTATTCGTCGTTCACGAAGTCCTTGGAGTTCACCAGTGGTAATGGTTAAAAAGAAGAATGGAAAATGGAGATTTTGCATTGACTTTAGACGTTTAAATAAAGTCACAAAAAAGGATGCTTATCCTTTGCCTAGGATTAATACGATTTTGGACCAATTAAAAGGAGCAAAATATTTATCAACAATAGATTTAAAAAACGGATACTGGCAGGTAAAATTAACTGAGTCTAGCTGTCCATTGACCGCATTTACAGTTCCTGGTTTAGGACTTTTTGAATTTATAGTCATGCCTTTTGGACTACATTCTGCTCCTGCTACTTTCCAAAGATTGATAGATCAAGTTATTCCTCCAGAATTGGCTCCAAAAGTTTTTTCTTATTTGGATGATATAGTTATAGTTTCTGAAACTTTTGAAGAACATATGCAACTTCTTTCTGAAGTTTTTTCTAGATTACTTCAAGCAAATCTCGTTCCTAATTTTGATAAATGTGAATTTGCAAGAAATCAACTTCGTTACTTAGGACATCTCATCGACGAAAATGGACTTCACCCAGATCCAGATAAGGTCGCCGCCATCTTGGATTTACCTTCACCTACTACACTCAAGGATCTGAGACAATTCTTGGGAATGATTTCTTGGTATCGTCGTTTTGTTGATAATATATCTTCAATGATTTCACCATTAACCAAATTGTTAAAAAAAGATGTACCGTGGAATTGGGAAGAAGCACAACAAAATGCTTTCAATGAAGTGAAAAAACGACTCACTGAAGCCCCAGTATTGGCATGCCCGGATTGGAGTAAAACTTTCTTCCTTCAAACTGATGCAAGTCTTGAAGGATTAGGAGTAGTCCTGACTCAAGGAGAGGATACTACGGAAAATATCATCGCTTACGCCAGCAGAACACTAGCTCCGGCTGAAAAGAACTATTCAGCAACAGAATTGGAATGTCTGGCAGTTAAGTGGGGTATTTGGAAAATGCGTCACTACCTCGAAGGATACCATTTTATAGTGATTACAGATCACCAATCCTTGAAGTGGCTGGAATCAATTGAAACACCCTCTGGACGTCTTGCAAGGTGGATCATGGAATTGTCACAGTGGGATTTTGAAGTACATTATAAAAAAGGAATAGAAAATCGCCTTCCAGATTTTCTTTCACGCTCACCTTTGCCGATTTCTGCAATAAATAAAATCTCTGATTGTCCATGGTATCATCGGATTTTGAAATTAGTAAAAAAGGATCCTAGCAATAATCCTGATTTTCGAATTGAGGGGGGGAAAGTGTATCATCATGTACTTCATACTGTGGATTTTAATGACACATCGTATGAAGATCAATGGAAACTCTGTGTACCGAAATTTCAACGTCTTGAAATTCTAAAAAAAGTGCATGATGATCCAACAGCAGGTCATTTAGGTGTAGCTAAAACTTTAGCTAGATTAGCACAATTCTTTTATTGGCCTGGAATGTTGCGTGATGGAGCAACCTATGTGAGAACTTGCGAAAATTGTCAGAAGAATAAAGCTTCGCAGCAAGCTCCAGCAAATAAAATGCACGCAACACTAGTGGATACACCTTGGGAAATGATTTCGGTGGATTTCGTTGGACCACTTCCTCGTACGAATTTAGGAAATACCATTCTCTGCGTTATTCAAGATCGTTTTACGAAATGGGTTGAGTTAAAACCTTTACGCCGTGCTACTAGTTCTACGGTAATTCAAACTATCAAAGAAAAGATTATTTTACAGCATGGATGCCCAAGAGTAATCGTTTCGGACAACGGTCGACAATTTATTTCTAAAGTTTTTTCGGATTTTTTATTAGACTACAATATTCAACATCGGAAAACGCCGCCTTATTCACCACAATGTAATCCTGTGGAAAGAGTAAACAAAGTGATGAAGACCATGATGCGTCAATATTTAGGAAAAGGAGAAACAAATTGGGATCTTCATCTATGTGAATTGCAGTTCGCGTATAATACCGCCCGACACACTGCAACCGGCTTTACTCCGGCGTACCTCAACACCGGTAGAGAATTTTTGCCACCTGGTTTTCAGGATTTCCGTCTAAACTCTAATCCAGAGTTAGTAGAATCTAGATTGAAAAAAATTGCCGATGCTCTCGAATTAGTCCGAATCAATCTTGCTAAAAATTTTCAGTCGCAACAGAAATTTTATAATTTGCGAAAAAGAGAATGGTCCCCTGAAATTGGTGAAAAAGTTTTGAAAAGAAATTTTAATTTATCTAATAAAATGAAGAAACAAAATTTTAAATTATTAGAAAAATTTTCTGGTCCGTTTATTGTGAAAAAGAAGGTTTCTCCAGTTATTTTCGATTTGGTCGACGACAAGGGTAAATCGTACAAACACGTGCACCTGAAAGATGTGAAGAAGTTTACCAGCTGTCAAAGTTGACGGGAGATAAGATTGCCCTTTTACCTTCGAACCTAGTTACCATAATAAATACGTCGATTAATTCTTAATATAACTCATTTGTGTTTTGGATTTGATTTAGTAAAGTCGCAAATTTTAGTGCTCAGTAGTAAAGTGAAAAATTACTTTCGAGAAAATGTCGGAAAACACGATGAATTCCGAACAATTTAATAAATTGTTTAACGAACAGTTAAGTCGTGTTGAAAAAATTATTGCTAAAGACAATACAATTGAAAATAGTGTTTTAAGTGTAGACAATATAGACGCAATGAATAATAACGAACAAAGTGCGGTTATTATAGAAAACAATATTTCTAGGAAAAGTGGTTTTTCAAAAATTGTGACACCAACTGCTCGAGCTCCTAGCTTCGAAGTACCGTGCAAAATTAAAAATGTGGCGTGTATTTCGGCAACAAAAAACAAAGAAATGTTTAGTGCGACCCTTAAATTAATTGATTTTGTTTCAAGAGAAAAACTAAAAAATCAAAAGAATAATAAAAGTGCAGTTCGTCTTCCTACAACTCAAGTTAAGAGTGTATTAGTTCTCCCCGCTTCGCCTCCAGTGGTCACCGCTCCCCGCTCCGAAGAAGCCCCAGCAGCAGCAGCAGCAGCACACGCACCTCTCCCCGCACCAACCAATGCTCCTACAGCATCGTTTACCCCGCCTGCCGTTTTGACTTCACCGCCGTCAACACTTACTAAAAAATCGAAAAGCTTGAGTAAGAACGCTTTACATCTTACTCCAGCTAAATTAATGGAGATTGAAAGAAGAAAATCTACCGGAAGTAAGTCTTCGGTTACTAAACCAAAAATTATTAAAAAAAAATTTTCTAAAAGGAAGAGCAATCTAGACTTATCAAAAAGTATTTCTAGGTCCTCTAGTCAGTTGAGAAACACTGAACAAATAAATATTTCTAGTACCCCCTCTAGTAGTCGAGAATTGGACAATCTCGCACCTAGTCAAGATGATTACGATATAGTTAATAATAATCATCTTGAAAGCTCACTGGACTCTAGTCTTTCCCGTCCAGAAACTTTAGAAGATCTAGTCAATGATTTGAAAAGCTTCTGCACTGATGTCGGCTCCAGTTTTGAACCCATGGATTGCAGCCAGGATGTCATGGGTTTAGGATTGGATATTTCCGAGGTAAAACAATCATTCGGATACAATCTAGAAGTTCCTCATTTCATCCCCATGGAAGACTTCCCCGAAGTCCTGCAGGAGAATACAGAATTTCTTGCAGAGACTTCAGACGTTATTTTGGAAGCCGTCGAACTTCTATCAACGAAAGAACTCCCAGATATGGTTCCGGAAAGTTTTGAAGTTCCGGAAATAGCAAAAGTTTCACCGGAAATTCCAACCTCTACAACGGAAGTTTTGAATTCATCGCCAGAAATCCAGCCACAACCACTCGTCTCTGCTCCTTTAGAATTCGTCCCTCTCGACGAACGATTTAAAACATTCCCATCGGTGTTTGCAAAAATACCAAATGGACCGTGGGTACAGGTTCCTGTGGGAGTAAGACGGTACCGTTTTAAAGCAGATGGTAAAAGATGGGCCTTGCGACTGGATCAGAACAGTGGGAGGGTGAAACATATTTCAAAACCTCATGACGTAAGTGGCATTTAAAAATTTATTTTTGTTTTGTTCTAACGCTCATTTATTTCGCTTTTTAAAGTGGGGGGGAAATGTGTGACGATGTGAAATTTGGAAATTTAAAATTAGTGAATTATACTATATTCACATCGTCACTATAGTAAAGTTCAGGTCAGCTCATGACCCCGAGTCAGTGCGACCGAGCTTGTACCTCTACCGCTCCCCACCTGTGTGCCTCACCGGCACATAGGTCACGATAGCTTGACTATATTAATCGGCACGCGCTGCCGAAAATTGAGTCGTCTGGTTGCTGGGATTCGAGGTCCTTCTCGATACCAAGCTAGGCTGCTCAGGTAAAGCGAGAGATGTGCGTGGGTCCTTCCGCCACATTTTTTTCTTTGCTCTGGGTGACTAGTAGACCAGATTGACCCCTGAGAACGTGCGAGGATTAGGCAGAGGTCCTTCTCTCCTAAAACTCGCACAGAAAATCCGGAACCTTTAAGGTGAAGGGTTACCTGGACGTTCGCCGGACTAGTAGAGGTCCTTCTCTTTAGTTTGGTGAGCGAAAATAGGGATTTGTAGCGTCTTTGGGTCCTTCCATGGCGTTGTAAATTCTTGTTATTCTAGGTTCTTCTCAGTTCTTGGCTGGAGAGAGAAAATATAGGTCCTTCTGTACGCTTTCTCTCTAGCCAAAGAATAGATTCAACTCTGCCCTTGGAGGGCTTGTTGAAAAATAGGCGGTAGAGGGTGGTAGAATATTTATTGTAAAAATTAAGGGTAATTTTATATAGTCGAAAAAGTTAAAACTAGAAAACTGAGAAAATTTATCGAATTCGGTTATTTCTTTTTATATAGGGAAATTATATTGTTAAGACTAGAAAAAGAAAATCAAATCTCTGTTACAGATTCAAGCTTAGAAATGCGAGTTCTGCCAGTTTAGATTAAATCGTCAGAAGATGAAGAAACAGAAACGAATATTTATGTCGGGATGTTCTAAAAGAACAGATTTTTGTTATTAAATTCTTTTATATTTTTGTAAGCTATTTCTTATTTTGTTTAAATATAATTTCTATCTTTATTCTTAAATTAAGAATATTTTGAGTTTTATCTGACTACAGCTAACCTATTAGAAATTAAGAAATTAACTTTAACAATAAATGTCAGCCAGCAGGCTAAGATTTACTTTGTATTTGCTTTTATTTTAATTTTCAGCTAGAATTTAAGTCAAAATTCATCGTTGGGTTGTAAATTCCATTTAAATTTTGAGGTTATGAACGCTGGACAATCTGACGAGCGTAATCCGGAGCAACTTTTTAAATTAAGAAAAAGTCCTATCATTACAAATGTATAGTAGAGGACTGTACAAACGCTAATGTCTTTATAGCAAAAGGGAAGGGTGAGAGAAAAATTAAAGACGCTGAAAATGTAGCTGCACGAAAAATATTAAAAATGCTGGAAAACACATATTATTTTAGCGAACAAGAAAATAGCTCAAAATCAAAAATTCCAATCTATGTTATGTGTCTAGAAAATCCAGACATTTTAAAATTAAAACTTTTTAAATGGGAAAACTGTTGTGAGCTGTGCTATTTGAGGGGCCACACTAAAAACAATTGTTATGGTCTATTGAGAAATAAAAAAATAATACGTCAAAATAAAATAGATCAAGCTGATAATGACGATTTCTGGGACATACCGGGAACTTTAATGCCATAATAATTGTTTAATTATTACTAACAAATATGAAATGTTATTCTAAATATTATTATTTTATCATCAATGATATTGCTTTAATTATCATTAAGATTACTATTCTGATTATTATAATTATTATCATCGCTATTGTTATTACTACTTTTATTATTATTATTAAACAATTATTTTTATTTATTAAAAAAAAAAAATTTTTACTAATAATGCAGCTAAGTAATAATGATAATAATATACTTTTTGATTTATAGTAAAATATTATAATAAATAATTGTATTCCTTACTTATGAATAAATTGTTGATATAAATTAATAAATAAATACGTCATACTAACAAACAACATTAAAATAAAGACGAAAGAAAATAAAGGAAGGGGTTTTGGCGGTCGCCTTTTTCTTTCCTCTCTGTTTTAAAAGAAAATAGAATTTTATATACTTATAATATATATTGTATTTTCTTTATATTGTTGTATGATATTAGTATATTATATTGGTGTTATATAATAATACTAATGTGTTGTATTGGTGTTATATAATAATATTATAGGTATATTATATTATAGTTATATATTATATATTATATGTTATATATTATATTATTATAAAAATATATTTTAACCAAAAATGGTAAAATGAAAAACACTCATAATTCATTGTTTTCAGATACCATGGAAATTCCAATATTGGGATCCATTTTCAACCTATGGACTTACATTTCAATACTATTTAAAATCATTCTGCTACTAATTATACTAGTAATACTAAAATACTTATATAATTGGTACAAAGTAATAAAAAATAGAAGGCAACGAGCCCCTAGTCAATGAAGGCAATGAACTGACCTTACTCCATATTAAAGATGAGCATTTGAAATAAGAAGAGTAGTCAGTCTGCACTGACTGGCGTGTTGCAGGCACAAGGTCACTTATACTGTTGTCATGAACGCAGCGAACAGAAGAGAACCACAAGAAATCAAAGAAGTACGTACGAGTCATAATATAGTATGTTATGTAGATACAGGATTCTTTAAAGTTTAATGACATGAGCGTCAATGCCTGTATCAAACCTAATGCATGTGTGGATGCATATACAAATTATTACCTAATTATTAATGTCCAATTAATGAGGTTTATGCGTAAATACGTGTTAAATTACTACGGAATTCCAGTAAAATGTTCTTATATATATATATATATATATATATGCGTATATATGCATATAATATTACGATCAAATTCTTAAGAAATTGAATTGTCACATTTGTATTCGTGTTTGTTCGACCTTTTATCTAACATATAACAAAATAAAAAAAAAATGTTGCTGATGGATACTTTGGAATCACATTAATATATTTCATTTTACTATATTTTAAATTTCAAACGTGAACTTTAGTATCTTCAAATAAATTATTTAGTAATATTAAATTAAACTGTTGTAACTAACGTAATCAAACAAATTTTAAATAAATACATTATATATATATATATTATAATAGAGAAACCATAAAGAAAAATGAAAAGAAATTACAATTTTATTGTTTATTAAATTTAAAAGCAATCCAATAGTAAAATTTTTGTATTCATAGCTTATAAAATTGATATGAAAAATTTAATTATATACGTAACTTAAAAGAAAAGATACTACCAAGATACAAGATCAATTTCCTCATGAGATTCTGAGTCAGAGTCACAAAAATTTCCAGTTTTTTCTTGTTTAACGAAAGTGTTGTTGTCTGGAATTGCGTTTTGGAAGCCTTGCGTACTAGTCGATGCAACCGGACTTTTGACGCTTGATTCAGGAGCAGCAATGATAGGACATACAAATTTTTCAAGAGATTCCAAATCCAAATCATCAGGGATCCATAATTCCTCTTCTTTGATAACTGTATTGCATTCTGGAAGCTCATTATAAAGGCCTTGGAAACTAGTCGATGCAATCGAAGTCATGATGTTTGTGTTAGTTGCAAAAGCGGTATGAAGCACAATATCCTCTGGTTTCAACACGCTCTCCTGTTTTTTATCAATGTGCAAATCTGTCGATCGTGGAGGCACTACAATAAGCGAATTTGGAGCCTTCATTTGTTCGCAAAATTGTGGAATTGAGGGACTGCTTTGTAAATTCATCGAAAAAGGCGACGCAAAAGGAGTTACATTGCCTGGCCGAGGACCTGCAATAACACATTCAACATGTAAAAATGCATACATATGTGTTTGCACACTTGTATAGGTGTATCTATGAGTGTGTTTGAGTATATATATTGTAATGATAGGACTTTTTCTTAATTTAAAAAAAGTTGCTCCGGATTACGCTCGTTAGACTGTCCAGCGTCCATAACCTCAAAATTAAATGAAATTTTCAACCCAACGAAGACTATTGACTTAATTTCTAGCTGAAAATTAAAAGAAAGAAAGCAACTTGCAAATGAATCTTAGCCTGCTGGCTGACATTTAACGTTTACTTAATTTTCTTAAGAATAAGGATGGGATTAGTCAGAGAAAACTAAATATTCTTATTTTAAGAATTTCAAATAGAAAATATATTTAACAAAAATAAAAGGTAAATTATACAAATAGAAAAATATAAGAATATAAATGAATTTTCAATAAATCAACAAATTATTATAAAAATCCGACAATATTATTCGACAATAAATTTTTCCTGGTAAATTTAAACATTTTGTACCAAGTTGACGGACGCTTCTAGCCATCTTCTTTGTTATCGATTTTAAGCTTGGATCTGTAACAAAATTATTTCGCCTAGTCTTAACTAAAAATAATTACAAAATTTTCCCGATATATTAAATTTCCCTATTCTCAGTTTTCTGGTTAATACATTCTATACTTTCGACTAAATTAAATTTCACAAATTTTAAAATGCAATATTTCTAAATAATTATATATTACAATTTAAACCACCACCACCCACTACCGCCTATTTTCAACAAATCCCTCCAAGGGAAGAGTTGAGTCTATTCTTTGGGTAGAGAGAAAGCAAACAGGGGCACCTATATTTTTCTCTCTCTAGCCAAGAAACTGAGAACCTAGAAGAACACGAATTACAACGTCACGGGAGCACCCATAGACGTTGCAAGTCTCCATTTCCGTTTGCCAATCCGAAGAGGAGCACCTCTATCAGTTTGGTGAATGCCTAGGAAATCCTTCACCTCAAGGGTTCCGGATTTTACGTATGAGTTTTGAGAGAGGAGCACCTCTACTCAACCCCCACACGCTCTCAGCAGTCTATCTGACTTTACTAGTCACTCAAGGTAGTGGGGGAATGCGGCGGGGGCACCCACACGCATATCTCCGTTTACCTGAGCTTCCTAGCATGGGACCGAGGAGCACCTCGAGTCCCGATAGCCAGAAGACTCCTTAATCGGCAGCGCGGGCCGACTAATATAATCGCAGCCCCATCACCTGTGCCGGTAAGCACACGGGTGGGGAGCGGTACAAGCGGTAGGTAGGGAGCGGCACAGCTTGGTCGCATTGACGCGACGTCACAGCCGTCTAGAATTAAAATATATAGTAATGGCATGAATTAAAATATAATTCCCAATTTTCTCGCTATTACATTTCCCCCCCACTTAAAAAAGTGAACAAAGTGAGCGATCAAAAACCAATAAAAAATTTAAACTCTTTTAAATGCCACTTACGTCATGAGGTCTTGTGATGTGTGTCACCATCCCATTGGACTGATCAAGTCGCAACCCCCATTATTTTCCGTTAGCTACAAACCGGTAGCGCTTCACCCTGACAGGAATTTGTACCCATGGTCCATTGGGGATTTTAGCAAAAACATATGGATAGTTGACGTGTCTATCGTCGAGAGGGATGAAATCCGTAGGCGCTGAGACGAGTGGTAAAATAGCAGCTAACTGCGATGTGGCGAGAACTTCCGATGATTCTTCTAAGACATCTGGTGTATAAATTACTTCCGGTGAGAGACCAACAACTTCCGTTTCTAACTTTGAAGTCGCTGGTAATATTCCACTAGTCTCTTGAAGAATTTCTGGGGTGTCTGTCAGAAATTGCGTCACTTCCGGAAAATCTTCCGGAAAGTGTTCCATTGAAAAAAAAACTTCATCAGAATTTCCCCCTGCAGATAATGGATTTTCAGGAATTATTTCAGAATCCAGAATTTGTTGACTACAGTCCATAGCCTCGAAAACTGGATCCACATCAGTGCAATAATGTTGTAAATCAGACACGAGATCTTCTAATGTCTCTGGACGGAAAGGACTAGAGTCCAGCGAGCATTCAAGATGATCTTCCTTAATAACTTCAAAATCATCTTGACTAGATGCGAGATTGTCCAAGTCTCGACTACTAGAAGCGCAACTAGAATTAATTACTTTTTCAGTATATTCCAACTGACTAGAGGACCTAGGTAGACTTATAGGTAAGTCTAAGTTGCTCGTTTTAGAAATCTTATTTTTATTAATGGCTTTAGGTTTAATAATTGAAACTCTAGTTTTTATTGATCTAGTTTTTCTTTTTTCTATCTCTTTAATCATAATTGGGGTAAGAGGCATAGTTTTCTTACTCCATTTCCCAGAAGATAACGTAGATGTAGAACTAGTTGACGGTGAGGGCGAGACGTCAGGAAGGTTAAGCGAGGCTGCAGGAGTCGGTGCTGGTGCGGAGAGAGGGGCGTGTGATGCTAGGGCTTCTTCGGAGCGGGGAGCGGTGACCACTGGCGGCGAAGAGGGGGTAACTACTACACTCTCAATTTTACTTTGAGGCAAAAGAACCGCACTTTTTACAACTTTCTTATGTTTTAACTTATCCTTAGAAACAATGTCAATGAGTTTAAGAGTTTCACCAAACAACTCTTTATTTTTGGTTCCAGAAATGCAAGCAATGTTTTTAACTTTACAAGGAACCTCAAAACTAGGCGTTCGAGCTGGAGGCGTTATTATCTTCGAAAAACCACTTTTCCGCGCAATTTTATTTTCTAAGATAACCGCACTTTGCACATTATTGTTAATAGTGTCTATATTATCTATATTAGTCTGTAAATCACAAATATTTGTTTCATTGTCTTTAGAAATAAACTTTTCTATCCTACCAAATTGTTTATTAAACAAATCATTAAATTGTTCCGCACTCATTGTGTCTTTAGACATTTTCAAAGAGAATTGTTAAATCAAATCACTATTAAGCACCAAAATTTTCGACTTTACTCGATCAGAAGCAAAACACAAGTGAATTTATTTTAGGAAATAATCGACGAATTTATGATGGTAACTAGATAAGAAGGGGAAGGGCAAACTTTATCTCCCGTCAACTTTGACAACTAGTAAACTTCTTCACGTCTTTCAGGTGCACGTGTTTATACCATTTACCCTTCTCATCGATTAAATCAAAAATAACTGGAGAAACTCTCTTTTTCACAACAAACGGACCAGAAAATTTTTCCAATAATTTAAAATTTTGTTTCTTCATTTTATTAGATAAATTGAAATTTCTTTTTAAAACTTTTTCAACTATTTCAGGTGACCATTCTCTTTTACGTAAATTATAAAATTTTTGTTGTGACTGAAAATTTTTAGCGAGATTAATCCGCACTAATTCAAGAGCATCGGCAATTTTTTTCATTCTAGATTCCACCAAAACTGGATTAGAATTTAAACGGAAATCCTGAAAACCAGGCGGCAAAAATTCTCTACCGGTGTTAAGATACGCCGGAGTAAAGCCGGTTGCAGTATGTCGGGCGGTATTATATGCGAACTGCAATTCACATAGATGAAGATCCCAATTTGTTTCTCCTTTTCCTAAATATTGACGCATCATGGTCTTCATCACTTTGTTGACTCTTTCCACTGGATTGCATTGTGGCGAATAAGGCGGCGTTTTCCGATGTTGAATATTGTATTCTGACAAGAAATCCGAAAATACTTTTGAAATAAATTGTCGACCGTTGTCTGAAACGACTACTCTAGGGCATCCATGCTGTAGAATAATCTTTTCTTTGATAGTTTGTATTACCGTAGAACTAGTAGCACGGCGTAAAGGTTTTAATTCCACCCATTTAGTAAAACGATCTTGAATAACACAGAGAATGGTGTTTCCTGAATTTGTACGAGGAAGTGGTCCCACGAAATCTACTGAAATCATTTCCCAAGGTGTGTCCACTAGTGTTGCGTGCATTTTATTTGCTGGAGCTTGCTGCGAAGCTTTATTTTTCTGACAGTTCTCGCAAGTTCTGACGTAGGTAGCTCCATCACGCAACATTCCTGGCCAATAAAAGAATTGTGCTAGTCTAGCTAAAGTTTTGGCAACACCTAAATGACCTGCTGTTGGATCATCATGCACTTTTTTTAGAATTTCCGGACGTTGAAATTTCAGCACACACAATTTCCACTGATCTTCATAGGCTGTATCATTAAAATCCACCGTATGAAGTACATGATGATATAATTTTCCTCCCTCAATCCTAAAATCAGGATTATTCTCAGAATCCTTTTTTACCTCTTTAAAAATCCGATGATACCAAGGACAATCAGAAATTTTATTTATTGTAGAAATTGGTAAAGGTGAGCGTGAAAGAAAATCTGGAAGACGATTTTCTATACATTTCTTATAATGAACTTCAAAATCCCACTGTGATAATTCCATTATCCATCTCGCGAGACGTCCAGAGGGAGTTTCAATTGATTCCAGCCACTTCAAGGATTGGTGATCTGTAATCACTATAAAATGGTATCCTTCGAGGTAGTGACGCATTTTCCAAATACCCCACTTAACTGCCAGACATTCCAATTCTGTCGCTGAATAATTTTTTTCAGTCGGAGCTAGTGTTCTGCTGGCGTAAGCGATGATATTTTCCGTAGTATCCTCTCCTTGAGTCAGGACTACTCCTAGTCCTTCAAGACTGGCATCAGTTTGTAGAAAGAAAGTTTTACTCCAATCCGGGCACGCCAATACTGGGGCTTCAGTGAGACGTTTTTTAACTTCATCAAAAGCATTTTGTTGTGTTTCTTCCCACTTCCATGGTTCATCCTTCTTCAACAATTTTGTTAATGGTGAAATAGTCGCTGATATATTTTCAACGAAACGACGATACCAGGAAATCATTCCTAAGAATTGGCGAAGATCCTTTAGCGTAGCTGGTGGAGGCAAATCCAAGATGGCGGTGATCTTATCTGGATCCGGGTGAAGTCCATTTTCGTCGATTAAATGTCCTAAATAGCGAAGTTGATGACGTGCAAATTCGCATTTCTCAAAATTTGGAACGAGATTTGCTTCAAAAAGTCTAGAGAAAACATCAGAGAGAAGTTTTAAATGTTCTTCAAACGTTTCAGAGTGAATGACGATGTCATCCAAATAGGAAAACACATTTGGAGCCAATTCTGGAGGAATAACCTGATCAATTAACCTTTGAAAAGTAGCAGGAGCAGAATGTAGTCCGAAGGGCATTACAATAAATTCAAAAAGTCCTAAACCAGGAACTGTAAATGCGGTCAATGGACAGCTAGACTCAGTTAGTTTTACCTGCCAATATCCATTTTTTAGATCTATTGTTGATAAATATTTTGCTCCTTTTAATTGATCCAAAACTATGTTGATCCTAGGCAAAGGATAAGCATCCTTTTTAGTGACTTTATTTAAACGTCTGAAGTCAATGCAGAATCTCCATTTTCCATTCTTCTTCTTGACCATTACCACTGGAGAACTCCAGGGGCTTCGTGAACGACGAATAATTCCAGCTTCCAACATCTCATCTACTTCTTTCTTCATTAATTCTTGTACTTGTGGATTTCGGGGTTGATAACGTTGTTTTAGGGGTGTAGAGTCTTCCAGACGAATTTCATGTTCCAAAAGTGGAGTACTTCCTTGTACTTTCCCGAATTTCGCCTTTTGTGTTTCTAAAAACTCCTTCAAAACTTCCCTATCAGATTCCTGAAGTTTCGTTAGTTCCAAAGTTGAAATTGGTGTTATTTTAATTTTTTTAAAATCTTTAAATAAATCGATTCCATCGAGGAAAAATGAACAATTTAATTTATTTCTAATCACATCCATTCCCAAAACAATATCATGAGAAAGATCCTCCATTACCATTAATTTGTGCTTTATTCTTCTGCCATTTATCGTAATAAATGCATTAAAACTAAATTTAATTTCAATTTTAGTGCCTTGTGCCAATTCAGCAATACAATTTTCTCTATTTAACATCCCACCAGAAGCTATAAGTTTATGCGCGGTATAAAAATAAATAAAAGAATTCACTGCACCAGTGTCTAGTAAAGCACACACTATATAATTATTACATGTAACCGGAATTACTATTCTAATGTCCTTACAAGAAGAACTGTTTTTTAATTCTCCTTCGGAACCCCGACAACTTCCCTTTGAGGATGGCAGTGACATTCTCTTGTCCAAATGTCTGTCCTACCGCAATATGAGCAAAACTTTAATTGTTTATTTTTGCATTGAGGTCTTCGATGTCCTCCTTGACTACATCTCCAACAGTGAGTTTTTGGATTATATGATGTAGCTACTGCTGCTACTTTTAGAACACTAATAGGTTGTGATGTCTTCTCTGTCTTATATACCTCTCCAAGGGTAATTACCACCTCTTCTACCCTTTGGATTAATGAATTTACTGTAGAAACTTCATTTCTTCTAACATAGAGTCGATATTTAGGAAGCATGTTCCTATAAATTATATCCAACTCTAACTTATTGGTATAAGCGCCATGTCTGCGCATAGAAGTTCTTAAAGTGTTCACAAAATCCCGAAAGGATTCCTGTTCCCCTTGAACTTTAGTAAAAATCGTTAATTCCAAATTATGTAACTCTAAAGGTGATAAAAAACATTGTCTTAAAGAAACTATTAATTCTGTATACGTAGAAATGTACCGAATTTCATTCCGGTACCAAAGAAGTGCATCGCCTTTAAGTAATTCCGGGAAACCTCTAAGCATTTCCTCGTTGGTGAATCGGTACGCCGTCTGGAGTTCGTCCATTCGTTCCAGAAATAAGTAGGGGTCACGCCCATCAAAGTGACAACCCCACTTACGCATTTGGTCTATTACTTGCGTATTCATAGTGAACGCCGGTGTCGATTGTAAATTTCGCCGGCCCAACATGATTGGTGTTTCCAGGATTCTTCTTTCTCTGTCTTCGTTTCTCTCTCTTCCATTTCTTTCCTCTCGGTCTCCTCCTGCTCCTCCCATTTCTCCTGCGCCATCATGATTTTCTCTCTCCGGTCCTCTTCTTCCCTCTTCGTCCTTCTTCTCCTTTTCCTCCGCTGCCTTGTCTCTACTCATATCTTCTTCTTCATTATAATCTGCCGCATCTTCTGCTGTTTCGAAAAGCACCGGATTTGCTTTTACAAAAGCCACTAAACGTTGCCTTAATTCGCGCACTGTTCCTAATGAATCAACATTGATTCTTTTTAATTCGTCTTCCAACTGTTCCTTCGTTAAATGGTAAATCCACGACACTCCCATTTTAAAGTTTTTCTTTTATTACAAAAAAAACACTGTTACTTTTTACTCAAGTTTCTTAATAAATAAAAAAAAAATTTTTGTTCTTTTACTAAGAACCTCACGACCCAAGTGGCTCAAGAAAACTGAAAAAAAAAATAAAACAACAAGAAAAATTAGACCCTAGCTAGCGTTGTTTAGTTTTTAAACATCAAATCAACTAATAAATACCACGGGGTTATTTAACCCCATAGGCGGGAGAAGGTGGTAATTTTTTTTTTTTTTTTTTTTTTTTAAACTAGAAAAGAATTCACTAAATACAACAACCAAACTTAGTACTTATATTTCTGAATGCATATTACCGAGCTAGAAAACCAGAAAACTGAGAATTAAACTTTCGATCAACTAGAATTTTGGTTCTAAAAAAAAAAATATTGAACAGAACTCAACTACTTACTATTAAATTCTTAAATGCGGATTTTCTCTTGTACCATTTTGCGTTTGATCCCACCTAGCTAGATAACGAATATTAACCATTCTAGTTACTCTATTTTCAAGATTATCATCCCACATTCTAAATTTAAAGTAAATATAATCAAACGTTTGAATTCTAGTGTGATCCGTCATGATACTACTGATACTGCCGATTTTTACTGAAGCTACTACTTATATAATCAATTTTACTAAAACCGTTTCGGGCGCCATGTAATGATAGGACTTTTTCTTAATTTAAAAAAAGTTGCTCCGGATTACGCTCGTCAGACTGTCCAGCGTCCATAACCTCAAAATTAAATGAAATTTTCAACCCAACGAAGACTATTGACTTAATTTCTAGCTGAAAATTAAAAGAAAGAAAGCAACTTGCAAATGAATCTTAGCCTGCTGGCTGACATTTAACGTTTACTTAATTTTCTTAAGAATAAGGATGGGATTAGTCAGAGAAAACTAAATATTCTTATTTTAAGAATTTCAAATAGAAAATATATTTAACAAAAATAAAAGAGTTGAGTCTATTCTTTGGGTAGAGAGAAAGCAAACAGGGGCACCTATATTTTTCTCTCTCTAGCCAAGAAACTGAGAACCTAGAAGAACACGATTTACAACGTCACGGGAGCACCCATAGACGTTGCAAGTCTCCATTTCCGTTTGCCAATCCGAAGAGGAGCACCTCTATCAGTTTGGTGAACGCCTAGGAAATCCTTCACCTCCAGGGTTCCGGATTTTACGTATGAGTTTTGAGAGAGGAGCACCTCTACTCAACCCCCACACGCTCTCGGCAGTCTATCTGACTTTACTAGTCACTCAAGGTAGTGGGGGAATGCGGCGGGGGCACCCACACGCATATCTCCGTTTACCTGAGCTTCCTAGCATGGGACCGAGGAGCACCTCGAGTCCCGATAGCCAGAAGACTCATTATTTGGCAGCGCGGGCCGACTAATATAATCGCAGCCCCATCACCTGTGCCGGTAAGCACACGGGTGGGGAGCGGTACAAGCGGTAGGTAGGGAGCGGCACAGCTTGGTCGCATTGACGCGACGTCACAGCCGTCTAGAATTAAAATATATAGTAATGGCATGAATTAAAATATAATTCCCAATTTTCACGCCATTACAATATATATATATGTATATACACATATATGTATATATGTATATACGCATATGTGTGTCTGTATGTGTGTATGTGTAAATACATAGACACACATTATACCTAGATAGGAATCTATATTTAAAAAACCTATTATAATTACAAAAAGAAGAGAAATTAGAAAAAGGAAAAATCAACGAAGCAACAGTAATAACAAAATATATATATATTAATAACTTTAAATTGCTTACCGTAAAGTATAGAGCCGCATTTACAAGAAAGGGTTCCTGTCCAAGCACCAACAAAACGGCCACAATAACAAAAGGAAGACGCAGACATGGGATTTCTATAAAATAAACCCAATAAAATTGAAACACCATTACAACATGAAGTTACTAAAGAACAAAGTAAAGCATAAAAATAACAAAAAAAATTAGAACTTACCCATTCCATAAGGAAGACAAACCAGACTGCTGTTCTTCTTCCACATTAAAAGATGGAAGGTGATTGTTGGACAATTCAAACAAGGTTTTAATTGTTTCCAGACACTGTCGGCGTAGTCTTCGAATCTCGCGCTGTCTTGTTCGACCTATGCCCACTAGTGTGCCTTTGGAAAAAAACTGCGGGTACTTCGTCCGAACTGCACATAATCATTTTTCGGCCTTCCAGCTCTTCTAGATTCTCGTAATTTATCTGACGTTATACGTCGCATATCGTCCTTTTCTTCTTCCAAGGACTGTAGTAATGATAAATCACAATTTAAGGAAGTCACTAATTTAGATATCTGAGATAACACTCGAAGTGGAGGTCGCACAAATGCACGAGAGACATCTACAACAACAACAACAAACAAATATTCAAATTATGGAAAACAATACTAGGATACTATGTGTAACTCAAAAGAACTAAAACCTACTTAAAGGATTCGCAAAAAGGGTCACGTCTTCTGAACTCATGGTCTGAACTCTTTAGCACCCTGGCACAAACTGGGCATCGATGATCAGCAATGAATGCAATACAATAACACCAGGCTCTGTCATCAGGATTACAAGAATTCCCTATCAATCGCATATCATATCACTTACCTCTGGCAGAAGGCTTCTTCAATGCAGATGACCAGATTCACCAACACTTAGTTACACTTTTATATCACAAATTCCTTCTTAAAGTACATTCACAAGTACATTTTGAAAAACACAAAATATTTTAAACTTATCTAGATAAAATTCAATAACCCTTCAAGTCTGATCAGAAAGATTTTACAGTGTCCATCTTTAACATTTTAAATATGTTAATATCAATATTTACTCTATCAATAAAGTATATGTATATTGGCACAAGTAATAATACAAGCAAACACAGTATAATGCATGTGTATGCTTACAATATTATATAGTTATATTATAATAGGTATCTATTTCAAAAAGTATTAAAAATTATTGCTAAAAGAAATCATACTTAATTCTAAGGAAAATGAGGAAAAACAAATTACTACATAATTTCAAATAATTAAAAAAAAATGAATACTTATCACTATTTTCCTTAAAATTAAGACAAGGACATATCAGAATTAGCCTTAAAAAAAAGTGTTCTTATAAAATAATTTGCGTAAAAATACAAACAAAAAAAATAATAAGTATCAACGTTTAAATATAATAATACATCCGTATGTATATATTCATATGTATATCTATACATTACAATAATTTAAATAAGCAAAATTTTTTTAGGTATCAAGAGAATAATTAAGAATGGTAGCTAAAATCTTTACTTAATATTACTTAGCTATTAATAACTAAAGTAACATTCACTTGTTTAAAGACAGACGTAATCATTTTCTTAATTCAAGAAAATATCCTTTTCATCGAGGACGATGAAAGTCCTAAGGGGGGAGAACTGTTACATCCCCATGTAACTTTTAAATTTTAAATTAACAAATATTAAACTATCATTCTTAATTATTGTTTTAAATTATATAGTTTGGGCAATTGCAACGGTCATTAAGACCTCGAATGGTTGTGCAATCCTAGAACTGTGCTTACGTGGAAACTGTTCTAGTTTTGATTATCTATCCGTGGTATGCGATTAGCCATTATCACACTGATACTGCCATTGAGACCACGGATGGATGTGAAATCCTGGAACTGTGCATACGTGGGAACCGTTCTAGTTTTTGATTATCGCTCTGGTATGCGATTAGCCATTATCACACTGATACTGCCATTCAGGCCATGGATAGATATGCATATGAGAAACCGTTCTAGTTTTGCTAATTATAGGACTATCGCTATGGTATGCGATTAGGTATTCTCATGACCTATTTTTGATAAATCACTATCTATGTGATTGTTACTGATAGACTGAACCTATGATGAGCAATCCTAGTTCTGCCGAACGCATATCTATTCCTGAGACATACGATCAGGGGTCATATTGGCCTATTTTATGAGATAAGCCCCCACTTTTTGTAATCCGCCTAATAGTAGGAGAATCCTATATAAACACTGTGTAACAGGCGTCTTGTCGTCTTTTTCGTCTTTTAATTAGTTTTTGTAAATTGTATAACTAGAAAACGCGAATAGATCCTTCAGTCTTCGATATTTAAACATCACCTTATTTTTGCCTTTATTGGTTTATGTTAAATAAAAATAACATTACAACAGGTCTTAATAAAATTCGAATACTGTCGTATTAGTCTGAAGTTGACGATTAAGTAAAGTAAATCGAGTTCTGTCGCAAATAGTACTAAGTGCTAGTTAAAAATACCGATGTTCTCGTATTGTTTCGTGGACTGAAATAACTAAGTGAGTTTTATCACAATCTAACATTGTTAATCACAAAGACTCCCTGCAAGATTTCGTCGCTGTCTTGCAAGATAAAGGGTTCAATCATTACCAACCTGATTTATCAGCTGCTCTTGCCTCTTAAACATTAATTAAATAATTTTAATTTACCACGCCTTATAAAATAGCTCGGCACGTAACAATATCCATGCGCACTAGCTCTCTATAAACTAAATACATGCGCACTAGTTTTTTCTATACACTAAATACATGCGCACAAGTGTTCGACGCACCAAACACATGCGCACTAGTGTTTAACGCACTAAATACATGTGCACTAGTTTTGTATGCACTAAATACATGCGCACAAGTGTTCCAAGCACTAGTTGGTTAAACACTATATACATGCGCAGTTCTGTTCCACGCACTAAATACATGCGCACTAGTTTTCTATGCATTAAATACAGGCGCACTAGTTTTCTATGCACTAAATACATGCGCACTAATGTTGCACGCACTAAATGCATGCGCACTAGTTTTCCATGCACTAAATACATGCGCACTAGTTTTCTATGCACTATATCCATGCGCACTAGTGTTCCACGCCCTAGATACATGCGCACTAGCTTTCTATGAACTTATCACATGCGCACAAGTGTTCGACGCACCAAACACATGCGCACTAGTGTTCCACGCACTTAATACATGCGCACTAGTTTTCTATGTAATAAATACATGCGCACAAGTGTTCCATGCACTAGTTTTCAAAACACTAAATACATGCGCAGTACTGTTCCACGCATTAAATACATGCTCACTAGTTTTCCATGCACTAAATACATGCGCACAAGTGTTCCACGCACAAGTTTCCTAAACACTAAATACATGCGCAGTACTGTTCCACGCACTAAATACATGCGCACTAGTTTTCTATGCACTAAATACATGTGCACTAGTTTTGTATGCACTAAATACATGCGCACAAGTGTTCCAAGCACTAGTTTCCTAAACTCTAAATACATGCGCAGTACTGTTCCACGCACTAAATACATGCACTCTAGTTTTCTATGCACTAAATACTGGCGCACTAGTTTTATATTCACTAAATACATGCGCACTAAGTTCCACACACTAAATACATGCGCACTAGTTTTCTATGCACTTAATGCATGCGCACAAGTGTTCCACGCACTAGTTTCCTAAACACTAAATACATGCGCACTAATGTTCCAAGCACTAAATACATGCGCACTAGTTTTCCATGCACTAAATACATGCGCACTAGTTTTCTATGCACTATATCCATGCGTACTAGCTTTCTATGCACTAAATACATGCGCACTAGTTTTTTCTATACACTAAATACATGCGCACAACTGTTCGACGCACCAAACACATGCGCACTAGTGTTTAACGCACTAAATACATGTGCACTCGTTTTGTATGCACTAAATACATGCCCCCTAGTGTTCCACGCACTAGTTTTCTACTCACTTAATACATGCGCAGTAGTTTTCTATGTACTAAATACAAGCGCGCTAGTGTTTAACTCATTACATACATGCGCACTAGTTTTCTGTGCATTTAATACAGGCGCACTAGTTTTCTATGCACTAAATAATTACGTACTAGTTTTCCACGAACTAAACACATGCGCAGTAGAGTTCCATGCATTAGATATGTACTGTGCGTGGATAATTGTGCAATAGTTTTCTACGCACTAAATACATGCACAGTAGTTTTCTATGTTCTAAATACAAGCGCACTAGTGTCTAACGCACTAAATACATGCGCACTAGTTTTTTACGCACTAAATACATGCGCAGTACTGTTCCACGCACTAAATACATGCTCACTAGTTTTCCATGCACTAAATACATGCGCACAAGTGTTCCACGCACAAGTTTCCTAAACACTAAATACATGCGCAGTACTGTTCCACGCACTAAATACATGCGCACTAGTTTTCTATGCACTAAATACATGCGCACTAGTTTTCTATGCACTAAATACATGCGCAAAAGTGTTCCAAACACTAGTTTCCTAAACTATAAATACATGCGCAGTACTGTTCCACGCACTAAATACATGCACTCTAGTTTTCTATGCACTAAATACTGGCGCACTAGTTTTGTATTCACTAAATACATGCGCACTAAGTTCCACACACTAAATACATGCGCACTAGTTTTCCTTGCACTAAATACATGCGCACTAGTTTTCTATGCACTATATCCATGCGCACTAGCTTTCTATGCACTAAATACATGCGCACTAGTTTTTTCTATACACTAAATACATGCGCACAAGTGTTCGACGCACCAAACACATGCGCACTAGTGTTTAACGCACTAAATACATGTGCACTAGTTTTGTATGCACTAAATACATGCGCACAAGTGTTCCAAGCACTAGTTTCCTAAGCCCTAAATACATGCGCAGTACTGTTCCACACACTAAATACATGCGCACTAGTTTTCCATGCACTAACTATGAACTGTGCGTAGATAATTGTGCAATAGTATGTAGTGCGTGGAACACTAGCGTGTACGTATTTAGTGCGTATAACCCTAGTGATCATGTATTTAGTGCGCGGAACATTAATGCGCATATATTTAGTGCGTTGAACACTAGTGCGCATGTATTTAGTGCATAGAACACTAGCGCACATGTACTCAGTGCATAGAACACTTGTGCGCATCAATTTAGTGCGTAGAAAAATATAGCACTTGTATTTAGTGCGTGGAACACTAGTGCTGATGTATTTAGTGCAAGGTAAACTAGTGTGCATGTATTTAGTGCGTGGAACACTGGTGCCCATATATTTAGTGCGTGGAACACTATTGCGCATGGATTTACTGCGTTGAACACTAGTGCGCCTAAATATAGTGCGTGGAAAACTAGTGCGCATGTATTTAGTACGTAGAAAACTAATGCGCATGTATTTAGTGCGTGAAACACTAGTGCGCATGTATTAAGTGCATAATAGACTAGTGCGCATGTATTTAGCGCGTGGAACATTAGTGCGCATGTATTTAGTACATAAAAAACTAGTGCGCATGTTTTTAGTGCGTCGAAAACTAATGCGCATGTATTAAGTGCGTGCATCACTAGTGCGCATGTATTTAGTGTATAAAAACTAGTGCACATGTATTTAGTGCTTAGAAAACTAATGCGCATGTATTTAGTGCGTGAAACACTAGTGCGCATGTATTAAGGACATAAAAGACTAGCGCGCATGTATTTAGTGCACAGAAAACTAGTGTGCATGTATTAAGTGCGTGGAACACTAGTGCCCATATATTTAGTGCGTGGAACACTATTGCGCATGGATTTAGTGCGTTGAACACTAGTGCGCATGTATTTAGTGCGCAGAAAGCTAGTGCGCATGTATTCAGTGCGTTGAAAACTAGTGCGCATGTATTTAGTGCGTGGAACACTAGTGCGCATGAATTTAGAGCGTTAAACACTACTGCACATGTATGTGATGCGTGAAACACTATTTCGAAGGTATGTGTTGCTTTGTGAACTAGGACCTAATCATGTTATGTTAATCAGAGTTCTCTAAATTTTCGGGTTCCCGATTCGAGCGGGTCCTTTTCGATTTTCAAGTCCACGAATATTTTGGGTACTCGACTGATTCGGGGACCCGAATTAATTTGTGACCATATTTTGTTCGAGGGCTCGAATATTTCTACAAGCATAGTACAGTGTCAAGTTACAAACAAATGTGCACTAGTATTCCAAGCACCAAACACATGCGCAGTAGTGTTCCCCGCAATAAATCCATGCGCACTAGTTTTCTATGCTATAAATACATGCGCACTAATGTTCCACGCACTAAATACATGCGCCCTAGTGTTTCACGCACTAGTTTTCTACGCACTAAAAACATGCACAGTAGTTTTCTATGCACTAAATACATGCGGACAAGTGTTCCACGCACTAGTTTCCTAAACACTAAATACATGCGCAGTACTGTTTCACGCACTAAATACATGCGCACTAGTTTTCTATGCACTGAATACTGGCGCACTAGTTTTTTATGCATTAAATACATGCGCACTAATGTTCTACACACTAAATACATGCGCACTAGTTTTCTATGCACTAAATACAGGCGCACTAGTTTTCTATGCACTAAATACATGCGAACTAATGTTTCACACAAAGTATACGTGCGCACTATTTTTCAAGCACCAAGTACATGCGCAGTAGTTTTTTACGCACTAAGTACATGCGCACTGGGTTTCTATGCACTAAATAAATACGTACTATTTTTCCACGAACTAAACACATGCGCAGTAGAGTTCCATGCATTAGATATGTACTGTGCGTGGATAATTGTGCAATAGTTTTCTACGCACTAAATACATGCACAGTAGTTTTCTATGTACTAAATACAAGCGCACTAATGTCTAACGCACTAAATACATGCGCACTAGTTTTTTACGCAATAAATACATGCGCAGTACTGTTCCACGCACTAAATACATGCTCACTAGTTTTCCATGCACTAAATACATGCGCACAAGTGTTCTACGCACAAGTTTCCTAAACACTAAATACATGCGCAGTACTGTTCCACGCACTAAATACATGCGCACTAGTTTTCTAAGCACTAAATACATGCGCACTAGTTTCCTAAACTCTAAATACATGCGCAGTACTGTTCCACGCACTAAATACGTGCACTCTAGTTTTATATGCACTAAATACTGGCGCACTAGTTTTGTATTCACTAAATACATGCGCACTCAGTTCCACACACTAAATACATGCGCACTAGTTTTCTATGCACTAAATACATGCCCCCTAGTGTTCCACGCACTAGTTTTCTACTCACTTAAAACATGCGCAGTAGTTTTCTATGTACTAAATACAAGCGCACTAGTGTTTAACGCACTACATACATGCGCACTAGTTTTCTGTGCATTTAATACAGGCGCACTAGTTTTCTATGCACTAAATAAATACGTACTATTTTTCCACGAACTAAACACATGCGCAGTAGAGTTCCATGCATTAAATATGTACTGTGCGTAGATAATTGTTCAATAGTATGTAGTGCGTGGAACACTAGTGTGTCCGTATATAGTGTGTAGAACCCTAGTGATCATGTATTTAGTGCGCGGAACATTAATGCGCATGTATTTAGTGCATAAAAACTATTGCGCATGTATTTAGTGCGTTGAAAACTAGTGCGCATGTATTTAGTGCGTGGAAAACTAGTGCGCATGAATTTAGAGCGTTAAACACTACTGCGCATGTATGTGATGCGTGTAACACTATTTCGCATGTATGTGTTGCTTTGTGAACTAGGACCTATTAATGTTATGTTAATCAGAGTTCTTTAAATTTTCGGGTTCCCGATTCTGGCGGGTCCTTTTCGATTTCCGAGTCCTCGAATATTTTGGGTACTCGACTGATTCGGGGACCCAAATTAATTTGTGACCATATTTTGTTCGAGGGCTCGAATATTTCTACAAGCGTAGTACAGTTTCAAGTTACAAACAAATGTGCACAAGTGTTCGACGCACCAAACACATGCGCACTAATGTTCCACACACTAAATACGTGCGCACTAGTTTTCTATGCACTAAATACATGCGCACAAGTGTTCCACGCACTAGTTTCCCAAACACTAAATACATGCGCAGTACTGTTCCACGCACTAAATACATGCTCACTAGTTCTCTATGCACTAAATGCAGGTGCACTAGTTTTCTATGCACTAAATACAGACGCACTAGTTTTCTATGCATTAAATACATGCGCACTAATGTTTCACACACTGTATACGTGCGCACTATTCTTCAAGCACCAACTACATGCGCAGTACTGTTCCACGCACTAAATATATGCGCACTAGTTTTCTATACACTAAATACATGCGCACAAGTGTTCTACGCACCAAACACATGCGCACTAGTGTTCCACGCACTAAGTACATGCGCATTAGTTTTTTATGCACTAAATACTGGCGCACTAGTTTTTTATGCACTAAATACATGCGCACTAATGTTCTACACACTAAATACATGCGCACTAGTTTTCTATGCACTAAATACAGGCGCACTAGTTTTCTATGCATTAAATACATGCGCACTAATGTTTCACACACTGTATACGTGCGCACTATTTTTCAAGCACCAACTACATGCGCAGTACTGTTCCACGCACTAAATATATGCGCACTAGTTTTCTATACACTAAATACATGCGCACAAGTGTTCGACGCACCAAACACATGCGCACTAATGTTCTACACACTAAATACGTGCGCACTAGTTTTCTATGCACTAAATACATGCGCACAAGTGTTCCACGCACTAGTTTCCTAAACACTAAATACATGCGCAGTACTGTTTTACGCACTAAATACATGCTCACTAGTTCTCTATGCACTAAATGCAGGCGCACTAGTTTTCTATGCACTAAATACAGGCGCACTAGTTTTCTATGCACTAAATACATGCGCACTTATGCTCTACACACTAAATACATGCGCACTAGTTTTCTATGCACTAAATACATGCGCACTAATGTTCCACACACTAAATACATGCGCACTAGTTTTCCATGCACTAAATATGTACTGTGCGTAGATAATTGTGCAATAGTATGTAGTGCGTGGAACACTAGCGTGTACGTATTTAGTGCGTATAACCCTAGTAATCATGTATTTAGTGCGCGAAACATTAATGCGCATGTATTTAGTGCGTTGTACACTAGTGCGCATGTATTTAGTGCATAGAACACTAGTGCGCATGTACTCAGTGCATAGAACACTTGTTCGCATGAATTTAGTGCGTAGAAAAATATAGCACATGTATTTAGTGCGTGGAACACTAGTGCTAATGTATTTAGTGCGTGAAACACTAGTGCGCATGTATTAAGTGCATAAAAGACTAGTGCGCATGTATTTAGCGCGTGGAACATTAGTGCGCATGTATTTAGTGCGTAGAAAACTAATGCGCATGTATTTAGTGCGTGAAACACTAGTGCGCATGTATTAAGGACATAAAAGACTAGTGCGCATGTATTTAGTGCGTAGAAAAATAAAGCACATGTATTTAGTGTGTAGAACACTAGTGCTGATGTATTTAGTGCACAGAAAACTAGTGTGCATGTATTTAGTGCGTGGAACACTAGTGCCCATATATTTAGTGCGTGGAAAACTATTGCGCATGGATTTAGTTCGTTGAACACTAGTGCGCATGTATTTAGTGCGCAGAAAGCTAGTGCGCATGTATTTAGTGCGTTGAAAACTAGTGCGCATGTATTTAGTGCGTGGAACACTAGTGCGCATGAATTTAGAGCGTTAAACTACAAACAAATGTGCACTAGTATTCCAAGCACCAAACACATGCGCAGTAGTGTTCCCCGCAATAAATACATGCGCACTAGTCCTCCACACATTAAATACATGCGCACTGGTGTTCCACGCACTAAATACATGCTCACTGTTATGGGTTGAGGGTGGTTTTTTAAAAAAATGAAATAATAATAAATTCTTCAAAAAAATTGATTTATAAAAAACTAAATCAATATAATTTAATTGATAAGAGTAGATCTTATACAAAAATACCCTGTTTACAAAAAAAAATGATTATATTAATATAATGAAATAATTAATTAATCAAGAAAGAAAGGTAGGGGATCGTCCTTAAAATTATACTATTTTTCAGTATATCGGCAGAGGGCCGTATTTTGATTTGATTTGGGTAAAGGAAAATATCAAATTAGAAAAACTGATGATTATTCTTATAATATGTTACCATTTGGTTTATTAACACACAAAAACAAATATACATAAGATTTTCAATGGATTTAATATAATGTGTAGTGAACAGTGTAAATGTGTAGTGTCGTGGATTTTTTACTCACCAGAAAAATAAATCTTGTTGATTTCGACAATAAGAATCTCTTTAATAATATATATATTTACTAATTTCTCTTAATATTCACCTTTAATATTTTTACTAATTTTTCTTTTAATGCTCTGATTATTTTAGATTGTTATTTTATTCGATTTTCTTTTATATTGACAAATATTTTATTAATAATCTTATTTCACTTTAAAATAATTGAAAAATAATAATTGACACCTAATGGGTGTGGTCTTCAAGACAAAAAATATGCTCGTCTTTACTGGGCGACGGCTACCAAAAAACTACTATGCTCATCTTTACCGGGCGACGGCTCCCGCAAAAAGCTCACGATTTCCCTCTTCATTCAGTTTTATTGACTGTTCTTTTGGGTCATCGATTTTTGCTGATTGACATTTCATCAACATTGATGAAATTAGTTCGTATGTAGTTTTGCAATTTTTGGTATGGTTGCAATCCTCGACGAATTATCGGGAGCAACTTACCTTGCGTTTTGTTTTGAAATAATATTTTTTATCTGTAAAGTGAAATAAGTATTTATCTTTGTTTTAATCTTTTATAATTTATTGAACTTTGAATATTTAAAGGAAATTAGTAATTTATTGAGCTCCTTGTTATTCAGCTTTTTCTATGATTGATATAAGTACTTTTAGATTTATTTTTCGGTGTATTTAAATTATACTTTGTTGGCATTTTAAATAAGAGCGATTTCGCCATTTTACAATTGATTTCGCCAAGCTGTGTTCTCTGTTTAAATGATTACAAATTTCTTATGCAAAATGTAAAGTTATTTGTGTTTCTAAAATTACATATTCTTATAATTTGATTTTAAATAAACATATTTATTTAGTTAAAAATTTTTTATAAAAAAAATAAATAAGTCACGTAGTCCGATCGTGACACTCACTAGTTTTCCATGCACTAAATACTGGCGCACTAGTTTTTTATGCACTAAATACATGCGCACTAATGTTCTACACACTAAATACATGCGCACTAGTTTTCTATGCACTAAATACAGGCGCACTAGTTTTCCATGCACTAAATACATGCGCACTAGTTTTCTGTGCACTATATCCATGCGCACTAGTGTTGTGGGCTGACGTCCCTTGTCAGCCTTTGGTTGTTGGGAATGTAGTAGTTATCCAAATTTCGTAGATAAGAAAATTTTTCTTTGTGCCTGATATGTTTTGTTCATATCCTTCTTTTTGGAATTAGTGTTTTTTTTAAATTAGCTAGTTCGTCTTTGTTGGTTCTTAAAAGAGTTTTTCTAGAAAACAAACTAAAACGTGGTTATTTTGAAATTGGCTTCAGTTAATTCATCTGTTTGGGTTAATTGCAATCTCCTTTGATTAGGGTATTTTTTAATTTAAAGTTGCTTTGTCTGTAACTGAAACCAATTTAACACATTTTAAGAGATACAAGAATATACAAGGTTTTTTGGACGATATTGATCGCTTTGTTTTCGTTTTCCTGTTTGTATTTAGATAGGACAGATTGTGTAATTACTGCGTTATCATTTTCTTTTTAGCTATTAATTTATTTCTATAAATTTTCAAATGCATATTTCCATTTGTGAAAATGTCAGATTCAGCGGCCGATTCAGGCGTCTTTCCAATTTGACTACAAATGAAAATTAGAAAAAGGGAAAAGTAAATGTATGTTCTTGCATTCTTCATCAAAAAGAAAAAATAAAAAGAAGAAAAAAATTAGGGCTAATCGGCCCGTTTTATTACCCCTTTCTTTTGTAGACTGTCGTCCCTTGACAGTCTTTGAAACTTACCAGGATTCATTACACTCCGTTTTTGGGAAAAAAAATAAAGAAAAGAAAATTTCCCATGAATTACCCCTCCTTTTGAAAAAAAATTTTTTTTATGAAAAAATAAGAAAAGAAAATTTCCCATGAATTACCCCTCCTTTTGAAAAAAATTTTTTATGAAAAAATAAGAAAAGAAAACTCCCATGAATTACCCCTCCTTTTGAAAAAAAAATTTTTATGAAAAAATAAAGAAAAGAAAATTTCCCATGAATTACCCCTCCTTTGGAAAAAAAATTTTTGAAAGAAAGTAAATAATTTATTTATTTATTTATTTATTCAATAATAATAATAAAAATAATAAATAATAATAATAATAAATAATAATAAAAGAAAATTTCCGTATACTGCCCCCCTTTTTGAAAAAAAAAAAAAATTTTAAAGAAAGTAAATAATGAAAAGAAAATTTCCACGTACTGCTCCTCTTTTGAGAAAAAATTTTGAAAACAATATGAAATTATGGAAAAGAAAATTTCCATGTACTGACACCTTTTTGAAAAAAAAAATTTTTGAAAGAGAGTAAATAATAAAAATGAAAATTTCTATATACTGTCCCCCTTTATTGAAAAAAATTTTTTTTAAAAGAAATTAAATAATAAAAATAAAAATTTCTATATACTGCCCCCCCTTTATTGAAAAAAAATTTTTTTAAAAAAAAGTAAATAAAATAAAATTATAGGGTACAATAAAAAACACAAAAAAATAAGAAGGAAAAATATATAGTTATTATTTAATGCTCCTTCTGTGTTTAAATATTTTACTTTTTTGAATTTTGCCTTTATGTGAAACAGTTAGTGCCATATTTTTGCTGTGTTTGCGGAAATATAATTCTGTCCTTCTGTTTTCCTGTGTGCTGTCTAAATGTGATTCAGTTACGTAGAATCTGTGACATAAGTTGCCAGTAATTTTGTGAAGTTTTGTTTCTTTTTAAAAAAAAACAAAAAAAAAATGTCTGACAGTGGTGCGTTTGAGTTAACTACCATTCGTCAAGCTCTTTCGTTGATTGAGGAAGGCGTTTTCGACATTGGAAGTTATTTAATAAAGAAAGAGAGCACCTTGCGTCAACAACAGCATCATTTATTTCATAGTGGTGTTAGAGGGTAAGTGTTCGTTTTTATTCAAATTTCTCGTAGTTCAAGAGTAAAAAAAAAGTGTGATTTCCAGCTTGTTGGTATTCTTTTGTTTATTTGCTAATTTTTTGTTTGTTGAACGTTGTATATTTTTATATATGGATATTCTGAGATTCAACTTTTGTAAGAAGCATTGTTTAATATAAATTGTCTCATTATTTGTTTATTGAGTTTTTAAAAAAATTATCTGTTGAGATAAACTTAATGATTGTTTACGAGAGTGTTGACCATAGCAATTTCCAATTTTTATTTATTGTATAAAAAAAATTTATCGTAACGAAAGAACGATTTTGGATAAAATATAATAGGAATGTTTTAATAATTTGTATAATTAATTCTTTTATTTTCAGGAAATCTTTTTAAATGGATTGATATTTCATCTGAGGTGTTATTTGATACTATGCTACATTTTTTTTATTTTTTTTTATATTTTTTGAATTCCGGTTCGTGATCCTAAATTTAATCGTAATATTTTATTTTCAATTACTTATAAAATATTCACGTTATTTATTTTCCATTTCTTGATGATCTCGTGATTTATAGTGTCAGGCGACTCCGTGTCATGTTGCACTTTCGTAACCTCCATGGTGATTTCCAAGTTTTATTGCATACTAATTTATTATTTATTTTTTTTTTATTTTAAAACTCTTGTTCATTTATAATGTGTTTTGGGCGAGTTTTAATAATTAGCTTGATTCCGCGACGTTTCTATTCGTTAGATTTACCTCTTTTTTTTTTAGTTTCCCGTAACGGTTGTATATTTCTCGATTATTATTTAAAAAAAGTGCGTTTATATATATATTTTTAAAAAAAAGAATACTACTCATTTCACAAGTCTTGTGTCGAGTCGCGTAATCCGATCCTATTTTAAGTTATTTACTTGCAAAATTTATCACCTTTTATTCGAGTTCATTTATTTTTTAAAGTCATTTTATTTGAATACTAGCAAAATAAAACACGCGCCAGCTCGCTATTAGTTTTTCATACCTTTTAGAAATTATAAAAATACCATAAAAATATAAGAAATCGGTAAATAATATTTATCTAATACGAAGAAATTAATATAAATAAAATAAATATTTATTTAGGACAAAGTTTATAGTATTTTAGAATAAAGAAAACTGCAAAAAAAAATGAAATTAAACAAAGATAATTGCCAATTTTGCAAATTAATTGAAAACAAAATGAAAACAATTAAAGATTGGGAAAAGTAATTTAAGTTATCATAAAAATGTTCTGAACCTAAAGAAAATAATTTAAATTTGAGAAAAATACTTGAGAATCTTAAAAATAAAATTGAATAATTAAAAATTAGAGAAAATAAGTAAAATTTGAAAAAAAAAATATGATTAAAAATTGGAATAAATAAATTAAAACTAAAAGAAATAACTAAAAAATTAGGAAAATAATTAAACAAATTACATAAAATATTTTAAATAAAGGAAAGATAAAAAAAAACTTAAAACTTTAAGAAATTCTTTGAGAGAGAATAATTAAAATTAGAGAAAATAAATGAAAGAAGATAAACATAGTTCAAAATTGAACAGAACAAATTTTAATTAAAGAGAAATAAGTAAAAACTTTTTTTTGGCAATAATGAAAAAGAACGAGAAAAAGAACGAAAGTAATTGAAAATTGAAGAAAATAATAAAAATAATGAAATAATTGAAAAGTTAGATAAATAGTTAAAATATTTTTAATTTTGGAACAAATGTAAAGAATTGAAATATAAATGAAATAAATTTTGGAAAATAATTAAAAAATGTTTTTAAATTTTATAGCTTGCCGAAAATAATTAAAATTGATTCATTTAAATTATTTAAATAAATAAAAAAAAATTTTAATTTAAGTAGAAATACATGAAGATCTTAGAATTCAACGATTAAAAAAAAATAACTAAAAATTGGAGAAAAGAATTGAAGAACTAAGCTAAAAGTAATTGGAATTAACGATAATTAGTAAACAAGTTTTGATATTATGATAACAAATGAAAATAATTAGAAATTGAAGAAAATGTTTGAATTTTTAGAAAAGTATATAAAAAATTTAGAAAATCATTTTAGGCAATGAGTATAATAATTAAATATCAAAAAAAATAATTGGAAAATGATAAATTCATTAAGAATTGTCAAAAAAAATTGAAATATGCTGAAAATAATTTATGATTGAAAAAGAAAATTGAATTATGATAAAAAATAATTTAAATAATATAAAAACTTGACAACATTCAATGATATTTGAGAGAAATAACTGAAAAATAGAATATATGTTTAAAAAAAATAATTACAAAATTACTTAAAAAAAAATTTTTAAATTAAAGAGAATAATTAAAAGGTCGCAGAAATAACCGAAAATTGATGAAAATAATTGCAATATCGGATAAATAATTGAAAATTTTAAAAGTAATGCCAAAATAGTGAATATAATTATAAATTTATGAAAATCAAGAAAAATTGTAGAATTTATTTTTTAGCAAAAGACAAAAATTAAAAATAAAAATCTCATATAATAGAAAATTTATGCCAATTAAAATTTTCAAAATATTTTCTGATGAGGAGAGTCAAAATCAATAAAATAACAGAGAGTGAGACTAACTTCGCTTCCGTTTTTAAAACGTGGACAGAAAAATGAATAAATATAAAAAGTAACTAATTGCAGGAGTTTACATAAATTATTATTATTTAATGTTTACCGATTTCTTTTCTTTTGTCTATTCGCCGTTTATAAAAACTGCTTGCTTCGATTTCATTTTTTTTTTTACATCATTAAGATTATAATAAAAAAATTCACAATTCTACAATTATGTAAGAAAAAATGTATTCTAATGTCTTTTGTTTGCAATGGTTCCGAAACAAAATCATGCTGACGTATAAATCAATACATATATTTCTGTATATGTAAGTGAACAAAAAAATATTTTAGAAAAAAAACATGGAATGTTAGTGTTATGAAAGAAAAAAAATAAAACCCTGTTATTTATTTAATGTTGCTCTTTGTCTGAGGTTTATAATTATCCTGTTTTTATTTAATTGTTCATATTTTTTTTTTTAGTCTTCCAAAGTTAGTAATTTTTGATTTGAACTAAAGTACGTCATTCTAAAAAATTGAAAAAAAACGATTTTAGTATAATATTTTTTTTAAAATGGCGCTATGATTGGTTGTTCCAGTTTAATTTACCTTTCTTATTAGTCATTTGGATAATAATACTAATAAATACAATAATAATAATAATAACAGTAATAATAAGAGTAATAATAATAATAAGAGAGTTTTAATGTTAGTAGGCTCGTGTGATAATGTTATGTTATTTGTGTTCGTTAATGTGATCCCTTTTTATATATTGTTTTTTTTTATGTTTTGATTATTAATATTTAATTTAATAAGGAAATAATTTCTATTTGGAATTGTAAAAAATTTTTAAATCATTTTAATAATGTTAATAATTGTTATAATGTAGTGTTTCGGGTACCTCATAGTCTCTACTTTGTAGTATCTTAATTCCTAATTACTCCATTATAATGCTGACAAGTAATAATATTTTAGTAATAATAATTAAAATAATGATAATAATGATACATGGTTAATCTCCTAGTTGAGTATATTATTTTTTTTACTCGTATTATATTTTGTTTTTATGATATAAAAGTAAAAATTTTAAATACCCCTTATTTTTTAATTGTATTTAGAACGAAACTTTTTGTTTGTACTATATTTTCCTGTTAGTATAAAATTCAAGGTTTTAAATTTAATTAATATATTTTTCCTTGAAAAATTATATTAGAAGTTACTTTTAGTTTAACTTTATTTTTTGTTAATTTTTTTTTTATATTTTATACAATGTTAATTTACTTTATATGTTATAACAACCACATATTATATATATATATATACCCTTTTTATATATGAAAAAAAAAAATAAAGCGAATTGTTAGTGCGAATTCTCATCTTGATTAGTTGATTAATTTTTATATTTATACAAGTTTTCTCTTTTAGGGCTAGGATTTTATTTTCCGATTGGTACGAGCCTATTACTCGGCTGAATGTTAACACCCGTTGGCCTTTGGAGTTTAGACAATCCGAACTTCAACCTAGTCCGATTACATCTGGCCAATGGCACCAAGAGTATAGGTGGTCGTGGGACATTTCTAAGTACAAAGTGTGAACTTATTGGGCGACTAAAGATTTCATTCATCCTAGTTCCTGTAATATACAGACAGATGAAATCTTGGAACAAATACACGGATGCTTGGGGGTCAATACCATTGAGTGGTGAGTAAATACACAATCTTTCTTATATATATATGTATGTACTTATTTTCCTTTATTTTTAGTTTTTATTTAAACAAATAGATTTTCCCTTTGTATTTTATTATTAATTTTAGTATTTTTAGTATTATGTTTTATATTTTCAATAACGAAATATATTTTTTTTTTTAGTTCTTATTCTTCCATATTACGGTTTCTTCCAGAAAATGGGTACCGATTCAAGTCCGCAGCCTTAGAGTTATTCTTTTGTCAAGTTTATGAACGGGACTGGGATGAATTGAAATTGATTCATTTTGGATGGGAACCGGTATGTGTATTTTTTAGCGTGTTTTTTTTTTGGTTTTATTATTTCTTTTTTTTATCTTGATTATTACTAGCCTAAATATTATTTTTTTTTTTTCAGAGATGGCGAGTGGACCTGGATTTTGTTTTTCAAGCGTGCTGACTTGTTTAATTTATTCTATTATTTTTTCTGTTCTCGTTTAATTTAGTGGTGTCAGAATAATTTGTCATTATAACTTTTTTTTTTCTTACTTCTTTGTTCATGTAGATGTGTTTAATTTTGTTTTAGCTCCGCAACAAAATAAATTTTGTTAATTTTTAAAAAAAATATTTCTTTTCTTTTACTGTTTATAATAATATTTTCTTTTTTTGATTTTTTACTGAATTATTATGATAATAAATTTAGATTATATTTGTTTATCGTATTCTGATTGTATATATTATTATTTTTTGTATTTGTACATTATTATTTATTCTTATTATTAATTTTTACTAGTTCAACTTAATTGTTTAACTTTTAGATAGTCGATTATTTGTTGTTTTCTTTTTTAAATATTTAATTGAATTCTATTTTCTGTACAGTTGTCTATCTTTGATTATTTGATGGGTTGAGTTAGTCAGATTATTTCGTTAGATGATATGATAAGGTCCCGATTTAATTTAAAGCTAGTTATTTCTATACATGGTTTATATAAAGTTATGAATCTAGTGACTGTTAATATTAACTTGGTTACATACTTTCTCTATACAGCGTTACCTTAAGCTATGTCTACGCCTTGTTTTGGTATTGTACCCTGCCTTCTTATTTTTGGTAGTGGTTCCTTTATTATAGATGTTGTTGCTTCTGGTTCTTCATTGCTATTTTCCAACCTTATTTCTCTAGTCATGTGTTCTAGCAATTCCCTACGTGGTATTTCATAGTTTGCTTCTTCAACCAACTGGCTTTTTCTTCTGTTATTTTCCATAGATATATTGATTGTAGTGGAATTTAATTTTTCTTTCTTTAAGCATTTATATATAGTATATGTAATCATGATGATGATTAAAATACTAGACAGTCCTAACACTGAGTAACTATAGATATCTTGTTTATTCCGTATTACGTTTCGTTGACTTTGTTCCTGTAATTCTTGTTCTATTTGGGATAGTTTTAAGTCGTTTTCTTTACTTTTCCAGGTTCTTATGTTTTCCTCTTTTTCTACTGTATTTTTTTACCATTTTATATTGTTTTAAATTTGGTGACAATATTTCTAGTCTTAGATCGACCTGCGGTTCATAAAAATATTGTTGTGGGTTTTCTTGCATTTGTAAAGCTGGAAGTGAAATTGCATGAGTTTTCATTGTACACCCTTTTGCTAATTGTACAATTCCCATCCCCCATATCGGGTATTGTGCCGTTGGTACTCCTAGACAGTCCACATATGCAGTTTCATTTGCTGATAATGAGAATAACCATCCACCTATGGATTTTACTGTTTCCCAGTATGGTTGTCTGTGGATAGAAATTCTTATATCACAATCGTCCATTGTGATATTTTTAATCTTTTTTAGTAGTTTCACCTCACAACTGTTAAATACTACTGAGTCGATTATAGGCTGATCAATTTGACATATGTGCCTATTTCCTATCACGTGACATTCTTTTAGTTGTTTCTCATTCATGTAAAAATAGTATCTTTCTCCGGAGCTAATGATTAAGTATCTTTCTTTAGGAATTACATATGCTCTTCCTTTTATTGAGCTATTAGTCTGTTGTACTGGTAGTTCATGCATTTGATATATCAGATACCTTTCTCTTTGAACCATTGGAATATCCAACGCCATTATTAACCTGTTATCCTTTAGATGGAAGCTGGTAGTAGATATTCTGTTCAATACTGCGACATCAATCTGTTCTAAGGGTATAGGAAACTCCAAATTGCCTAAATGTTGTTGAGCTTCGTTGGCTATTTCTTTGAGTTGTCTATTACTTAACATCCTAGGATGTATTTTTCCTTCTTTGGCCGGGTATAAGACTTGTAGGGTCTGTTCAATGGTATGTTCGTATGTGTCTAGTTGGTGTCTCCATTTTCGAACTGTTGATTCTAACCAGGAAGTATAATTAATGTTATCTGTTCGTATTTGGATTTGTAGGAGTTTATTTTGTATCTTATCTACTAGTACTGTCTGTTCTTTAGAGACTTTTCTCTGTCCTTCGGCGATATCGTATAGGTTCTGAATTTCCGCTCGAACAACGTGTGTTTGCTCCCCCACTAAGTGAGAGATATTTTGCTGTGCATTATTTAAGCTGCTTAATGCCTCCCAATAATTTTCTCCTTCGTCATGTGTAAGTACTCCTATGAGAGGTCCTATAAATTTGCCTACGAAGCCAAAAAGTGGGGTACTTCTAAAGGTGATTCCAGAATACGAGTGTTTTGAACGTCGACGCGTTGATAGCGACGCGTCGGTCCATTGTTTTTCATTGTTCTATCAACGCGTCGACGTTCAAAACACTCGTATTCTGGAATCACCTTTATTTTAATGTTTTTATTTTTAAGTTTTACTACTGGTGGTTTACTTGATTCATATAATTCTGTTATAGTTTCTTTTAATTGTTTCAGTTGTAATTCGACAATATGTATACGTCGCGCCATGTTGTGATTATCTAATATTCCTTCACAATTTACTTCCAAAAGGGCTCTACAAGGCCTATCCATTTTTTCGTAGTCCTCTTTGATTTCGTCAAGATGTTCTGTAAAGTTATCTAAGTCCAGTCCTATTACTGTTCTCCATACGGCGGATATTTGCTGAAGATTTGATATTAATTCATAATATAATCCGGAACTTTTCTCAAAGTTAGTTATTCTTATGTTTTCGCCTTCTAGATTGGTTGTAACCAGTACCAAAACTCCTAAGATCGTGACGAAACTTACTTTCAACTTCATTGTGTTTGCCTGCAATGGAAAAACGACTATTATTAGATTTTCTGATTTCTATGATGTTAAGTGATTTACTCTATGCTTCTTTTTGCTAATTTATCCGCTTCCTCATTTCCTACTATCCCACTATGTCCGGGTTCATATATTAATTCGACTTCTAACCCCGACATATTTTCCTTTATCGTTTGAAAAGTGTCCTTGCTAATCACTTCTTGATTTCTACTGGTTTTCCACCCATTTATTTGCTACTTTGGCAACCATTTTTCTACACCTTCTATGGCGTATTTCAAATCAGAATGTATTCTTACTTTTCGGTAACCTAGTTTGCGGGTAATGTCAATTGCTCTTGATATAGCTTCTACTTCGGCGTTGTTATTAGTTTGTCTATTTTTGGCCCTTTCGCTCACATTAAGTTGATGTTCGTGGTTAAGCCAAACTCCTATTCCTGCTTTTGCCTGTGACTTCCCACTAGCTTTGCAAGCTCCATCTGTGAAGATATGTAGGTATCCTTCTTCATCAACTCTTAATCCCTTTTTGTCCCTCTGTCATAAATATGCCCTTTTCACTTGATCTTTGTGTTTTCGGAATCTTTTCGCTTCTGCATCCTCCAAAATTAAATTACTCTTCTCAGTTATCCCTACTACTTCATATGGTCCGTGGTAGTAGGGGGCAAACTTTCCTGCTCTAACTTTTTCTTTCACGTCCACTAAGTCCCCTACTTTTATATCCAGTGGTCTGGCTTTTTCGTCATAACGTTCTTTCTGATTGTTTTTCGCTTTGTTGATATTTTTCGCTACGATTTCCTTGATTTCGATCATGCGTGTAATAAGTTCTCTCAGATAATTTTCATATGTATTTAACTATTCTTCTGATGGGAAGGAAATAGGTGTTCTAGCTTTTCTACCAAAAGCCACCTCAAAAGGTGTAAATTTTGTTGCTTCATGTACTGAAGTATTATATGCGAATGCAGCAAACGGTAATAAGCGGTCCCAATCATCCATAGTTTTCGCATAGTGTCTTATGAATTCCGCTAAAACAGCATGGCTCCTTTCTAGTCCACCATTCGTTTGTGGTCGATATGCCGTTGTGGCTACTTGTGCCACTTTGAAAAGCTTTGCTAAATGTCTCAACATATTACTAGTAAATGTTGTGCCTCGATCGGTGAGGATACATTTTGGTGCTCCGTGGACCAAAAATAGATTTATTGCTAGGGTATGAGCTATTGTTGTTGCACTAATATCTGGTACTGCGACAAAAATACAATACTTACTTAATTGATCCTGCATTGTTAACACGTGACAATTGCCATTAGAGGTAGTGGGAAGTTTACCCACTGTGTCCAGTGAGACTCTATCGAATGTGTCCAAGGGTGTATCTGTTATTATCATAGGTTCTTTATTTTTTGTTCTCACTATTTTTCGTTGTGCGCAACTTCTGCATTTTCTTATGTACTCAGTTATTTTTTGTCTCAATCCGGGCCATGTGTATTTTTCTCTAATTCTCCTGTAAGTTTTATTTACCCCTTTATGTCCAGCTACTAAACTATCATGGTATTGTGATATTATTCCGGGTCTAAGTTCTTCTTCGGGTACTGTGACACGTCCATAGCACATTCGAAATTTGACGTGACTACCAAAAAATACTCTGGTCAGAATATCGAGCCATTCTGTACCAATTTCCTCCAACAAGTCATCATACCTTGAAATTCTTCCAGATAGTACTTCATGTTCCAATAAAATTTTCTTGAGATTTCTCAAGCATTCTTCAACCTTTTCCCTTTCTATATCGTCGTAATAATGATTTTTTACAATTACAGTATATACGTTATATTTGCCTCTAGTGGTGATTAACACTTGTCCCAATTTGGGTTTTTTACTTTTCATCTCCAATAGATCAATTGCTCCCACAGCTAGCATTAATTGGCTAACAGGTGTAATCGGCTCTAAATCAGCTGACATGAAGTGTATATAGTTATCCTTTGCGCCTGTAATGGACTCTCGGTCATATTCCATCACTTCCTTTCTGCTTATTTCTTCGATTTTTTCCTTGTCTTTTTCTCCTCCTTCTGGTCTAACAAGATTTTCCTCTACATAAGGCATCGTTATGTTGAGTCTTGTTTTTCCTTCAATTCGTATAGTACTTTCCGTTGGTTTTATCCACTTGTTGTTTTTCTAAAAGTTTTCTAGGTGTGACTTTCCTTTTTCTTGGCTCACTTTCAATTTCTGTTTCACTTTCTTCTGGAATAATTTCTCCATGGAATGGCGTGGACCTAGCTCTAGGTTTGATTTGCGTTAGTGGAGTATCAAAAGTGACTGATTTTTTTACTCTTTCGTCAGCTTTTGTGAGACTTTGTATAACTTGATCCGAGATTTCTTCTAATGCTGAATTTTCTAGATTTTCCGGCAATTGTCTCTGTATTTCCTTTAATTCTTCTATTATTTTGTCAATAGATCTCACATCTTGAAAACTTTGATCATTCAATCTTTCTTCGTTTTCTTTATCTTTTTCTTTAATATATTCTGAGTTTTCCAGTTCCTCTTCTTCCCTTTCAATGTCTTCTGTTTCCTCTTCAAACATTTGGTTATCCCAAAAGTAAGATTGGTGACCTTCTATGGAGGCGTCATATCTGCGTATTGAATCTTGAACTCCTTTTAATAATTCTCGATTCATGGTTCCTTTCTGTTCCTCTTCTTCCTCAAGATAATTTTCATTTTCAGTATCTTCATCCTCAGAAGATTCTACTGGGGCATCTACGAACACTGCGGTTTCTTCTTCTTCTAATGGATTTTCTGTATTTCTGTTAATAGGAGAATTTTCTTCCTCCATCTCATCCTGTTCTAAAGTTTCTTGTGTACACTCTAATGAAGGCAACACGCTATGTCTTTTCCGAAGAATGGGTGTTCTTGGTTTTTCCGTAGGTCCTTCTTCTTCTTCTTCTTCTTCTTCTTCCTCTTCTTCTTCTAGTTCTTCAGTATTTTTAGTAAAGTTCGTCTTTGGTATTGACGTCTCATCATCTTCAGTGTAGTTTGGAGAGTGGTTCCTCTTCCTCAACCTTGAGGAAATTGGCTGTTCTAATTCTTCTATTTCTGTTGGTGCAGTTTTAATCCTCTTCTTAGGCTTCTCTTTATTGTTTTCCTTAGTAGATTCTGGGGGTTTTGGAACTCTTATCGCCGATTCGGATTTGCTTCTCTTCTGGATATTTTTGTCAGGCGGTTTGCTCTGTTCTCCAAAGTTTTGCACACCTTGTGTTTTTCTTTTGTTCTTATTTGCTTCCATTAACTGTGTTAAAGCTTCGTTTGCTTTAAGTTTACTTTTACGTGCTCCACTGCTGATTGGAAATGCTTTCTTATTCTCTATAACTTTTTCTTCTAAACCGACATTCTTAATTACTTTTATTTCTTCCAGTTTCGATTCTTTTACACTACTTTCCTGTAGATCTTCGAAATTCTTGTCCGTGTCACACGGATTTTCCGATAATCCAACTATCCATCGATTAATCTTGCCTGGTTTGCAATGGAAATCATAATGGTAATCTTTCAGTCTCATAAGCCATTTTGCCATCCGTTGTGTGGGTTTGTTAGCATCGTTGATTATTTTGACGGGTTCATGGTCACAAGATAATATGAACTTAGCTCCATATAGAAATGGTCTGTAATGTTCTAATGCATAAATGACTGCTAAACATTCTCTTTCAGTTTCATCATAATTTCTTTCTGCTCCCACTAAGGTTTTGGAGAAATAGGCTATTGGTAAATCTATTCCTTCTTTTTCTTGAGTTAGAACGGCGCTGACCGCATGTTCTGAAGCATCGGTAGTTACCTTAAAAATTTTATTGAAATCCGGATGTTGCAGAATGGGATCTTCACATAGAGCTTCCTTCAAAGTCTTGAAACTTTGTTTTTCTTCATTTCCCCATATGAATTTTTGATCCTTTTTAAGAAGTTTATATAGAGGTTTCGCCTTATTTGCATATCCTTCTATGAATCTTCTATAATAACCCGTTATACCTAAAAATTCTTTTATAGATTTTGATTTAGTTGGTTGTGGGAAGTTCTTTATCGCTGTTAGTTTTTTTGGATCGGCTTGTATCCCTTCTGAAGTAATAATGTGTCCTAAGTAGGATACTTCTTTGCAGAGGAAGGCACATTTTTCTGGTTGCAAGGCTGATTTAGCTTGTCCTAGTCGCTCAAACAGCCTATTAATAGTCGTATCATGTTCTTCTAGGGTCTCTGAAAAAACTATAATGTCGTCTAGGTAGACAAATAATTCTGCACCCTGTAAACCTAACATTACATTATTCATTAATCTTTGAAATGTAGCTGCTGCATTTTTAATTACCATTGGCATCCTCTTGTACTGATAATGCCCTCTACCGAAAGAAAAGGAAGTTTTGTGTTGATCTTCTTTAGCGGTTCCGATTTGGTGATAACCCATAGCTAGATCAAAAACCGAAAAATATTTTGCTCCTCCTAGACGTTCTAAAATCGAATTCACTTGAGGCATAGGGTACGCTTCTCCCACCATTTTCTCGTTAAGGGCTCTGAAATCAATTACCAATCTCCATTTTTTATTTCCTTGATCGTCTGTCTTTTTTGGTACTATTAAAACTGGTGAATTATAATTTGACTTAGAATCTACTATTAAGTCTTCGCTATACATTTTTTCTATCAATTTTCGTCAGGCTTCCTCATATTCTGGTGTCTGTCTATATTGTTTACACTTCACGGGGGTTTCGTCTGAAGTGGGTATACGATGTTCTACTAAAGGTGTAACCGGCTATTTATCTCCAGGTAAATAAAATCTATCCTGTCCTGTTTTTACCCATTTCTCTACATAACGTTTTTCTTCTGAGTTCAGGTGATTCATTTTCAACCTTCCTAATATCATTCTAATTCGTTTTTCTTTTGTTTTCGATTCCTCATTTATATCAGTATCTATCGGTTTTAAGTAGTCAAAAGGTATCAATTCTTGTGGTGCTATCGATACCTTGATATCTTTTCCAGTAGTATTGATAGCTCTGATTTTACACATTCCTTGATCTGGTTTCACTATTGCTTCACCTAGGAATAATCCCTTTTCAGTTTCTATCTTAGGCAGATATCCTTCTATTAATTCCGAGTCTTGAATTGGGATTTCCACTACTTGTCTAGTTCTTGCTTTTATTTTTAAAATTCTAGGTACCGGTTTTACTTCTTTTCCTAGAGCTTTTCCGGCTAATATAGACTCTTGATCTACAAATGGAATTGGTTCCACTGGCTTCGAATGTGTTATGAGGGCATTATAAAAGAACGATATACTAGATCTCTCCTCTCTTAGAAAAGGTCTTCCTAATATTCCTTCTGACAAAATAGGAAATGTTGAGTCTACTACGTGGAAAAAGTTATCTTTTTCAAAAATCCTTATTTGTACTGTACCTAACGTATACACTCTTGTTTTCGCAATTCCTGTGATGTAAGCCATATTTGTAGTGTCAATAATTACATCTTTTTTTAACGCAGTGATTTTTATCACATTAATGTCTGCCCCGGTGTCTATGAAGAAATTTGCTTTCCCATTAATTAACTGTTGCCCGTCTAGTTTTACTACTGGTGACTCGTTTACAATTTCGTTGATTAAGTAGACGGATAAGGTTCTTTGAATCTCAATATTCCTGGACATGTCTGGTTGTTGGAGTCCGAAAGCATGCCCTCTTTTCAAACTTGTTCCCCGTTTAAAAAACCGATTCGGTTAACATTTTCTCTTCTCTCTTGTTGATTTGCTGGCTGTGGGTTACTGTAAATGTTACTCCTATTTCCTTGTGCGTGATTTCTCCAATCGTCTTGTTGCATGTTACCGTAGTTTCTAGTTCCTTCTCTATATCCTCCACCTCTATATCTTTCATTTCTATGTGGGTAATTTCCAAAATGATTCCTAGAAAATTCTCCTGGTTCTACCCTTCGTTCTAACGGCGTGAAATTGCCTCTTGAATATTCTCTTTGTGGTTCATATGTTCTTCTGTTCACATATATGTTATTTCCATCATTTCTATGCCGATTTGGGTACGAAGAATATCCTCTTACTTCTGCGTGTCCTTTAACTTCTTGCGCATGCTTAGCAAATCCTACTGCTTGTTCCAGACTACTAGGGTTTTTACTATCTACCGCAGATGCAACTTCATCCGGTAATGCCCTGATAAATGACCGTAAGGCAATATCTTCGACAGTTATCAATACATGTTTAACCGTTTCACTTCCGTATTTAGCATACAATGCGGCCCTAGCACCGCTTATATAGCCTTGTAATCGGTCGAACATATCATTCACATTTTCGTCCCTAAATAGTCTTAAATCCATTATATCCTTAAGGTATCTTTCATACGGTAGTCCTGGTGCGAATCGTTCTTTCAAGAGATCAATGAGATCTGTTATCTTCCGAAATTGTTTGTGCCGCGTACATTCTCTTGCATTTCCAGATAACCTACTTAACACTGCAGTCATCAAGGGCATTTCGTTAGCAGGAGTAACATATGATGCTGCGTTGACGATGTCTTGGATAAAATCGCGTACTGCCATATTTTTTCCATCAAATTGAGGAATGTGGCTAACCGCTTGTTGTATAGCTAATGCATCGGCGATTGACTGGGCTGCCACAATAGCTGCATTTTCTGGATTTATTTCTGTAATGTTTCTAGTGTTCCTTACACTCGGAATAAAACCTAAATCCGTACGATTACTGTACACTTCCGCCAAGGTTGATGCGTTCGGATTTTCTTGAATCTCTTCTTCAAAGGGGTTAGTATTATCATGTAGGTTATTTCTCAGATTTCCCGTTCCATTGTTCAAGCCATTACCCCCTCCTCCTGCTTGATTATTTTGAGTTTCTGTCATTTTGAATTTTTTTTAAGTTCACACCTATTTCTTAAAAACTCTATATTCAATTTGAGCTGTTGTTAAATGTAGGTACTCCTAATGTTCCAAAATAAGAACTGATTAAAGGGTGTGTCAACCAACCGTAACTTCCTGCTGATTTCCACCCTACTATGGCCAATCTAGAACACTCTGGACTCGTATTATTGGCGTCGATCACCTGAAAATAAGTTTCTCTGCCTTCCAATTCTATTTCTATCCCCCCTACTACGAAAAACGACTGTCCTAGGATTTCTTTAACTTCTGTTTCACAGGGCCAATACTCTACACTCAATAAACTAGAAGAAATGTAGTTATGTTTCTCTAAGGTGGTTATAACGAAATCAAATTGTCCATTCACTATATTTGACGAGTTCAACTTGGTTTCTACTAAAGTTGGAATATTTTGTGGAATAATTTCGTTATAAACTAAAAAGGACATTGGGCAATAATTTTACCCTAAATTCAATATATCTACTCTTAAAACTTTTCTTTATATTTCTTTTTATTGTATTATCCCTATATTGTTTTCTTATATTGAATTATCAACTGTTCATTTATTCCTAACAAAAATAAAAAATTCGATATTACCCTTACACCCTAATAATAGATTACTATAGAATGTATTATTATTCAACGTGTTTCTAACTCTTTATTAAGCGCGTATATTATATAAACTTGACCTTATTACCTCACATAACGTTTGACATAGTATAACGAAACTCATTCATTAATTACACTGACCTACTTATTTCTCTCTTACTCAATGAAACACCGAATACGACACCGTGTCTTTTTAACTACATTCCCGATTTACGGTCGCGATACACTTTATTGTTCTCTTTTGTTCGTAACGCTTTCCTTATGATCTTGAATTTATTTTCACTTTTCAACTCCTCGATTTTTATATTTGATATTTACTTAACATTCAGTTTTCTCAAAATTTTAGATCTTTCATGTTGTTTGTTATATTAATTCTCTATTCTTCTTCTTTCTTCTTGATCATTGACCTATTTATATCGTTTTGTCTAATTTGCTCAATATTTTCCAGCTATATATTTTCCTTTTAATCTCGTATTCTAGCCTATTATTCGTTCAATTTTTGAAGTAACGAGAATGTCTATTTTGTTTTTTATTTTCTTAAAACACACATTTTCAAGCTGACTATTTTCGAATAATATGCCTTAATATTTTCGAACTTCACTTTATTCAACACTTATTGATTTCGCATTTTATTCCCTTATATTTAACCGTTATTGAAACCCTTTTTAAGAAGGAAGCGGATTTGCAAAAATTTGATTTTTGACCTTTCTTTTATATTGCTGTAGACGAAGATCGTAGATATAAGATCTTTAATATTTCAATTGACATTTAGACAAAATGTAATCTGATAATTTATAAAAATTTTATTGATATATTTTATTGCGTATTTTCAAATTATAATATCTCAAAATTTAAATACAATTTCATTTGATCCAGCTAATAATTTCTTGTCAAATGTTATTAAAGAATCTTATCCTTTACGAAACGAATCGTCAATTTCACGATAAAATTTTTTAAAAGCTATTTTATTCACGCCGCGAATGAGATTTAAAAATATTTTAATTGTTTTAATCCTCTTCACTTGTCCAAGTGGCTACACACTTTCGACAAGGTTATTCAGAGGAAGTTTTTTTATATTATTGAAGAGACCAGAGCTCGCGAGCACGCGGAGTATAGTCACTGTCCTGACTGTCTCTATTTTGCGTTTACCCAAAAGTGCAAAGGTGTTCGATTTTCTTTCATCGAACCAAAAAACGACTAACGTTCAGAGACAGCCAAAAAAAAAATCTAATTTAAATTTTTGTTTATACCGCACTTCACTTTGTATTTAATATTGTGTTTTATTCAGAAAGGTCAAAAATTTCTTTAATTTTTTTTTAATCTTAGGTAAGAATATTTCTCTCCTTATAATTCCTTGTAAAAAATATTCTTGTGTATGAGTGTATGAAAAAAATTTTTGTTCTTGATCAAATAAGATGCGATTTTCCAATACCCAGAATTTTTACAAAATATTTAAAGAATATCCCACCGCTGCCACCATTTTTTTATGGGTTGAGGGTGGTTTTTTGAAAAATAAAATAATAATAAATTCTTCAAAAAAATTGATTTATAAAAAACTAAATCAATATAATTTAATTGATAAGAGTAGATCTTATACAAAAATACCCTGTTTACAAAAAAAAATGATTATATTAATATAATGAAATAATTAATTAATCAAGAAAGAAAGGTAGGGGATCGTCCTTAAAATTATACTATTTTTCAGTGTATCGGCAGAGGGCCGTATTTTGATTTGATTTGGGTAAAGGAAAATATCAAATTAGAAAAACTGATGATTATTCTTATAATATGTTACCATTTGGTTTATTAACACACAAAAACAAATATACATAAGATTTTCAATGGATTTAATATAATGTAATATAATATAATTTATTTATTATATTTAATATAATATAATGTTACACAGTGTAAATGTGTAGTGTCGTGGATTTTTTACTCACCAGAAAAATAAATCTTGTTGATTTCGACAATAAGAATCTCTTTAATAATATATATATATTTACTAATTTCTCTTAATATTCACCTTTAATCTTTTTACTAATTTTTCTTTTAATGCTCTGATTATTTTAGATTGTTTTTTTTTAATTCGATTTTCTTTTATATTGACAAATATTTTATTAATAATCTTATTTCGCTTTAAAATAATTGAAAAATAATAATTGACACCTAATGGGTGTGGTCTTCAAGACAAAAAATATGCTCGTCTTTACTGGGCGACGGCTACCAAAAAACTACTATGCTCATCTTTACCGGGCGACGGCTCCCGCAAAAAGCTCACGATTTCCCTCTTCATTCAGTTTTATTGACTGTTCTTTTGGGTCATCGATTTTTGCTGATTGACATTTCATCAACATTGATGAAATTAGTTCGTATGTAGTTTTGCAATTTTTGGTATGGTTGCAATCCTCGACGAATTATCGGGAGCTACTTACCTTGCGTTTTGTTTTGAAATAATATTTTTTATCTGTAAAGTGAAATAAGTATTTATCTTTGTTTTAATCTTTTATAATTTATTGAACTTTAAATATTTAAAGGAAATTAGTAATTTATTGAGCTCCTTGTTATTCAGCTTTTTCTATGATTGATATAAGTACTTTTAGATTTATTTTTCGGTGTATTTAAATTATACTTTGTTAGCATTTTAAATAAGAGCGATTTCGCCATTTTACAATTGATTTCGCCAAGCTGTGTTCTCTGTTTAAATGATTACAAATTTCTTATGCAATATGTAAAGTTATTTGTGTTTCTAAAATTACATATTCTTATAATTTGATTTTAAATAAACATATTTATTTAGTTAAAAATTTTTTATAAAAAAAATAAATAAGTCACGTGGTCCGATCGTGACACTCACTAGTTTTCCATGCACTAAATACTGGCGCACTAGTTTTTTATGCACTAAATACATGCGCACTAATGTTCTACACACTAAATACATGCGCACTAGTTTTCTATGCACTAAATACAGGCGCACTAAATACATGCGCACTAGTTTTCTGTGCACTATATCCATGCGCACTAGTGTTCCACGACCTAGATACATGCGCACTAGTTTTCTATGCACTAATCACATGCGCACAAGTCTTCCACGCACTAAATACATGCGCACTAGTTTTCTTTACACTAAATACATGCGCACTAGTTTTCTGTGCACTAAATACATGCGCAGTAGTTTTCTATGTACTAAATACAAGCGCACTAGTGTTTAACGCACTACATACTACAACCCTAGTGATCATGTATTTAGTGCGCGGAAGATTTACGCTTATGTATTTAGTGCGTAGAACACTAGTGCGCATGTATTTAGTGCGTAGAAAACTAATGCGCATGTATTTAGAGCGTGAAAAACTAGTGCGCATGTATTAAGTGCATAAAAACTATTGCGCATGTATTTAGTGCGTTGAAAACTAGTGCGCATGTATTTAGTGCGTAGAACACAAGTGTGTATGAATTTAGAGCGTTAAACACTACTGCGCATGTATGTGATGCGTGAAACACTATTTCGCATGTATGTGTTGCTTTGTGAACTAGGACCTATTAATGTTATGTTAATCAGAGTTCTTTAAATTTTCGGGTTCCCGATTCGGGCGGGTCCTTTTCGATTTTCGAGTCCTCGAATATTTTGGGTACTCGACTGATTCGGTGACCCGAATTAATTTGTGACCATATTTTGTTCAAGGGCTCGAATATTTCTACAAGCGAAGTACAGTTTCAAGCTACAAACAAATGTGCACTAGTATTCCAAGCACTAAATACATGCGCACTAGTTTTCTATACACTAAATACATGCGCACAAGTGTTCGACGCACCAAACACATGCGCACTAGTGTTCCACGCACTAAGTACATGCGCACTAGTTTTTTATGCACTAAATACTGGCGCACTAGTTTTTTATGCACTAAATACATGCGCACTAATGTTCTACACACTAAATACATACTCACTAGTTTTCTATGCACTAAATACAGGCGCACAAGTTTTCTATGCACTAAATACATGCGCACTAATGTTCCACACACTAAATACATGCGCACTAGTTTTCTATGCACTTAATACATGCGCACAAGTGTTCCACGCACTAGTTTCCTAAACACTAAATACATGGTCACTAGTTTTCTATGCACAAATCGCAGGCGCACTAGTTTTCTATGCACTAAATACAGGCGCACTAGATTTCTATGCACTAAATATATGCGCACTAATGCTCCACGCACTAAATACATGCGCACTAGTTTTCCATGCACTAAATATGTACTGTGCGTAGATAATTGTGCAATAGTATGTAGTGCGTAGAACACTAGCGTGTACGTATTTAGTGCGTATAACTCTAGTGATCATGTATTTAATGCGCGGAACACTATTGCGCTTGGATTAAGTGCGTGGAACACTAGTGCGCATAAATTTAGAGCGTTAAACAGTACTGCACATGTATGTGATGCGTGAAACACTATTTCGCATGTATGTGTTGCTTTGTGAACTAGGACCTAATCATGTTATGTTAATCAGAGTTCTCTAAATTTTCGGGTTCCCGATTCGGGCGGGTCCTTTTCGATTTTCGAGTCCTCTAATATTTTGGGTACTCGACTGATTCGGGGACCTGAATTAATTTGTGACCATATTTTGTTCGAGGGCTCGAATATTTCTACAAGCGAAGTACAGTTTCAAGTTACAAACAAATGTGCACTAGTATTTCAAGCACCAAACACATGCGCAGAAGTGTTCCCCGCAATAAATACATGCGCACTAGTCCTCCACACATTAAATACATGCGCACTGGTGTTCCACGCACTAAATACATGCGCACTAGTTTTCTATGCACTAAATACATGCGCACTAGTTTTCTACGCACTAAAAACATGCACAGTAGTTTTCTATGTATTAAATACAAGCGCACTAGTGTATAACGCACTAAATACATGCGCACTAGTTTTCTAAGCACTAAATACATGCGCAGTACTGTTCCACGCACTAAATTCATGCGCACTAGTTTTCCATGCACTAAATACATGCGCACAAGTGTTCCACGCACTAGTTTCCTAAACACTAAATACATGGGCAGTACTGTTCCACGCACTAAATACATGCGCACTAGTTTTCTATACACTAAATACATGCGCACAAGTGTTCGACGCACCAAACACATGCGCACTAATGTTCTACACACTAAATACATGCGCACTAGTTTTCTATGCACTAAAATCATGGGCACTAGTTTTCTATGCACTAAATACAGGCGCACTAGTTTTCTATGCACTAAATACAGGCGCATTAGTTTTCTATGCACTTAATACAGGCGCACTAGTTTTCTATGCACTAAATACAGCCGCTCTAGTTTTCTATGCACTAAATACATGCGCACTAATGTTTTACACACTGTATACGTGCGCACTATTTTTCAAGCACCAAATACATGCGCAGTAGTTTTCTGCGCACTAAATACATGCGCAGTAGTTTTCTATGTACTATATACAAGCGCACTAGTGTCTAACGCACTAAATACATTCGCAGTACTGTTCCACGTAATAATACATGCTCACTAGTTTTCCATGCACTAAACACTGGCGCACTAGTTTTTATGCAATAAATACATGCGCACTAGTTTTCTATGCACTAAGTACAGGCGCACTAGTTTTCCATGCACCAAATATGTGCGCACTAGTTTTATATGCACTATATCTATTAATGCGCATGTATTAAGTGCGTAGAACACTAGTGCGCATGTATATAGTGCATAGAACACTAGTGCGCATGTACTTAGTGCATAGAACACTAGTGCGCATGTACTTAGTGCATAGAACACTAGTGCACATGAATTAAGAGCGCGGAACACTAGTGTGCATGTATTTAGTGCGTAGAAAACTAGTGCGCATGTGTTTAGTACGTTGAACACTAGTGCGCATGTATTTAGTGCATAGAACACAAGTGCGCATGGATTTAGTGCGTTGAACACTAGTGCGCATGTATTTAGTGCACAGAAAACTAGTGCAAATGTATTCAGTGCGTGAAAAACTAGTGCCTATGTATTTAGTGCGTGGATCACTATTGCCCATGTATTTAGTGCGTGGAATACTAGTGCGCATGAATTTAGAGCGTTAAACACTACTGCGCATGTATGTGATGCGTGGAACACTAGTGCGCATGTATGTGTTGCTTTGTGAACTAGGACCTAATCATGTTATGTTAATCAGAGTTCTTTAAATTTTCGGGTTCCCGATTCGGGCGGGTCCTTTTCGATTTTCGAGTCCTCGAATATTTTGGGTACTCGAATGATTCGGGGACCCGAATTAATTTGTGACCACATTTTGGTCGAGACATCGAATATTTCTACAAGCGTAGTACAGTTTCAAGTTACAAACAAATGTTCACTAGTATTCCAAGAAGCAAACACATGCACAGTAGTGTTCCCCGCACTAAATACATGCGCACTAGTCCAGCACACATTAAATACATGCGCTCTGGTGTTCCACGCACTAAATACATGCGCAGTAGTGGTCAACGCACTAGTTTTCTACGCACTAAATACATGCACAGAAGTTTTCTATGTACTAAATACAATCGCACTAGTGTATAACGCACTTAATACATGCGCACTAGTTTTTTACGCACTAAATACATGCGCAGTACTGTTCCACGCACTAAATACATGCTCACTAGTTTTCTATGCACTAAATGCAGGCGCACTAGTTTTCTATGCACTAAATACAGCCGCACTAGTTTTCTATGCACTAAATACATGCGCACTAATGTTCCACGCACTAAATACATGCGCACTAGTTTTCCATGCACTAAATACATGCGCACTAGTTTCTTATGCACTATATCTATGCGCGCTAGTGTTCAACGCCCTAAATACATGCGCACAAGTGTTCGACGCACCAATCACATGCGCACTAGGGTCCACGCACTAAATACATGCGCACTAGTTTTCTATACACTAAAAACATGCGCACAAGTGTTCCACGCACTAGTTTCGTAAACGCTAAATACATGCGCTGTACTGTTCCACGTACTAAATACATGCGCACTAGTTTTCTGTGCACTAAATACATGCGCACTAGTTTTCTATGTACTAAATACATGCCCACTAGTGTTCTACGCACTAGTTTTCTACGTACTAAATACATGCGCAGTAGTTTTCTATGTACTAAATACAAGCGCACTAGTGTTTAACGCACTACATACATGCGCACTAGTTTTCTGTGCATTTAATACAGGCGCACTAGTTTTCTATGCACTAAATAAATACGTACTATTTTTCCACGAACTAAACACATTCGCAGTAGAGTTCCATGCATTAAATATGTACTGTGCGTAGATAATTGTGCAATCGTATGTAGTACGTGGAACACTAGTGCGTATGTATTTAGTGCGTAGAACCCTAGTGATCATGTATTTAGTGCGCAAAACATTAATGCGCATGTATTTAGTGCGAAGAAGACTAGTGCGTATGTATTTAGTGCATTGAAAACTAGTGCGCATGTATTTGGTGCGTGGATCACTAGTAGGCATGTATTTAGTACGTGGAACACTAGTGCGCATGTATTTAGTGCATAAAAAACTAGTGCGCCTGTATTTGGTGCGTAGAAAACTAGTGCGCATGTTTTTAGTGCGTTGAACACTAGTGCGCATGTATTTAGTGCGTGGAACACTAGTGCCCATGTATTTAGTCCGTGGAACACTAGTGCGCATGTATTCAGTGTGTTGAACACTAGTGCGCATGTGTGCACTAGTGCGACTGATTCGGGGACCCGAATTAATTTGTGACCACATTTTGGTCGAGGGATCGAATATTTCTACAAGCGTCGTACAGTTTGAAGTTACAAACAAATGTGCACTAGTATTCCAAGAACCAAACACATGCGCAGTACTGTTCCTCGCACTAAATACATGCGCACTAGTTTTCCATGCACAAAATACATGCGCACAAGTTTTCTATGCACTAAATACATGCGGACTAGTTTTCTATGCACTAAATACTGGCGCACTAGTTTTGTGTGCAGTAAATACATGCGCACTAATGTTCTACACACTAAATACATGCGCACTAGTTTTCAATGCACTAAAAACATGGGCACTAGTTTTCTATGCACTAAAGACAGGCGCACTAGTTTGCTATGCACTAAATACAGGCGCACTAGTTTTTTATGCACTTAATACAGGCGCACTAGTTTTCTATGAACTAACTACAGCCGCACTAGTTTTCTATGCACTAAATACATGCGCACTAATGTTTTACACACTGTATACGTGCGCACTATTTTTCAAGCACCAAATACATGCGCAGTAGTTTTCTGCGCACTAAGTACAGGCGCAGTAGTTTTCTGCGCACTAAATACAGGCGCACTAGTTTTCTATGCACTAAATAAATACGTACTATTTTTCCACGAACTAAACACATGCGCAGTAGAGTTTCATGCATTAAATATGTACTGTGCGTGGATAATTGGGCAATAGTTTTCTACGCACTAAATATATGCACAGTAGTTTTCTATGTACTAAATACAAGCGCACTAGTGTCTAACGTACTAAATACATTCGCAGTAGTGTTCCACGTAATAATACATGCTCACAAGTTTTCCATGCACTAAACACTGGCGCACTAGTTTTTTATGAACTAAATACATGCGCACTAATGTTCCACACACTAAATACATGCGCACTAGTTTTCTATGCACTAAATACAGGCGCACTAGTTTTCCATGCAATAAATACATGCGCACTAGTTTTGTATGCACTATATCCATGCGCACTCGTGTTCCACGCCCTAGATACATGCGCACTAGTTTTCTATGCACTAATTACATGCGCACAAGTGTTCGACGCACCAAACATATGCGCACTAGTGTTCCACGCACTTAATACATACGCAGTAGTTTTCTATTCTCTAAATACATGCGCACAAGTGTTCCACGCACTAGTTTTCTAAACACTAAATACATGCGCAGTACTGTTCCACGCACTAAATACATGCGCACTAGTTTTCTGTGCATTTAATATAGGCGCACTAGCTAGGTATATAGTATTCCAAGAACCAAACACATGCGCAGTAGTGTTCCCCCCACTAAATACATGCGCACTAGTTCTCCACACATTAAATACATGCGCACTGGTGTTCCACGCACTAAATACATGCGCACTAGTTTTCCATGCACTAAATACATGCGCACTAGTTTTCTATGCACTGAATACATACGCACTAGTTTTCTATGTACTAAATACATGCCCACCAGTGTTCTACGCACTAGTTTTCTACGCACTAAATACATGCGCAATAGTTTTCTATGTACTAAATACAAGCGCACTAGTGTTTAACGCACTACATACATGCGTACTAATTTTCTGTGCATTTAATACAGGCGCACTAGTTTTCTATGCACTAAATAAATACGTACTAGTTTTTCACGAACTAAACACATGCGCAGTAGTGTTCCCCGCACTAAATACATGCGCACTAGTTCTCTACACATTAAATACATGCACACTGGTGTTCCACGCACTATCTACATGCGCACTAGTTTTCTATGCACTAAATAAATGCGCACTAGTTTTCTACGCACTAAATACATGCACAGTAGTTTTCTATGTACTAAATACAAGCGCACTAGTGTATAACGCACTATATACATGCGCACTAGTTTTCTACGCACTAAATACATGCGCAGTACTGTTCCACGAACTAAATACATGCGCAGTTGAATCCCATGCATTAAATATGAACTGTGCGTAGAAAATTGTGCAATAGTATGTAGTACGTGGCATACTAGTGCGTATGTATTTAATGCGTAGAACCCTAGTGATCATATATTTAGTGCATAGAACACTAGTGCGCATGAATTTAGCACGCGGAACACTAGTGTGCATGTATTTAGTGCGTGGAACACTAGTGCGCATGTATTTAGTGCGTGAAACACTAGTGCGCGTGTATTTAGTGCATATAAAACTAGTGCGATGGAATTAGTGCGTGGAACACTAGTGCGCATGTACTTAGTGCGTGGAAAACTAGTGCGCATGTATTTAGTGCGGAGAAAACTAATGCGCATGTATTTAGTGCGTAAAAAACTAGTGCGCATGTATTTAGTGCGTTAAACACTAGTGCGCATGTATTTAGTGCGTTAAACACTAGTGCGCATGTATTTAGTGCGTGGAAAACTAGTGCCCATGTATTTAGTGCGTAGAAAACTAATGCGCATGTATTAAGTGCGTGAAACACTAGTGCGCATGTATTAAGTGCATAAAAGACTAGTGCGCATGTATTTAGTGCATAAAAAACTACTGCGCAAGTTTTAAGTGCGTAGAAAACTAACGCGCATGTATTTAGTGCGTGAAACACTAGTGCGCATGTCTTTAGTGCATAAAAAACTAGTGCGCATGTTTTTAGTGCGTAGAAAACTAATGCGCATGTATTTAGTGCGTGAAACACTAGTGCGCGTGTATTTAGTGCATATAAAACTAGTGCGATGGAATTAGTGCGTGGAACACTAGTGCGCATGTATTTACTGCATAAAGAACTAGTGCGCATGTATTTAGTGCATAAAAAACTACTGCGCAAGTTTTAAGTGCGTAGAAAACTAACGCGCATGTATTTAGTGCGTGAAACACTAGTGCGCATGTCTTTAGTGCATAAAAAACTAGTGCGCATGTTTTTAGTGCGTAGAAAACTAATGCGCATGTATTTATTGCGTGAAACACTAGTGTGCATGTATTTAGTGCAGAAAAAACTGGTGCGCATGTATTTAGTGCGTAGAAAACTAGTGCGCATGTATTTAGTACTTTGAACACTAGTGCGCATGTACTTAGTGCGTGGAAAACTAGTGTGCATGTATTTAGTGCGTACAAAACTAATGCGCATGTATTCAGTGCGTAAAACGCTAGTGCGCATGTATTTAGTACGTAGAAAAATAAAGCGCTTGTATTTAGTGCGTGGAACAGTACTGCGCATGTATTTAGTGCGTAAAAAACTAGTGCGCGTGTATTTAGTGCGTGGATCACTAAAGCGCATGTATTAAGTGCAGAAAAACTACTGCTCATGTATTTAGTGCGTGGAACACTAGTGCGCATGGATTTAGAGCGTTAAACACTACTGCGCATGTATGTGATGCGTGGAACACTATTTCGCACGTATGTGTTGCTTTGTGAACTAGGACCTAATCATGTTATGTTAATCAGAGTTCTTTATATTTTCGGTTTCCCGATTCGGGCGTGTCCTTTTCGATTTTCGAGTCCTCGAATATTTTGGGTACACGAATGATTCGGGGACCCGAATTAATTTGTGACCACATTTTGGTCGAGGTCTCGTATATTTCTACAAGCGTAGTACAGTCTTAATTTACAAACAAATGTGCACTAGTATTCCAAGAACCAAACACATGCGCAGTAGTGTTCCTTGCACTAAATACATGCGCACTAGTCTACCACACATTAAATACATGCGCACTGGTGTTCCACGCACTAAATACCTGCGCAGTAGTGTTCCACGCACTAGTTTTCTACGCACTAAATACATGCACAGTAGTTTTCTATGCACTAAATGCAGGCGCACTAACTTTCTATGCACTAAATACATGCGCACTAGTGTTCCATGCACTAGTTTTCTACGAACTAAATACATGCACTGTAGTTTTCTATGTACTAAAAAAAAGCGCACTAGTGTATAACGCACTATATACATGCGCACTAGTTTTCTATGCACTAAATACATGCGCAGTACTGTTCCACGCACTAAATACATGCGCACAAGTGTTCCACGCACTAGTTTCCTAAACACTAGATACATGCGCAGTACTCTTTCACGCACTAAATACATGCGCACTAGTTTTCTATACACTAAATACATGCGCACAAATGTTCCAAGCACTAGTTTCCTAAACACTAAATACATGCGCAGTACTGTTCCACGCACTAAATACATGCGCACTAGTTTTCTATGCACTTAATTCTGGCGCACTAGTTTTGTATGCACTACATACATGCGCACTAAGGGTCCACACACTAAATACGTGCGCACTATTTTTCAAGCACCAACTACATAAGCAGTAGGGTTCCCCGCACTAAACACATGCGCAGTAGTTTTTTACGCACTAAATACATGCGCACTAGTTTTCTATGCACTAAATACATGCGCAATAGTGTTCCACGCACTAGTTTCCTAACCACTAAATACATGCGCAGTACTGTTCCACGTACTAAATACATGAGCACTAGTTTTCTATGCACTAAATACCCTCGCACTAATGGTTTACACACTGTATGCGTGCGCACTATTTTTCAAGCACCAAATACATGCGCAGTAGTTTTTTACGCACTAAATACATGCGCACTAGTTCTCTATGCGCTAAATAAATGCGTACCATTTTCCCACAAACTAAATAGATGCGCAGTAGAGTTCCGTGCATTAAATATGTACTCTGCGTAGATAATTGTGCAATAGCATGTTGTGCGTGGAACACTAGTGCGTATGTATTTAGTGCGTGGAACACTAGTGGGCATGTATTTAGTGCCCGGAATATTAATGCGCATATATTTAGTGCACAGAAAACTAGTGCGCATGTATTTAGTGCCTGGAACACTTGTGCGTATGTATTTAGTGCGTGAAACACTAGTGCGCATAAATGTAGTTCGTAGAACACTATGGCGCATGTATTAAGTGTATAAAAGACTAGCGCGCATGTATTTAGTGCGTAGAAAATTAAAGTGCATGTATTTAGTGCGTGGAACACTGGTGCGCATGTATTTAGTTCGTGGGACACTAGTGCGCATGAATTTAGTGCGTTGAACACTAATGTGCATGTATTTGATGCGTGAAACACTAATGCGCATGTATGTGTTGTTTGGTGAACTAGTAACCAATCATGTTATGTTAATCAGAGTTCTTTATGTTTTCGGGTTCCCGATTCGGGCGTGTCCTTTTCGATTTTCGAGTCCTCGAATATTTCGGGCTCTTAAATGATTCGAGGACTCGAATTGTGACCACATTTTGGTCGACAGGTCGAATTTTTTACAAGCGTAGCACAGTTTCAAGTTTCAAACAAATGTGCACTAGTAATTCAAGCACCAATCACATGCGCAGTAGTGTTCCCCGCACTAAATACCTGCGCACTAGTCCTCCACACATTAAAAACAAGCGCACTAGTGTTTAACGCACTAAATACGTGCGCACTAGTTTTCTACGTACTAAATACATGCGCAGTACTGTTCCACGCACTAAAGACATGCGCACTAGTTTTCAATGCACTAAATACATGCGCACTATTTTTCTATGCCCTATGTCCATGCGCACTAATGTTAAATGCACTAAAGACATGCCCACTAATTTTCTATGTACTAAATACATGCACAGTAGTGTTCCACGAATTAAAGACATGCGCACTAGAGCGTATTTAGAGCGTGGAACACTAGTGCGCATGTATTTAGTAGGTGGTACATTAGTGCGTATGTATTTAGTGCATATAAAACTAGTGGCATAATTTAGTGCGTAGAACACTAGTGCGTATGTATTTAGTGCGTGGAACACTACTGCGCATGTATTTAGTGCATAAAAAAATTCCGCATGTATTTAGTGCGTAGAAATATAGTGCACATATATTTAGTGCGTGGAAAACTAGTCCGCATGTATTTAGTGCGTGGAGCACTAGTGCGCATGAATTTAGTGCGTAGAAAGATAGTGCGCATATAATTAGTGCGTGGAACATTAGTGCTCATGTATTTAGTGCGTGGAACACAAGTGCGCATGTATCTAGTGCACAGAAAACTAGTGCGCATGTATTCAGTGCGTGGGACACTAGTGCGCATGTATTTAGTGCGTGGATCTTTAGTGCGCATGTATTCAGTGCATAAAAACTATTGCTCATGTATTTAGTGCGTGGAACACTAGTGCGCATGTATTTAGTGCGTGGAATACTAGTGCGCATGAATTTAGAGCGTTAAACACTACTGCGCATGTATGTGATGCGTGGAACACTAGTGCGCATGTATGTGTTGCTTTGTGAACTAGGACCTAATCATGTTATGTTAATCAGAGTTCTTTAAATTTTCGGGTTCCCGATTCGGGCGGGTCCTTTTCGATTTTCGAGTCCTCGAATATTTTGGGTACTCGAATGATTCGGGGACCCGAATTAATTTGTGACCACATTTTGGTCGAGACATCGAATATTTCTACAAGCGTAGTACAGTTTCAAGTTACAAACAAATGTTCACTAGTATTCCAAGAAGCAAACACATGCACAGTAGTGTTCCCCGCACTAAATACATGCGCACTAGTCCAGCACACATTAAATACATGCGCTCTGGTGTTCCACGCACTAAATACATGCGCAGTAGTGGTCAACGCACTAGTTTTCTACGCACTAAATACATGCACAGAAGTTTTCTATGTACTAAATACAATCGCACTAGTGTATAACGCACTTAATACATGCGCACTAGTTTTTTACGCACTAAATACATGCGCAGTACTGTTCCACGCACTAAATACATGCTCACTAGTTTTCTATGCACTAAATGCAGGCGCACTAGTTTTCTATGCACTAAATACAGCCGCACTAGTTTTCTATGCACTAAATACATGCGCACTAATGTTCCACGCACTAAATACATGCGCACTAGTTTTCCATGCACTAAATACATGCGCACTAGTTTCTTATGCACTATATCTATGCGCGCTAGTGTTCAACGCCCTAAATACATGCGCACAAGTGTTCGACGCACCAATCACATGCGCACTAGGGTCCACGCACTAAATACATGCGCACTAGTTTTCTATACACTAAAAACATGCGCACAAGTGTTCCACGCACTAGTTTCGTAAACGCTAAATACATGCGCTGTACTGTTCCACGTACTAAATACATGCGCACTAGTTTTCTGTGCACTAAATACATGCGCACTAGTTTTCTATGTACTAAATACATGCCCACTAGTGTTCTACGCACTAGTTTTCTACGTACTAAATACATGCGCAGTAGTTTTCTATGTACTAAATACAAGCGCACTAGTGTTTAACGCACTACATACATGCGCACTAGTTTTCTGTGCATTTAATACAGGCGCACTAGTTTTCTATGCACTAAATAAATACGTACTATTTTTCCACGAACTAAACACATTCGCAGTAGAGTTCCATGCATTAAATATGTACTGTGCGTAGATAATTGTGCAATCGTATGTAGTACGTGGAACACTAGTGCGTATGTATTTAGTGCGTAGAACCCTAGTGATCATGTATTTAGTGCGCAAAACATTAATGCGCATGTATTTAGTGCGAAGAAGACTAGTGCGTATGTATTTAGTGCATTGAAAACTAGTGCGCATGTATTTGGTGCGTGGATCACTAGTAGGCATGTATTTAGTACGTGGAACACTAGTGCGCATGTATTTAGTGCATAAAAAACTAGTGCGCCTGTATTTGGTGCGTAGAAAACTAGTGCGCATGTTTTTAGTGCGTTGAACACTAGTGCGCATGTATTTAGTGCGTGGAACACTAGTGCCCATGTATTTAGTCCGTGGAACACTAGTGCGCATGTATTCAGTGTGTTGAACACTAGTGCGCATGTGTGCACTAGTGCGACTGATTCGGGGACCCGAATTAATTTGTGACCACATTTTGGTCGAGGGATCGAATATTTCTACAAGCGTCGTACAGTTTGAAGTTACAAACAAATGTGCACTAGTATTCCAAGAACCAAACACATGCGCAGTACTGTTCCTCGCACTAAATACATGCGCACTAGTTTTCCATGCACAAAATACATGCGCACAAGTTTTCTATGCACTAAATACATGCGGACTAGTTTTCTATGCACTAAATACTGGCGCACTAGTTTTGTGTGCAGTAAATACATGCGCACTAATGTTCTACACACTAAATACATGCGCACTAGTTTTCAATGCACTAAAAACATGGGCACTAGTTTTCTATGCACTAAAGACAGGCGCACTAGTTTGCTATGCACTAAATACAGGCGCACTAGTTTTTTATGCACTTAATACAGGCGCACTAGTTTTCTATGAACTAACTACAGCCGCACTAGTTTTCTATGCACTAAATACATGCGCACTAATGTTTTACACACTGTATACGTGCGCACTATTTTTCAAGCACCAAATACATGCGCAGTAGTTTTCTGCGCACTAAGTACAGGCGCAGTAGTTTTCTGCGCACTAAATACAGGCGCACTAGTTTTCTATGCACTAAATAAATACGTACTATTTTTCCACGAACTAAACACATGCGCAGTAGAGTTTCATGCATTAAATATGTACTGTGCGTGGATAATTGGGCAATAGTTTTCTACGCACTAAATATATGCACAGTAGTTTTCTATGTACTAAATACAAGCGCACTAGTGTCTAACGTACTAAATACATTCGCAGTAGTGTTCCACGTAATAATACATGCTCACAAGTTTTCCATGCACTAAACACTGGCGCACTAGTTTTTTATGAACTAAATACATGCGCACTAATGTTCCACACACTAAATACATGCGCACTAGTTTTCTATGCACTAAATACAGGCGCACTAGTTTTCCATGCAATAAATACATGCGCACTAGTTTTGTATGCACTATATCCATGCGCACTCGTGTTCCACGCCCTAGATACATGCGCACTAGTTTTCTATGCACTAATTACATGCGCACAAGTGTTCGACGCACCAAACATATGCGCACTAGTGTTCCACGCACTTAATACATACGCAGTAGTTTTCTATTCTCTAAATACATGCGCACAAGTGTTCCACGCACTAGTTTTCTAAACACTAAATACATGCGCAGTACTGTTCCACGCACTAAATACATGCGCACTAGTTTTCTGTGCATTTAATATAGGCGCACTAGCTAGGTATATAGTATTCCAAGAACCAAACACATGCGCAGTAGTGTTCCCCCCACTAAATACATGCGCACTAGTTCTCCACACATTAAATACATGCGCACTGGTGTTCCACGCACTAAATACATGCGCACTAGTTTTCCATGCACTAAATACATGCGCACTAGTTTTCTATGCACTGAATACATACGCACTAGTTTTCTATGTACTAAATACATGCCCACCAGTGTTCTACGCACTAGTTTTCTACGCACTAAATACATGCGCAATAGTTTTCTATGTACTAAATACAAGCGCACTAGTGTTTAACGCACTACATACATGCGTACTAATTTTCTGTGCATTTAATACAGGCGCACTAGTTTTCTATGCACTAAATAAATACGTACTAGTTTTTCACGAACTAAACACATGCGCAGTAGTGTTCCCCGCACTAAATACATGCGCACTAGTTCTCTACACATTAAATACATGCGCACTGGTGTTCCACGCACTATCTACATGCGCACTAGTTTTCTATGCACTAAATAAATGCGCACTAGTTTTCTACGCACTAAATACATGCACAGTAGTTTTCTATGTACTAAATACAAGCGCACTAGTGTATAACGCACTATATACATGCGCACTAGTTTTCTACGCACTAAATACATGCGCAGTACTGTTCCACGAACTAAATACATGCGCAGTTGAATCCCATGCATTAAATATGAACTGTGCGTAGAAAATTGTGCAATAGTATGTAGTACGTGGCATACTAGTGCGTATGTATTTAATGCGTAGAACCCTAGTGATCATATATTTAGTGCATAGAACACTAGTGCGCATGAATTTAGCACGCGGAACACTAGTGTGCATGTATTTAGTGCGTGGAACACTAGTGCGCATGTATTTAGTGCGTGAAACACTAGTGCGCGTGTATTTAGTGCATATAAAACTAGTGCGATGGAATTAGTGCGTGGAACACTAGTGCGCATGTACTTAGTGCGTGGAAAACTAGTGCGCATGTATTTAGTGCGGAGAAAACTAATGCGCATGTATTTAGTGCGTAAAAAACTAGTGCGCATGTATTTAGTGCGTTAAACACTAGTGCGCATGTATTTAGTGCGTTAAACACTAGTGCGCATGTATTTAGTGCGTGGAAAACTAGTGCCCATGTATTTAGTGCGTAGAAAACTAATGCGCATGTATTAAGTGCGTGAAACACTAGTGCGCATGTATTAAGTGCATAAAAGACTAGTGCGCATGTATTTAGTGCATAAAAAACTACTGCGCAAGTTTTAAGTGCGTAGAAAACTAACGCGCATGTATTTAGTGCGTGAAACACTAGTGCGCATGTCTTTAGTGCATAAAAAACTAGTGCGCATGTTTTTAGTGCGTAGAAAACTAATGCGCATGTATTTAGTGCGTGAAACACTAGTGCGCGTGTATTTAGTGCATATAAAACTAGTGCGATGGAATTAGTGCGTGGAACACTAGTGCGCATGTATTTACTGCATAAAGAACTAGTGCGCATGTATTTAGTGCATAAAAAACTACTGCGCAAGTTTTAAGTGCGTAGAAAACTAACGCGCATGTATTTAGTGCGTGAAACACTAGTGCGCATGTCTTTAGTGCATAAAAAACTAGTGCGCATGTTTTTAGTGCGTAGAAAACTAATGCGCATGTATTTATTGCGTGAAACACTAGTGTGCATGTATTTAGTGCAGAAAAAACTGGTGCGCATGTATTTAGTGCGTAGAAAACTAGTGCGCATGTATTTAGTACTTTGAACACTAGTGCGCATGTACTTAGTGCGTGGAAAACTAGTGTGCATGTATTTAGTGCGTACAAAACTAATGCGCATGTATTCAGTGCGTAAAACGCTAGTGCGCATGTATTTAGTACGTAGAAAAATAAAGCGCTTGTATTTAGTGCGTGGAACAGTACTGCGCATGTATTTAGTGCGTAAAAAACTAGTGCGCGTGTATTTAGTGCGTGGATCACTAAAGCGCATGTATTAAGTGCAGAAAAACTACTGCTCATGTATTTAGTGCGTGGAACACTAGTGCGCATGGATTTAGAGCGTTAAACACTACTGCGCATGTATGTGATGCGTGGAACACTATTTCGCACGTATGTGTTGCTTTGTGAACTAGGACCTAATCATGTTATGTTAATCAGAGTTCTTTATATTTTCGGTTTCCCGATTCGGGCGTGTCCTTTTCGATTTTCGAGTCCTCGAATATTTTGGGTACACGAATGATTCGGGGACCCGAATTAATTTGTGACCACATTTTGGTCGAGGTCTCGTATATTTCTACAAGCGTAGTACAGTCTTAATTTACAAACAAATGTGCACTAGTATTCCAAGAACCAAACACATGCGCAGTAGTGTTCCTTGCACTAAATACATGCGCACTAGTCTACCACACATTAAATACATGCGCACTGGTGTTCCACGCACTAAATACCTGCGCAGTAGTGTTCCACGCACTAGTTTTCTACGCACTAAATACATGCACAGTAGTTTTCTATGCACTAAATGCAGGCGCACTAACTTTCTATGCACTAAATACATGCGCACTAGTGTTCCATGCACTAGTTTTCTACGAACTAAATACATGCACTGTAGTTTTCTATGTACTAAAAAAAAGCGCACTAGTGTATAACGCACTATATACATGCGCACTAGTTTTCTATGCACTAAATACATGCGCAGTACTGTTCCACGCACTAAATACATGCGCACAAGTGTTCCACGCACTAGTTTCCTAAACACTAGATACATGCGCAGTACTCTTTCACGCACTAAATACATGCGCACTAGTTTTCTATACACTAAATACATGCGCACAAATGTTCCAAGCACTAGTTTCCTAAACACTAAATACATGCGCAGTACTGTTCCACGCACTAAATACATGCGCACTAGTTTTCTATGCACTTAATTCTGGCGCACTAGTTTTGTATGCACTACATACATGCGCACTAAGGGTCCACACACTAAATACGTGCGCACTATTTTTCAAGCACCAACTACATAAGCAGTAGGGTTCCCCGCACTAAACACATGCGCAGTAGTTTTTTACGCACTAAATACATGCGCACTAGTTTTCTATGCACTAAATACATGCGCAATAGTGTTCCACGCACTAGTTTCCTAACCACTAAATACATGCGCAGTACTGTTCCACGTACTAAATACATGAGCACTAGTTTTCTATGCACTAAATACCCTCGCACTAATGGTTTACACACTGTATGCGTGCGCACTATTTTTCAAGCACCAAATACATGCGCAGTAGTTTTTTACGCACTAAATACATGCGCACTAGTTCTCTATGCGCTAAATAAATGCGTACCATTTTCCCACAAACTAAATAGATGCGCAGTAGAGTTCCGTGCATTAAATATGTACTCTGCGTAGATAATTGTGCAATAGCATGTTGTGCGTGGAACACTAGTGCGTATGTATTTAGTGCGTGGAACACTAGTGGGCATGTATTTAGTGCCCGGAATATTAATGCGCATATATTTAGTGCACAGAAAACTAGTGCGCATGTATTTAGTGCCTGGAACACTTGTGCGTATGTATTTAGTGCGTGAAACACTAGTGCGCATAAATGTAGTTCGTAGAACACTATGGCGCATGTATTAAGTGTATAAAAGACTAGCGCGCATGTATTTAGTGCGTAGAAAATTAAAGTGCATGTATTTAGTGCGTGGAACACTGGTGCGCATGTATTTAGTTCGTGGGACACTAGTGCGCATGAATTTAGTGCGTTGAACACTAATGTGCATGTATTTGATGCGTGAAACACTAATGCGCATGTATGTGTTGTTTGGTGAACTAGTAACCAATCATGTTATGTTAATCAGAGTTCTTTATGTTTTCGGGTTCCCGATTCGGGCGTGTCCTTTTCGATTTTCGAGTCCTCGAATATTTCGGGCTCTTAAATGATTCGAGGACTCGAATTGTGACCACATTTTGGTCGACAGGTCGAATTTTTTACAAGCGTAGCACAGTTTCAAGTTTCAAACAAATGTGCACTAGTAATTCAAGCACCAATCACATGCGCAGTAGTGTTCCCCGCACTAAATACCTGCGCACTAGTCCTCCACACATTAAAAACAAGCGCACTAGTGTTTAACGCACTAAATACGTGCGCACTAGTTTTCTACGTACTAAATACATGCGCAGTACTGTTCCACGCACTAAAGACATGCGCACTAGTTTTCAATGCACTAAATACATGCGCACTATTTTTCTATGCCCTATGTCCATGCGCACTAATGTTAAATGCACTAAAGACATGCCCACTAATTTTCTATGTACTAAATACATGCACAGTAGTGTTCCACGAATTAAAGACATGCGCACTAGAGCGTATTTAGAGCGTGGAACACTAGTGCGCATGTATTTAGTAGGTGGTACATTAGTGCGTATGTATTTAGTGCATATAAAACTAGTGGCATAATTTAGTGCGTAGAACACTAGTGCGTATGTATTTAGTGCGTGGAACACTACTGCGCATGTATTTAGTGCATAAAAAAATTCCGCATGTATTTAGTGCGTAGAAATATAGTGCACATATATTTAGTGCGTGGAAAACTAGTCCGCATGTATTTAGTGCGTGGAGCACTAGTGCGCATGAATTTAGTGCGTAGAAAGATAGTGCGCATATAATTAGTGCGTGGAACATTAGTGCTCATGTATTTAGTGCGTGGAACACAAGTGCGCATGTATCTAGTGCACAGAAAACTAGTGCGCATGTATTCAGTGCGTGGGACACTAGTGCGCATGTATTTAGTGCGTGGATCTTTAGTGCGCATGTATTCAGTGCATAAAAACTATTGCTCATGTATTTAGTGCGTGGAACACTAGTGCGCATGTATTTAGTGCGTTGAACACTAGTGCGCATGTATTTAGTGCGTGGAACACTAGTGCGCATGTATTTAGTAGGTGGTACATTAGTGCGTATGTATTTAGTGCATATAAAACTAGTGGCATAATTTAGTGCGTAGAACACTAGTGCGTATGTATTTAGTGCGTGGAACACTACTGCGCATGTATTTAGTGCATAAAAAATTCCGCATGTATTTAGTGCGTAGAAATATAGTGCACATATATTTAGTGCGTGGAAAACTAGTGCTCATGTATTTAGTGCGTGGAACACAAGTGCGCATGTATCTAGTGCACAGAAAACTAGTGCGCATGTATTCAGTGCGTGGGACACTAGTGCGCATGTATTTAGTGCGTGGATCTTTAGTGCGCATGTATTCAGTGCATAAAAACTATTGCTCATGTATTTTGTGCGTGGAACACTAGTGCGCATGTATTTAGTGCGTTGAACACTAGTGCGCATGTATTTAGTGCGTGGAACACTAGTGCGCATGTATTTAGTGCGTTGAACACTAGTGCGCATGTATTTACGGCGTAGAAGACTAGTGCGCATGTTTTTAGTGCATAGAAAACTTGTGCGCATGTGTTTAGTGCGTGGAACACTAGTTTGCATGTATTTAGTGCATAGAAAACTAGTGCGCATGTATTTAGTGTGTGGAACATGCGCAGTACTGTACCTGCGCACTCGTTTTCTATGCACTAAGTACAGGCGCACTAGTTTTCTATGCACTAAATACATGCGCACTAATGTTTCACACACTAAATACGTGCGCACTATTTTTTAAGCACCAAATACATGCGCAGTAGAGTTTCCCGCACTAAACGCATGCGCAGTAGTTTTCTACGCAACAAATACATGCGCAGTAGAGTTCCATGCAATAAATATATACTGTGCGTAGATAATTGTGCAATAGTATGTAGTGTGTAGAACACTAGTGCGTATGTATTTAGTGCGTGGAACACTAGTGCGCATGTATTTAGTGCATAAAAAAATTCCGCATGTATTTAGTACGTAGAAATATAGTGCACATATATTTATTGCGTGGAAAACTAGTGCGCATGTATTTAGTGCGTGGAGCACTAGTGCGCATGTATTTAGTGCGTGGATTACTAGTGCGCATGTATTTAGTGCATAAAAAAAGTGCGCATGTATTTAGTGCGTATTAAGATAGTGCGCATATATTTAGTGCGTGGAACACTAGTGCGCATGCATTTAGTGCGTGGAACACAAGTGCGCATGTATTTAGTGCATAGAAAATTAGTGCGCATGTATTTAGTGCGTGAAACACTATTGCGCATGTATTGAGTGCGTGGAACAAATTAGTACTCGACAAATTTTTCGAGCTCGAGCTAAGATCGATCCCGGCTCGACTGGGCCCGAAAAAAAGCCGTCTCGGCTCGCTCGACATTTCGAGCTTTTTGCACAGCCCTATATGTATAAATAGATGAAACATGCTTGTTTACAAAAAAGTGTAAAAATATGTGCCAATTACGTACAAAATGTAGTTAATATTACTTTGTCTTTTTTATATGTTAATAATAAAAATAATTTTAAGTAATAGCAGTTTTATTTTTGAAATGTTAGCCTTAATTTTTCTTATTTCATTTTTATATTCATAAAATTTAGGTTATTTAAAAATAATAATTATTCAAAAAGATACCTGCGCTCTTTCTGTCTTATAATTTCATAATTATTTAAAAAAAAATCTTCTTTTAAAACAATAATTATATTAAATTACTAATTTGTCAATAACATTTATAAAATTTCTAAATTTATTTTGCTTTAAATTTCACATTCCACTAATATTTCCCTAAACAACATAAAGATTTCGTGTCTGTCGCTGTTAAAATGACTTAAGAAAATAAGAGAAATGATTATAATAATAAAAATTCATCATCAAAAAATAAAAAAATTTAACTCAATATGTTAGTTCATTGAAAAACATTAATTATTTTAAATGCTTTTTTATTTATTATAACATAATATTACTAAAATTTATTTTAAAGAAAATTTTGGCATAGACCCAATCCCGCGCCCACGACTGGCTTAAGGCTGGCCTAGGCCTTGCTCTCAAGCCTAGCTAAAAATGGACTGAGCCAGGCCTAGTCCAGTCTTGAGCTGGCTCTAGACTGACCCAAGCCTGTCTCAAGACTGGCCTAGGCCAGGATCTAGACTGTCCCAAGCCTGGCTAAAAACTTGCTCAAGACTGGCTCAAGACTGGCTTAAGACTGGCTTAAGAATGGCTCAAGACTGGCTCAAGACTGGCTCAAGACTGGCTCAAGACTGGTCCAGGCCTGTAAATTATACGTAGCAACCCTGTAGGCGGTCAAATCTTGAAACAGCGGCGGCGATATCTTTTTATAATATAGGGAGATATATATATATATATATAGCTAGGTATATATACTATATATATATGACATATATAGAGGGGTAGAGGTGGAGGTGTGGCAGGGATGGGGAGGAGATGGGAGGAGATGGGAGGAGAGGGGCCATCGCTGAAGTCTGTTTTAATATTTGAACCCTATGACATATACATATATATATATATATATATATATATATATATATATAGCTAGGTACATATATATGTATATATATATGTCATAGGGCTAAATTCTTGAAACAGCGGCGGCGGCGACGGCGACGGCGGTGATATCTTTTTGTAACATAGGAAGATATATTGTTATGTCATAAATAACATAACATACAAAAATTATTTTTAAATCTATCGGTGGTTGAACAGTGAGGGTTAAGTGTACGAGTAAATGAATCGAGAGACACTTGTACAAATATCTAAATTTATTGTTTACACAAAGGCTAATCGACGATAGAAATCTACAAGCTGAGGTGTTGAGATAGCGGCAAGAACTGGTGGCAGAGTATGGACAATCTGAAACAGGTTTTATTTTTTTACAAAGAAAATAAGATAAGGGTTTGGGAAAGCGACAAGGGATTAAAAATATTTGGAACTAACCTTTTAAATTTAATGTGAAGATTCTTAGACAAAGCTCAGGAACAAGAGTTGAGTAATGATGGTCGAACCTTGGGTGAAATCTGCCAATCAGCCAGCTGAGAGACTAATTGAATGCTGGCTGAATCTTGGCAGGATATTGGCGACCAGCCAGCTGAGAGATCGGTAAGATGTTGGGTGAGTCCTGGCGAGGTCCTGAGAACCAGTCAGCTGAGACGTTGCTGTGATGTTGGTTGACACTTGGCAGGATACTGGCAACCAGCCAGCTGAGAGTTTTCTGCTATGTTGGCCGAACACTGACGAGATATTGGCAACTTACCAGTTGAACTTTTATACAGTGAATTGGTTAAAATACTGTTCGTAGAAAATTGACAAACTAATCGATTGAGATGGTTGTCGAACAGAGTTTCTGGTTTAAAAAAACTTGTACGAAGATTGTTGACAATTCGTTTCTTGGGTTGAATTAAGACTTGGCAGGTTACTTGTAGAGATTGACAATATTTACAGGATCCGGGGTTGAATTTAGACTGACTTATTCTGCTGGTCCCTGGAGCTTTTATTTAGAAAAGTAATTGATGGAGTTTTCCTAACTCCCAGTGGGTGTCAGGAACCACTTAGCACATTTAATTTAGGGTAATATGCATGTTTCTCGAGCATCATATCTCCCCTATTAGCGTCCCGATTGATTGTGTCTTTAAACAAGAGGGTTACTTCGGTCGATAGCCAAGACATTCCTATTTAAACATTGATTTTTATAATAATACAATTTCATTTTAAAAAAATTATAAAATATGTTACTTGACGTAACACCTCGGCCCTCTTTTCCAAAACTTATGAAGTGAGTTTTGGTCCAAATCATAACTCTATTGGATTTAATTAAACCTTAAAATTTTAGTTTTGAATTATCAATTATTAATTGTTAATCGAGATGTCGAGTTGTTACGTTTACAGAAAGATCATAACCCATTCATTTTATAAAAGAATTTCATACATTCGTGCATTCTTATTCAAGAAACTTTACTAATCGTTTTACAAACAATATTTTCAAGGAATTTACTTTATTCAAAATCAAGATTTATGTATGAGTTTACACACAAAATTATACTTTGAATATGAAAAACATACTAAAACAATTTGACATTTTTAAATTAGTACGCAAACAACATAAATTTGTTAACGTAATTTTACGCACACTATACCAATAGCTTGTACAGAACATTAATTGATATACTTTAAATTACAGACATGAATCAAACAGCAATATTATCAATTTTGAGAAAAATTTATTTCCTACGTAATTTACGTACAAAACATCAATTAAACAGTAATATTTTAGGTTTTCCAACACTCTATTATATCTGGTAAAAAACATCAATTAGAAGTAACATTAATTTTTTAAGAAAAAGTGTTACTTACGTAACTTACGCATTTTATTACCAAAACATCGATTAAACAGTCAATTTTTCTGATTTGAATTCATTCTACTACATATCTGATAAACAAAACTAATTAAAAGTAACATTAATAATTGTTTAAGAAAAAGTGTTATCTACGTAACTTACTCATATTTTTCGAGTTTGTTACAGTTAATTTTGAAATTTAAAAGAACATAAGGACTTGCTACAATTTTTCAATTTATCAGAGCCTACATGATTCAGTAATTTAAATGCTATTTAGGTTTAATACGGCAAACACAATTATACATAAAAATTATTCTAAATTTAAAAAGATTTCTTTTTTTTTGTTTTGATTTTTGTTTTCTTTGACTCACCCCTTACTTTCAAACATGATGTAAGATACAAATCATGTTTGATTTAGGAACAAATAATTAATTTATAATATTTGTTTTTTATAACTTCTATTTCTTTAGGGTACATTACTAATTTTAATTGAATGCGGTTTCAAGAATAGTATTTTTCGCAATAAAATTTTTTATATAAAAAACAAAGATTATATTTCTTGTATAGAATATTTTATACTACATGTTCTCTCTTTTGTTTATTTTGTATCCATATATGTCTATTAATATATTAGGCATTATATAACTGACTTTTGGCGAGCATTTTGCTTTATACTATACTGCTTCCTCATAGAGGAAGCAATAAATTTATTCATAATATAAAAAATAATAATTTAATTTTAAATTAATTATTATTTATTTTTATGCAAATAAGTAATAATAATAAATCAATATATATATTTTTTCTATCTTCCAAAACTTTATTTATTTATTTATTATAACCAAAGTTGTGTAACATATAGAATAAATAATAAAAAAAATTTTTTTTAACTAATAACAATATTATTAAAATTAATTCTGATTACATAATCTCTTTTAACGTCTAAGTCTGTGCGGTATTGAAAATACATAACCTGTTTTCTGTTTTTAAAAAATGAATTAAGTATTACATAAGTATATATGAAATTAATTAATTTTAAAAGAATTACGAAATTAGCTATTAGGGTTAAAATTTTTTTTTATTTATTGATAATAAAATTAATTTATCTGCATGTTCTCCAGTATTTATCTAAAAAGTGGTTTAAAAAAGAAAACCTGTTATTCTAGAAAAACCAGTTTATTTAAAAATCTGTTTTTTTTAAATAAAACCGGATTTAAATAAAAAAAATTCATTTGTTTGGATTTTTAGCAAGAAATTTTTTTTTGGCAAATCGCGAGATTTTTCGATGAAAAAAATGAAAAATCATGAATTATTACGTGGGTTTTTAGTCAGTTATATACTTTATATAGGTCAATCGATTCGTTTTGAGACAAGGAATATGATTTTGTAATTCGTTTGGTTGAATTTTTAGCATGAAAAAAATTTTTTTTTAAAAAAATTTCCAAAAACGAGATTTTTTGATGAAAAAACTGAAAAATCATGAATTATTACGTGAGTTTTTGGTCAATTATATACTTTATATAGGTCAATAGATTCGTTTTGAAACAAGGAATATGATTTTGTCATTCATTTGTCTGAATTTTTAGCATGAAAAATTTTTTTTGCCAAAAAACGATTTTTTCGATGAAAAAAGGTGCTCAAAAAAATTTGATTGGGTATTTTAAAAAATCCCTGTGTCCAAATTTAGATATTTGTGAGCTTCATATGTCATCCAAATTTTATTAAAATTCGTTGAAGCGTTCTCGAGATATCCTGGCGACAAAAAATTTACCACATACACACACACATACACACACACACACCCACACACACATCCGGACATTTTCTCAGGAATGAAAATTTGAACTTTTCAGATGAAACTGAGTCGATTTACACTATTTTTAGAAAATCGAAAATCTTAACGATCACAACGCTTCCTCTATGAGCAAGCAAAAATGATAATCATTATGTATTCTCATATAATGTGACGTCAATAGAAATAGTTCTGATATTTGTATTAATATTTTTAACAATATAATGAGTTGTTAAGCTACATTCTATATTTACATTATCTAGTTTTGCTATCGATAGAACCATGTTGTTTTATTAATTTTTTGTAATATTAAAGATTTTTTCAGTAATATAATTTGACGTGAAATTGAACAATGGCAAGTTATAAAAAAATTTACCTAAATAAAATTTTGTTTGAATTATTCGTTAAGTAAAAATAACTCAATATTTAAGAAAAATAATCCAGTTTTTTATTCTGCGCATCTTAAATAAATAATGTGTTAAATATAAAAATTTTATTGTCTTGAAACGATCCCATAAATAAGTTTTTCTGACATTATTTATATGATTTCCAAGATGAGGTTTCGTGGAAAGTTGGAAACAGGATTGTTTGCAAAAGATAGGATTAATGTGGGCAAAGATTTTAATAATTGAATAGTAATGTGGAATTTCTTATGGGGTATCAAATTAGTATAAATTTAAAACAATCTTTTACTCTTGTTTATTTTTTTTTTCAACAGTTTTTCATTGAAAATTAGGTTTTAATAAAATGAAACAGTTTAGCAATTTATGATTTTATGTAGACTAAAAGTATGTAATTTCTTTCAATATTGAAAAATATAAGTTAGTTAAATGATTTAAACAAATTAAGAACATCTTTTGAGATTGCTGAAAATTGTTTACAACAATAGTGTAGTTTTTTATCTGTATGCAATTTATTTAAAAGAATGATGTCTTAAAGGTTTATATCCTGATCATTTAGAGTATCGGTTAAATCGAAATATTTTATTTTAAATTTTTCTTTCCTTTTTTTCATGAACTACAGATAATTTTAATGGGAGGGTTTATTAATCAAATTTCTATAAAATATTTTTGCTTTGAATTATTTAAATTTCTGTAAAAAAGAGAATGAATAGAATCATTAAATTTTGTTGATATCCATGGTTGGTCGCTTCCTAAAAAAAATGAAAAGTTTTAGATTAGTAAATGTTTTTAATTTTTTGATTTACAATAACATTGTTGATCTTTATTAAATTGATAAACAAAGATTCCAGTGTAAAGACTTGACTACAGAGATTGATTTATTTGATTTCTATTAACTTAAATGCTTCTTGGATAAATAAAAAATTTTATTCGTGAACAAGTGGAACAATTGAGATGCTTGTGGATTATTTAATTTTCTTAGGACATTAGATATTTTAATAAGTTTACATATTCTTGCTAAAATGTATAGGTTTTTGCAATAGCTCCTTATTAGCAATATGAAAAAGGGTGACAAAAAAAATCCACTGTATTTGAATTGCATTATCTGGAAAAGGGGTTAGCATGTATATGCTGTATATATAAGTACTAATATTTTAAATACATATTTATATAATTTTAATATTTAATAATTTTTATTTAATAAGGTCTGAATTACTCTTTATAATACTAATTTTTATAAAAATTACTTTTAACGTTTATTTATTTAATGTGTGATAATTTTAATCTATTAATGTGAACAACTTTTGGTTTATTTTTAACTGAAATTTTGACATTTCCGTTTTGAAAAATTTCTAGTACTTGATGCGGGCCTGTATACTGATTTCCAAATTTGTGTGGTTTCGGACCACTTAGTAAAAATACATTATTTCCAACTTTAAAATTCTGTGGATTAACTTTCCTATCATGGTAATGTTTAGATTTTTCTTTTGCTGAAATTAAGTTTAATCTTGCTATACTCCTTATTTCATGCAATTTCGTTACAAAATCCTTTAAATAGTCATCATATGTTTCTAATTTTTCATTTTGCAAAAGTGGATCGCTGGACGGTTGACGCGCTAATTTTCCGAAAACTAATTCATGTAGGGTACATTTGGTACCTTCATGCATACTGGTATTGTACGAAAACATGGCTAATTCTAGCCAATCATCACATTCTGAGTTCTTTTCAATAAATTGATTTAAGTATTCGCCTAGTACATGGTGTGATCTTTCTATTGATCCGTTCGATTGGGGGTGAAATGATGTAGTTTAGATATGTCTGATTCTGAATCGTTTTGCTAGACTTTTGATTAAATTACTCAAAAAATTTCTTCCTTGATCTGTTAATACTCCTTTTGGAGACCCAAAAATACATATAAATTTTTTAGTAAAAGCTTCTGCAATAGTTCTAGCTTGTTGATTTGGTAAAGCAATAGCAAGAGAAAATTTTGTAAAATTATCTTGAATAGTCAGAATGAATTCATTACCTAAACTTGTCTTAGGTAAAGGACCTACAATGTCCATCGAAATTTTTTCGAAAGCAACACCTGAAGTATCCGTTATCACCATAGGATTTTTTGTTTTTACGCGAACGAGTTTTTTTAGTTGACATTTGAGGCATAGTTGAATATATTTCTGTATATCAATCTTCATATTACTCCAATAAAATTTTTGTCTAATTCTGTTATAAGTCTTTGTTACTCCTTTATGACCGCCTATAGCTGACGAGTGTGCTTTTTCGATTGATTTAACACGTTGTTCTTTTGTCGGATATTGAACGATTCCATTACAAATAATAATTTTTATTCTTGACTTAGAGAAAGTAGAGTTTAGTATAGATACGATTTTATTCCATGATTTACTCTTAAAGTTTTTGCAATAGAAATTGATTTAAGATTAAGTTTTTCCTCGATTTCATACATTGAAGAAATTGTTAATTTAATATTATTTATTGTTTGTTCAAGATTCTCTTTTTCTTCTTCTTCAATTGGTAAAGCAATATGATATTGTTGACTCTTTTTTATTTCTTTTGCTTGACCTTTTAATAAATTTTTAAATTTTGGTAATTTATTATTTTTATCTAGACCTTTAGATCCATTATCACGTGGTACTCCATTACAAGTTACAAAATACGCATAATTATCTTTCTTTATTTCTTCGTTTATAATTTCTTCTTCCGACGAATCATCGCTTAAATTACTTTTACTTACTTCCTCATAATTTGATATTTCATTTTCATTTAATTCATCTCTACATTTTTTCTTACGACGATTTCTAGATTTCTTAACATCTAAATATTCAGGATTTGAATCACTTCTATGATTCTTTTTAGGATTTCTGGATTTCTTTTCATCATAATATTCAGGATCTGGATTAATTCCAGGATTAAAAGGATTTTCAGGATCAGAATAATTTTTAAGGTCGGATACATTAGTATCTTCGGATTTATCATCTGAGTCGGTATCAGAATAATAATTATTAGTTTCATTCATTTTCTCTTCAATTTGATTACATTTAGGATTCTTAGGTCTACCACGTTTTCTTGTCACTGCTGCATTTTCGTTTTTTTCAGGTTCCTTAAGAGTTTTCCTTGGTCTTCCTCGTTTTCTCGATTCCTTAATACTCAAATTTTGTTTTTCTTCTAAATATTTCTTAGGTCTACCACGCTTCTTTTTGCTAATTCTTAAAGGATGATCTTGATGTTCTGGTTGCTCATAAGTTTCTTTATTTTTAGGGTTCCGTACACCTTCGGTGTTCGGCGGAACCCTTATAGCGAGACTCGTGCGTCCGTAGCAAAAAACCATTCCCCCCCCCCCTTAACTTCTAAACTATTTGACCTAGAGAGTTGAAATTTAGTACACTTATGTATTTTCACGTGTAGATTGCACGAAAAATATAGAGAACATGATTCAAGGTGATGTTCATAGCGTTGTCAAGGAAATAACAACTTTTTTTAGCAAAAATGCATTAAAAGGGACCATTCCGCCCCCCCGTAACTTCTAAACTATTTGACCTAGAGGTCTGAAATTTGGTACACATATGTATTTTCACGTGTAGATTACACGAAAAATATAGAGAACATAATCTGAATTGATGGCCATAGCGTTGTCAAGGAGAAACTGTAAATTTTCGAAAAAAAAGTTTTTTTTCTCTAACTTTGCCATTATTTGAGCTAGAGGGCTAAAATTTGGTACACTCGTGTATTTTTGCATGCAGATTATGGAAAAATTATGTTTGGAAATCAAATTGAATATTATGAGGTCCCAAAAAAAAAATTCAAAAAATCACCAAAAAGAGGTTTAGACCTCACCCTAATTGTCCTACAGTACCCCTCAAACCAATAAAATCTTTATTTGTATACTCAGAATTTAAAAAACGATATAAAACGCAATTGAAAATTGTTATCACATTTTTTTCAAAATAATTGAAAAATTATGAAAAAAACAAAAAAAAAATTTTAATCTTATACAAGGCTTTATCAAGGCTGCCACAGGACCTATAATCAAGACTGCTATAATTAATTTTCATAATCTGTACATAAAAATATACAAATGTATCAAATTTTAGCCCTCTAGCTCAAATAGTTTCAAAGTTATGAGGAAAAAACTTTTTTTTCGAAAATTTTTAGTTTTTCTTTTTTTGACAACGTTTTGACTGTCAATCCAGATAATGTTCCCTATAATTTTCCTGTAATCTACACGTGAAAATACATATGTGTACTAAATTAGAGCTCTCTGTTTGTTAATAAGGTATATCTTTGTTTCGTAAATGTACGGAACCCTAGATTTTGGTACGGGTGTAACTCGTACTTGCCCGATTTCTAAAGTTATTTTTATTATAAGACTTATTACGAGTTGTTATGTAGCATTTTTCTTCATTTATTTCTTTCTTTTCTTCGGACGGAGAAAATAAAGTTGAAAAAAGTGTAAAAATTTGTAAGAAGCATTGAAGTTTATTTTTTTTAATGTGAAATTGATGAAATAAATTATTTATGAAATTTCCATTATTAATTGTTAGAATTTTTAACGTTGAAGGGTTCGCAGAATTTCTTTTTATATTATTATCCTCAATTTCATCATCGGTATCAGATTCAGTATAAGATTGATTAATTTCTTCATCGCAATACAAGTCAATAGAACCTTCATTATCAGATGTTTCTTCTTTAGTTTCATAGTCATCTTTTTTTCGTATAAATGTTACGGGGTTTCTCGATAATGCGTCTGCGTTCACGTTGGTTTTTCCTGCTTTATAAACTACATCGAATTCATATTCCGCGAGCTTTAAACGCCATCTGGTTTACTCTTGAACATGGGTCCTTGGAATTTTGGAACCATACTAATGGTTTATGGCCGGTAACTAATGTGAATTTTCTTCCGTATAGGTATGGTCTAAATTGTGTAACACAGTAAATTATTGCTAGAGCTTCCTTTTCGTATGTATTGTATTTTCTTTCATTTTCATTTAAAACTCGAGATGTGTAAGAAATTGGTTGATCTTTTCCTATAGGGCCTTGTGACAATATGCCACCTATTGCAAATCCTGAAGCATCAGTCGTAATAACAAATGGCTTCGAAAAATCGGGTTTAATTAAAAGAGGTTCCTCACATAATTTTGATTTGAGGTATTCGAAAGCATCATGTTGTTCGTCTGACCAGGAAAAAGGTACGTCTTTTTTTAAAAGATTTGAAAGTGGTATAGCTATTTTCGAGAAATTTTTAATAAATCTTCTGTAATAACCGGCTAAACCGAGAAATTGTTTGATATTTTTATGATTTTTGGGAATTGGAAATTGTTTTACGGCTACTAGTTTTTTCGGATCGGGTCTAACGCCATGTTTATCAATAATATGACCTAAATAATTAACTTCGGGTCGTAAAAATTCGCACTTATCTGGTTGCAATTTGAGGTTAGGTAAACGTAGTCTTTCCATTAATGCATTAAATTTTTGTTCATGTTCCTCTAATGTATCTGCATATATTACAATATCATCTAAATAAACATATAAATCTGTTCTAATTAATCCGGTAAGACAAGCATTCATAAGACGTTGAAAACATGCTGGCGCATTTTTTAAACCAAAAGGCATGCGGTCAAATTCATAATGACCGTCCGGTGTAGAAAAAGCTGTTTTGTGTGAATGTTCTTTATTCATTTTAATCTGATGAAAACCTGATGCCAGGTCAAAAACTGAAAAATATTTTGCGTTTCCAAGCTGGTCTAACAAATCAATTATATTAGACAAAGGATGATTATCTTTAATTGTTTTTTCATTTAATTTGCGAAAGTCCAAGACCATTCTCCAACGTTTATTTCCCTGAGAATCTGATTTCTTAGGTACTATCCAAACTAGTGTGTTATATGGGGATTGTGAAGGCTTAATTATCCCTTGATCTAAAAGTTCATTAACTTGTCTTTTAATTACTTCTTTATGAATCGGTGGAAAACAGTACTGACGCGTAAAAATTGGTTGGTCGTCGGTAGTGGGGATAGTGTGTTCTAAAATATTAGTAGCTTCTACAGTTTCTCCTGGGATTTGAAAACGATCGATATTTTTTGTTATTATATTTATTACATGAGTTAATTCTTCTTCGTTTAAATGATCTAACCTTAAAAATGTCTTTACTGTTTCTATTCGATTAATACCTGTAATATTAAATACCTGACAAAGTTTATTTAATTTTTCATTATTGTTATTAATAAAGCCATGTAAAAAATTTTCTGTTGATCTAAACTGAGTGTTAATTGTAGACTGTATTAATTTTGAATATTTATCATTAGTTTTAATTGTTGTTACATTTTCTTCTTTATTTTCTAAAAATTCAAGTAATTCCACTGTTAATATAGGAATATTCATTGCTTCAACACAAGTATTAGCAATTTTTAAATAAGCTCGACCATTTACATTTGTTACTAAAGCATTTCCAATAAAAAGTCCTTCACCAATAAGTAATTTTGGAATATAACCAACTTTTTTATCTTTATTTTTTATATTAACAAAAATTGTTGCAATAGTTCTTGCTGGTACTGTTATGTATTCTTGTGTAGAAAATGGATAAAAATTGTCATCGATTTCAATTCGTTTTTCCGCATAATACGCGCGTTGATTAAAAATGCTTTTAATAAATTAATTTTAAACATATTTTAAAAATGTATTTATACTTTATTTGTATAAAATATATTTCATGAAGTTTATTTTTTCTTAAAATAAAATTATTTAATCATAATAAATATGTTAAAAGATAGTAATATATTTCTAAAAATTTCAAATAAGGCGCGCATTATGAAAGCATGCGTACTTGCTTTTGACATTATAGCTCCAGGACGTATGTAAACAAATATGATGGCCGGATCTTTTAGGTTATGTCTAAAAGGTCAGCTTTGTACGCTTTATAATACCGATAATATCATTATATTATTACACTTATCATTATTTACAGCATATTTGATAATTCTTTTTTAATATAATTGTTGATATGAAATTTAGAAGATATAGACTGCTCAGCGCTTAGGAATGTTAAAAAAGACTCATTGTTAATTACATGTACAATCCATTGTATGTGATTCGATAAATGAGCTGTAAAGAATGTAGTAGCTCTTCGAAATTGTTTTCTAAATTTATACATTGAAACTGTAGAATGTATTCTAGGTGTTATTCAAATAAATTCTACTAGTATCAATGTGTTTTTACTACTTTACTTAACCCTTTACTTTCTAATAAGAAATTTATAAGTGAAATATTTATTTATCGGACCGAATATTTTCATCATAATACCTTAAAATTTACTATGTGTTACGTAAAGCGATTTATTTTCATAGTGTCACAATACAAAATACAATTAAATTTTTACAGTTCCAATGCATTTACTGTTGGTGGAGAGTAAATTATGTATTTTACAGCTGTAAAATTTAGTACATTTGTACTGAAAGGAGAAGGTAAATTTTAAAACGATGTGGCAATTGCATCCTCCTCTCCTTGTCCCTTTCTATTTCCTGCGTCATTAACAGCGATAGAGGAAGAGAAAAATAGCAAAACCCTTTGGCTTAAGCCCAAAGCACAACGAATACGGTTACGGGAGCAGGACATGAGATAATAAAGGACAGAGACTGTTTCTGTCCTTTTCTGTCTCATGCTCTGGTCCCGTAACCGTATTTTTATCTGCTTAGGCCTTTAGGGGGATCGTGGACCTTTCTTTTTAAGCTAGACCGAATATACATCGCTTGAGTATCCGTTCACATTAGCCACGCGCATCTCGTGCGCACCATACGTCAAGTCAGGTCCAACGTGACCCACCCCCTAATCTACCCCCTAATCTACCCGCTAATCTCAATATTTGAAAATTTAAGTCCCAATACATTTTGGGTTTGGTAGGTGGGTGGTGTTGGGAATAGAATAGTTTCTGTCAAAACATATACTAAGTGGGTGGTGGGTTGGTGGGTGGGTGGGGGGGGGTGTTAGGCATATGATACATACATTGAAAACATATACTAGGTGGACAGTGGGTGGTAGTACCAAAGACATGTAACTTATTTCTAAGATAAAAGTTAACAACAATTTATTGTTTATGCAAATTCTACAGATGGATGGGGTCATAAACACATGCAATTAGTCTTAAGGTCAAAGTTAACAATAATACACAGTTTATGCAAATTAGAAAGGTTAAGATTTTAAGTTAAACTTGGTGCGATTCGATTGCAGCGCCGTCTATGAAGAAATCCCCCGCTTGAAAAACCTAAAAGTAGAGGTAACTTTTAAATTCCCGCGCAAAAGTAAGGGTAAAAATTTAAAATGACGTAGGAGAATACCCAAGAGAATGCCGACATATGGTAATACCGACTATGGTAATACCGTCGAGCAAGCAAGTTATCTGCATTACCGACACAAGGTAACACGCGCGAAATCTGCATTACTGACCGACGGTAATTTATCAACAGAACCGCTAAAAATCCACTGCAAGTAACTGACTAGGGCGCCACCTGGTGGCGAAAATCGACACTGTGCGCTGGAACTCCCATAGTTATACTACTGTCTGTCCTTAATATTTATTAATAGTAATAGCGAAGGCTAGTTTGATTGGAATTTGTCTTCTCTTGAATGTAAAAGGATAAAAATTCTCACAATATAATAATATACGATGTATAAATGCAATATTCCCACACTTATCTCTGGTCAATATTTCAGCTTTAATTACATGATTTGGACAATCTAACACCAATAATCTTGTTCCGTTACATAAACATTTATTAATGCTAAGGTTTCTAATTAACATTACAACTGAATGTATTTTCAAATGTAATAAATGTGGTGGTAAACCAGATGGCGATAAAGTGTTTAAATATTCTGGTAAAATAATTCCTGTAAAAGCCACATTACAAACATTTTTACCTTCACTTCTTAGTAAATGTTAGAAAGTAATGTACATAAATGTCTTGCTAGATCCTCCAGAACCATCCACATATAAGTTACAACAAGTTTTTTTGCCACAATTATTTACTGCATTTAATACAGAATCAACAACAATCTTTCTATCTTTCTTTGCCTTAGACTCTTTCTTCGTCAAAATTCACAGAAAAATCAATTTCTAAATTCTCACATTCATCTTCAACATCGGTTAATCCAGGAAAATCATGAAGGTGATATCCTTCTTCAGACAATAATTATCTTATATGAATATATGCCTTATTTTCAGCTATTACATTTTCAAAATCTCTGACATAATCTTCTGACTTATGAGCTTTAAACTGTTTCCTAAGTTCACCTGCATTTATTGGACGACAGTGAATTAAAATCCTTACAAATAATTCACGAAGTGAATAAGGCATCATCCACAAAGAAGCTTCCTCTAATGTTTCTTTCCATTCCTGATCATTTTCAATAAGTCCTAATACCAAAAAAGCAGACGTAAAACTCTGATGAATTACTCCATCAACAGTTCTTAATGATTCATATGAAATTGCACTTTTTACTGTAAAGAGTAACAATCTAAAATGAAACAATTCTATATCACTTGCATTAACAGAAAACATTGCTCCTATCACTTTCTTTTTATTACTTCTCTCGATCCACTCACATTCCTTTTTATCCCATCTGTAATATTCTGGAATTTCAGTATAAAAAAATTTATGAGCATTAGCATTACGTTTATTTAAATTAAAATAATCAGATAACTGTGTATTTTTGTTAAAATCAAATGATATTTCTTGACTTCCTTGTTTTTGTTGAATAAAAACATTTGGTTCATTCGGTAAATGGAGCGGTGAACGACATATGCTATGACTTTTTTTGGATAAATGTTTACTTAAAACTCTCCATGCAGCTTCAACTGGACCTACGTATCCATTTTCTTCATAATGATTTATTTCATTATGATTAATTGTAGATTGTCCATTACTATTGGTAATGATAATTGATGCGGAATCATGACACTTTTAAATATTTATTTATATAAATATTTCACCGACTTAATACTTGATACTACTTCAACATTTATTTGACAATTAAATTTTTTGACAATTAAGAAAATAAGGTACACCATAGCGATTGTCAACAACATAACCATTTGGCTTCATATAAGTTTTACCTGCATCTCTTAGAAGTTATGAGACATAACAATTATCTTCTACGGTAGTTTCATCTTGTAAAATTTTAGGAAAATTTTTAGAACATTTTCCATCAACTAAACACCATTCTCCACAAGGACCATAAATATTATTTGCCATTATAATTTCATGCAATGTGAGATTTACATCTTGTCAGGTATCTCAGCTGAAATGTAACGATCAACAACTTCTAGTGATAATATTTTAGAATAAGTTGCCAAAATCACCAACAAAAGAATATTGGGTAATCCCAATTTTTTTAACAAACAAAATACTGCTACTTATATTAAGTTAATTGTATGCAAATCCATGTAACTAAAAAAATAACTACAATATATACTTTACAATTTAAAAAGCAATTATTTCAAAATTGCAGAAATATATATTTTAAGAAACATAATAAAAAGCAAATCGATAATATTCAACGATATAAACATATCCGCACAGCTTTCTATAAACTATGCACCTGCGCAATGGCATCCTTAAGTAGTTACGCATGCGCAGTAGTTTTCTCTTAACTCTAGACATGCGCACTTGTTAAAATTTGGACGATAAATGACAGTTAAACTATGTCCAAGCGAAAGAACATAGAAAAACACATTAACAAAAAAGTCATATACATTGTGTAAAACATACAATTTTTAAGAGTAAATTGCACATACAACATTTTACACATGGAAAACAATGAAATTTTATTTTTCAAAAGACTTAAAAAAAAAACTGAACCTACGCCTTTGAGCGTCTACAGAAATGTGTAGTGTCTCTGTCAATCTTTAAGCTACCTAATGCATTTGTCTCATTTCCTGTAGACGTAGCGCCTACAGAAATGTCTAGTGTCTCTCTCAATCTTTAACCTACCTAATGTATTTGTCTCTCTCGCTTGCACAGCGTCTATAGAAAACAGCTAAGTAATTTCTTATATAGGATTACCATGTACTATTTTGTGAATTCTTGGAGAACTTCGGAACTATTTATTCTAAGTAAATAAGTAAATTGCTAAAGGGATTTTATACACAATAATTAAATGGATGATTTTCTGAGAGTATGTTAATTAAATTTAACCCCCCCCCCCACTATCCCCAGAAAATTGTGTATTAAAGTATGAAAGATTAAAAACTCACAGAACAAAATTTGTTATATTTTATAAATATTTTAAAGAAGGAAAGAATAAATTTTATATAATTTAATACATTTTTAACATTTTTATTAGTTTTTATCTTCAATACTTATTCTAAATCACAAATTTAAATAACGTTACCAACTTCCCAAGTAGCACGTAATATTACGTGAGTATCGCAGTAATATTACATTCAATATTGGTAATATTACGGATTGATGTTACAGTAATATTACTGTGACATTAAAATGTCCGCGTCAAGGTAATATTACAAATCTTCTTGTAATATTACATTAATATTACAAATATGTAATACAATATGTAGAAGACTTTCTAAAATATATTCTAAGAGCTAAGTAGCCGAGTGGTTTAAGGCATCTTCCTACATGGTCAGCTTACAAAGGTTCAAGACTCGGTCCCTTAAAATTTTTTATACATTATATTTAATTGAAATATTACTATAATGTCACTGTAATATTACTGTAATATTACTTTGTAACATTACTGTAATATCACTTTGTAATATTACCTCAATATTACCTTGTAATATTACCTTGACGCGGACATTTTAATGTCACAGTAATATTACTAAAACAAACTGTTTTTATCTTCAAATGTGCATCAAAATCTTCGTCTATATAAACAACAAACATGATAGAAAACACAAGGCGCTGTCACCTTGAACGAAAATTTTATACGAAATGTCCATCTTGGGGCCCTGTCCATCTTGAGGCCCTCTCCCCTACGTTTACAAAATAAACAACCTAGAAGGTTATGTTTGACATGTAAACAAACCTACTTTATTTTGTAAGATTAAGACTTACCTTATAATTTTACTCAAAAATAAACTTCGGACATGACAATCACTTATGCATATGTGCATATATGTATATGCGTTGGTGCATCTAATTACTCAAAACGATATACACTTCACTCATGCAGAAGTTTACACATAGGCGCCTCATAATAACAATCTGCATTTCGTCTCTCTCAATTTCGGGGATAAAGGAAATAGAACAAACCAATCAGAACTTGCTTTCCAATATGAGCAATTATCTGATTGGTCTATTCTGGTCGATTTTTCTAAACCCCCTGAACCTACGCCTTTGAGCGCCTACAGAAATGTCTAGTGTCTCTTTCCATCTATAAGCTACCTAATGCATTTGTCTCTTTTCCTGTAGACGTAGCGTCTACAGAAATGTCTAGTGTCTCTCTCAATCTTTAACCTACCTAATGCATTTGTCTCTCTCGCTTGCACAGCGTCTACAGAAAACAGCTAAGTAATTTCTTATATAGGATATGTGGGCAATTTAATGTAAAAACATGTCAAAAACTCTCGTTTTTTAAAGTTTGACTGCTTAATTGACAGCTGGCAACTATCAATATTACATATTGCTATTTGGATTGACCTTAGTGTTCTTAAATTACATTCTAGGAGTAAATTAATGTAAAATTCTATAAAACTGTCGACTTTAAAAAATTGACAGCTTTATTGACAGCTGGCAGCTGTCATACCTTATTTTTGACATCGGATTCGAGTTCAGCACCTTAAAAACCATAAATATACATATTGTCAAAGGAAAAGATTAATGAAAAGAAAAGTTATTATACAAAATGTGCAAAAGTGCATTTATCCTATGTAAAACCCCATGTAAACTTTAACCCTTTGGTGGCACGCGTTAATATTAATTGATTGGGCTGTCCTTGTGCACATTTCATTTTTTTCACATTCTAAAGCAAATTCAGCCTGGGAACCTAAGAAATTCCAACTTTCGCAAAATGACGGACACCCTAGTACATAGTCATGTAAATATTTATTTTTCATGTTGTTTAATTTCTTCCTAATAATATTCGAGAAATATATACTTATTGATAAATGTAAGCAAACTTTCTTTTATGAGTGAAGAATTGATGGATTGTTAATTGAGTAAGAGGGAAGAATTTAAGATTTGGGGGTATCAAAGCTTCACGCAAGTAGGCAAGAATTTCGTTGATTAGTTAATTACACAGCCCCACAAAAAAAAAGTGTCATGTACTTTTGACTGGAATACCCTAGCCCTATGTATTATGACGCGCTGAACACGAATCCGAAGTCAGTTTTGCTCCATCACGTCAGGATTTTTTCCTAACCTCAAAATCAATAAAATCACACTTTTTGTTCATTAGCATGTGAACCCGACTTAACATTAATACATGCCTAGGGCGAATAGAAAGCTTGGATTGTGACCTTTAAAACGCTTTTTTAAAAATTGTTCTACGCTGATTTTTAACGAAGTTATGATGTTTTATTTAAAATCATTTTTTTCCATTACACCATACCACATCAATAATTAAAGTGTTATTTACATTTGGAAAAAATTTATATTTTAAATAAAACATCATAACTTCGTTAAAAATCATCGTAGAACAATTTTTAAAAAAGCGTTTTAAAGGTCACAATCCAAGCTTTCCATTCGCCCAAGGCATGTATTAATGTTAAGTCGGGTTCACATGCTAATGAACAAAAAGTGTCATTTTATTGATTTTGAGGTTAGGAAAAAATCCTGACGTGATGGAGCAAAATGGACTTCGGATTCGTGTTCAGCGCGTCAAAATACATAGGGCTAAGGTATTCCGGTCAAAAGTACATGACACTTTTTTTTTTTGTGGGGCTGTGTTATGAGCTGTTCTTGAGTTTCAATGTTTATAAATTGCACCACACTCTAAAGACCTGTAGAGTATTTTAGAGGTACGTAATTAATTAGTGGTCAAAGATGATTCAAGTTTTAGTGTCGTGTATATTAAATTCTTTTATTTTTTTTTATATATAGTGTGGTGTTTTAAAAATAATATTAACTTTGACTTGTCTGCAAGTCATCATTGCATTTGGATCTAAGGATATAAAAATGTCATAATCAGATGATTAAACATCTTGAAGCTGAGATGCAGATGAATTCTACTGATCCCCAAGAATATTCTGCTAAGGTCGGAAGCAAAAAGATTGTTTATTAACTATCATCTTATTCAACTCTACAATTTGGGATAAGTTAATTTTATTTTATTTGACTGCTATCGAATATATATATTATCATGGCTCATGATTGACTCTATCAAAAATATTCCTCATAATTGGATTTTAATTTATACATTTTCTATTTTGATTAAGATTATAAAATTGTCATTATTTTTTTTTACTTGTGATTGTATTCTCGTATTTTATAAAAAGACAATTTCAGGCCTGAATCGTGCAATTATTGGTTGATAATTTTATGTTTAGAATGCGTATATGTTTTCGAAGTGACCAAATTCTGATATTATTATTGAATCTACATTTTGATAATTAAATTATATGGACGGAAATAGAATATTTTAGTCTCAAATTCTTTTCTATTATTTATTGTAGCCTTTTTAAATTCAAAAAATGAATTTATGTACAAATTTAAATATGAAATTTGTTACATTAGTTTATTCTACTTTTTACAGGCAACTGCATATATGCCGTTGTCATTAAAGCAGTTGGATGTACACGTTCTAAAAATGTTTAGAACCAAGTGATTCTATTAGATTTTTTAACGCTCTTTCGATTGGTAAATTTTAATTTTTAATGTTTTCAAGATTTGGCCTTGATTTCGCAAAATTAAAAATAAATTTGTTATGTTTGTTACATCCGTAACCTTATTAAAATTTACATTATTCTTGTGAACTCAATGAATAAAAACCTACTTTTTGTTTGATTGAATTTGATATTCAAAGTACAATCGCTCGATAATAGGAGTGGTCATTGACACACGCTGGTCCTTTCACTTTTTAGACTCTGCGATGTGACTTCGCATCAATGCGATTGTACTCAGACTAGGTTTCCTTTTTAACATATTACTGTTCTAAGCAATTCGTAATTGGACGAAAATAAGAGTGCGTCTCGACTTTGTAACTTTTTTGTGGCCAAAAGGTTATAATAATGCCAGGTGGTTCAATATCGATCCGACGTGTACCAATACATTCAAATATTTTATAACAAATAAACTAACGCACACTAACATGATATTTCGCGGACGCTCCTTGAAAAACATCTATAATTAATAGCTTACGATACGCCAAAATACAAAAGACTTAGCTTGCTCCACTTAAATTACGTTCAATACGGTAATAAAGCAATAACTTAATAAATAAGAATCAATGACGCGACGAGACCACGGCAAACTTAATCAACATAAAATTAATCAACTAGCAACATTTTTAAACTTAAGGCATCTTTCGAGAATTTACACTTCAGTCCCCGGCATTGTCACAAGCGATCCGCATTTTTCTTTATTCGTCGACTCAACTAAAATTTATTACAATTTTATATCAAAATTCTCGGTGACGCGAATGGGAAAAAATTTACATTTCACTAGTGTATCATTATTTATAAAGATAAATGCGATAAAAGAATCACGAACTTCCGAAAAATGCGTTCACTATTCGCGAGAAAAAGAAGCTGAGAAACGGAGACATTTTGAATTGCTAGAAAAGAGCACATTTTCTCAATAAGGAAATTACCTATTACTGAATTTTTATTTTCAATATACAAAGAAAAACATACAAAAAAAATGTGCTGACTCTAGTACTCAGATATAGAGAAATCGACTTACTTTTATTCGTTGTATTTCACGATCCGGGTCTGGCCAAGCCTCTTCTTCCGCACCGGTTCGACGCCGCAAGCTCTGCACAGGTGAGCCTCCTCGAGGGCTCTTTACAGTCGCAACGCAAAAATCTCAGTCTGAAGCTCAAAAAGTCTCATTGTCTCAGAGCCGGTCCGCGCTTCTTCCTAACCTAACCTACAATCTGACGCGCGCTAAACAAAGTCGCGCAGCGCCACGGCGGGAATTTCAATTCAAATTCAAAAATCTGAATTTTCTCAAAATTCTATAAATTATTAAAACGATAAATTACGCTAATATAAACGAACGCTAACGAGACTTCGTTTTCTTTCTTCCTCGTCGATTTCGGTGAGTTGACCTGGGGTTCCTCTGGTTCTTACGATAGTGAGGGACTAGTTGACGATACTTTCAGCCTGTCAATTTCTCTTTTCTGATTCTTCTTAATATTTAAAAACTCGCAGACATCGACTCCTTTTTGAATTTAAAATTCTTGTTACCTTAGCGGGCTAAACGAACCACAATCTCGTTTAACACACGTAAGGTAATTTCCAGAATATTTCCTAGCCGTCTTCTCAGATTAATATGAAACTCAAATAATCTGATTTCAGCTACGATAGAAAAATTGAAAAACCATGATTGTATGAAATTTTAGTCTAAAATTAAATAATATTATAATCTGTGTGACGTGTCAAAATGTCACGTCACAAGATATACACCTCGTACCTCCTAAAAAGTCTGTAACGCAAAAAAGTATTTAGTCTTAATCGTCCCCTTGAAAAGTACACATCGTTCGCGAAAGATAGTCAGAACCGTCCCTTTAACCCGTTGTGGTCACCCGGGGTGTAGGACACCCCAGGACTACTTTGCGTTCAATGTCTTTGAAACCACGCATAAAAACCTTTAATCTTCAAAATAAATATACTTTTTGCATAATACATGGCATATATGGATATATCATAAAGAAGTAGAATGACAGCGTTTTTGCGGCCTGGGGTGCTAAAAACCCAATGTGACCATTTATAGGTGTGACCACTACGGGTTAAGGTATACGCATAATACCTCTCGAAAATCTGTAACGCGAAAAGTTTTAAGTAGAAATTAACTCCTGACGGTATAACCATCGAATTTCGTGAAAAGATATATATTAAATCAAAATTGTGTGTTTTGTTCTTTATGAGAAATTACTCCAAATTGTAAGTTCTCAACTTAATTATTTAAAATAGAGTGTTTTTAAAGACAAACTAAAACCGTATCAATATTTCCTTCTTCCTTTTTTTCTTTCAATTATTTGAACTCATTAAATAAACCGAGTGTATTCAACGTTTACCATCCTTCATCTCCACCATTGGAAAAATCAACATCGGATCCGAAATACTAATTCAGTGACTGGTAGGAAAATTGCAACTGGTTCAAAATATTAAAATTTAAATTTGTGAAAAAATATCGGACATTTAGCTCCGCCGGGATTCGAACTCGGGTCTTTCATTTGCTAGATTTGTAGCTTAGTTGGTTTAGAGCAGTCATCTAGCAAATGAAAGACCCGAGTTCGAATCCCGGTGGAGCTAAATGTCCGATATTTTTTCACAGATTTAAGTTTTAACAATTTAATCCGAACGATTTTCAACTTGATTTAAATATCATTTAATATTCCTAGAATTGTCGAAATAAAAGTCGGTATAGTAGGTTTCGTCACACAAACCAAGTGGACAACTTGCTTGCGACTGAAAAAGGTTCGACGTCATAATTCTGGGAAAAATTTGAATGGTTCAAAATAGTTCGAGAAATTGAAGTTAAACCAGTATCACCCTAGTAAGAAGGCCGGCATTGAAGCGTTTCAATGCCTTTTAATCCCGTTTTTGGGTGAATGCCTTTAAATACCTACGAACGCATTAATTGGCATTAGCATTAGCTCGTTTTTGGTCGAATGCCTTTCAATAACAACAAATGTATTAGTAGGCATTGCATTGGAATGCTGAATATTGTAAAGGTTATGTTTCACTGTGACTATTGTCATTATAAATATTTTGAAGTTTCTTTTTAAAATATGTTAATAATTAACTTCACTTATTTTATAGTATCAGACAAAATGAAATGTAATCACAAAATTTACGATTTAATGTTATTTTCTTCCCATGTTTTACATGTAAGAAAAATGACAAAATGACTTAAAACATTATGTTTCCTTTCACGCTTACATTATTCACAGGTCAAATATTATCGTTAAAGACGAAATCACTTATTTTATTACTTTAAATAACAGGATTTAGTTAAAATAGAACTAACGAAACAGAATGGGACGATGCCATGACGACGCGTTGCAAAGTATGAAATGCAACATATGGCGTGCTTTTTAATCTGACGCAGGAATTGAACGGCATTAAACCTAATGGATGCTCGAACAGCATTTAATGGCATTCACTAAGTCAACACTTTATCTCAGTTTTGGCATTGAATGGCATTCAACTTTTCATTCCCACGTATGGTATTGAAAGGCATTGACTCAATTCAACACTTTATCTCTATTATGGCATTCAATGGCATTTAAATGTTTTTCAATATTTTCAGGGATTAAATGGGATTGAAACAAGTTGAGTTATAACCAAATGAGGGCATCAAAAATGATTCAGGACAAAAACGGGATTTATTGGCATTTAAAGGCATTCAAACGTTTGTTTTTTTAAATGCCAAACAATGCCTTTTAATCCTCAACTTCTTACCGGGACCCTAAAATCTATGAGAATTCAATCTTAACCTACTGAGTCTACTGAAGAGTTTCAAATAACTTAAAAAGGAAAATAATTTTATATCTGAATATAATTAACGTTTTCAAAAAGAGTTTTTGAATTAACCCTTTTATTTGCCTTTAAGGAGGATCATGAAATTAAGATTTATAAGATGTTGGGATTAATTTATTGCTAATCTGGATTTGATTGACGACTTTAAATTCTGAGGAAAACAAAATTGACTGTTATCACGCGCACACCTTTCCCACACTAAAAGTCACTGACTGTTCTTTAGTTCTATAATAATGGAATAAGGTGTGTTGCTCTACTTATTTAGACATAACATACCGTTTCTAAAATAATTTTAAAAAGTAAATAAAAAAATAATTAACAAATTATTAAAGAAGTTGAAAGAATAAATAAAATTTCATTATCCTCTAGAAGTGGGTTACTAATAACTCTAAATCAAACGATAATTTCCCAATCTAGTACTAATCAAGGGGATTCAAGCGGATGAGACTCAATTTTAACAGATTTTGGGTTGGGAAATCTGGCTAACTCTACTAATAATTTTGAATGTGTTTTAAAAGAACAGAAATTATATAATTCGATAGAAGATACAGTGCAGTCCAGCAGGATTTGCCCACCCATCAGAATTTTTGTCTTTACAAGAAGTTTTATATTTTCTTAACTAATAAAGATCAAACAATTAGTCATAAGTCTAGAACGGTTGATGTTGTAAAAAAATTGTTAAAAACAAAAATGTGTCTTTTTATGTGTAGCATTAGAAAAAAATATTTAGAATTAAAAAACAAAAAATTTTTGTTTATCCTATTTTTAAAAAACTCCTAAATGTTTACTTTATTACTAAGACTAAGGCTTATTCACCATACCGATCGATAATGCCTCTGGCTAATGATTGTATTAACTAATAAAATAACTCAGAAGGTTACCGTATAAGGCAATGTAAATAATGAGTTAAAAGAGAGGTGCGAATCTACGAAAATTCAACTCCCCTTGAAGCAACTTTTATCTATTAAAAAGGACTATATAAAGTCCTATGAGAGTCTGTGTCAGATCAGTCTAATTCAAACCCCATCAAGTGTGTATCAATTTTCTACAAGTAACATCAGTTCTTATTTAACCCCAGAATCTCTGTTCATCAATTCTTCGAGTGGTCAACTATCCATGTACCAGTTACCTGTCATATCACTACAAGTAAACTACCAAATTTTAGTTCAATCCCTCCAACGTGTTGTCAACTATCTTCATGACAAACACTTTACGCCAACGTTCGCCAAGCACTCCATAACATTTAACTGACTGGTTGCCAGTACCTTCCCAGAGTTCAACCAACCTTCGGTCAACTTCTCAGCTGGATAGTTGTCAATTTCAAATCAAAACCGGACCAGCATTACTCAACCTCTATACCTGAGATTTGACCAAGCATCTCCATCTTAAATTAAAAAGTAAGTTCAAACACTTTTAATCCCTTGTTCCTTTCCTAATTCCCTTATCTCATTTCTTTTCTAAATAAATAATCTGTTTCAGATTATTCACACTCTGACACCAGCTCTCGCTGCTCTCTTAATTCCTAGGATATTAAGATCGGTATCGTCAAGCCTTTGTGTAAACAATAAACTCTGAACTTGTGCAAATGTCTCTCTATTCATTTTTTTCGTACATCTAACCCTCACTGTTCAACCACCGATTGAATTACAAATAATTTATTTGTGTTACATTAATATGGTTTATCGTCCTGTGTGTACCCTCCTACTTTTAACTTTAACCTTCTTTAATTTAAGTTTTAATTCAATTTTTACTTTTAAGTTTTAAAATAAATATTCATATTTATTATTGTATTAAAATACATAAATAACTATATTAATTGAAATTTAGATTCTCTAATTAAAACAGGTATACTTATATAGTTAATTATTTCAATTAATTTTTATCTAAGGTATATTTTTATATAAAAATAAATGCTAATATTTCTTCTATCGATCTGTCCGTCAATTTTTAACAGTTGTTTATTATAATTAATTAAAAATAAGTTAAGTTACTACAAATTAAGTTAATACAAATTTTAACTTTAAAATTTAACTTTAATTTCACATAAATTTAATATTCTTTGTTTACATTTAAAATTTTACCTAATTCACAAAAAATGTTGATTCCATCAAGAATTTCACTTTTGCGCCAAATTTCGTACTGTTAAACATAAAACATGAAGTTATCTCTTTGTAAATGTAAACAAATAATTTTACATTTACAGTAATATTCAACATTTGCCATTTTATACATTTCATGAAAATATAAAATTCTACATTGAATCAAAAATCTTTTTTGAATTATACAAAATTTTACAGTTATGAAAAGGAGATTCAATCAATGTGAAATTTATAGTGTAAAAATTAAAAAATTATAAAAGAAAGAATACATAGTCTCCAAAGTCTGTAAAATTTTCTACTTTTCATTTAATTTTTAATTAAATTTAATTTCTAATTAATTTGATTTTCAAATTCCACTAATATTTCCCTAAATGACAAAAAGATTTTATCTCTGTCGCTGTTAAGGTATTTCTTCGATGGGCAGTCCCTGACAAAAGTTAGTATTTTAGTTAATAGCGATTATTAATTAATATAATTTATTTCTTAACTTATCATAGACTATGAATAGTTGATCAGATATCGGCCAATAGTTTTTTAATGCGAAGATTTCAAAAATTAACAAAAGTTGCTAAATTTTCAACGTTTTTTAAAGATACCTTTTTCACAAGTCTATATCTTTTCTTACCATTTTTTAAAAAGTGGTACAATTTAGGTAAATAATAGCTTATTTTCTTGAAAAAAACAAACTTTACAACTTCACCTCGTCAGATTTTTGAGAAAGTGGATAATTTTTTAAATACAGCAGTTTGTTTATAAATATATTTCTTAATTTTTCTAAATATTTTTAAAGATACCTTTTTCACAAGTCTATATCTTTTCTTACCATTTTTTAAAAAATGGTACAATTTAGGTAAATAATAGCTTATTTTCTGGAAAAAAACAAACTTTACAACTTCACCTCGTCAGATTTTTGAGAAAGTGGATAATTTTTTAAATACAGCAGTTTGTTTATAAATATATTTCTAAATTTTTCTAAATATTTTTAAAGATACCTTTTTTTAAAAAATAGTACAATTTAGGTAAATAATAGCTTATTTTCTTGAGAAAAACAAACTCTTCAACTTCACCTGGTCAGATTTTTAAAAAAGTGGATTATTTTTTAAATAAAGCAATTTGTTTAAAAATATTTAAAAAAATTTAGAAATATTCTTATAAACAAACAGCTGTATTTAAAAAATTATCCACTTTCTCAAAAATCTGACAAAGTAAAGTTGTAAAGTTTGGTTTTTTTTCAAGAAAATAAGCTATTATTTACCTAAATTGTACCATTTTTAAATTGTATCAAGCCTAGCTAAAGTCTAACTCAAGACTGTCCCAGGGCTGGCTTAAAACTGGCTCAAGACTAACTCAAGACTGGTCCAGGTCTGGCTTAACACTGGCTAAAGCCAGGCTCAAGATTAACTTAAGACTGGCCCAGGTCTGGCTTAAGACTGGCTCAAGACTAATTCAAGACTGGCCCAGGTCTGGCGCTTAAGATTGGCTAGAGCCTGGCTATGTTATATATATATATATATGGTCGATTCTTGCGTAACTGCCCGATTTCAAGATAAGTTTTGGTAAAAAAAAATTTTTTTTATTCAATGTTTCTCTGCACTTATTTTTCTTATTAGGGTGTAATATAAGTATATTTTAAACGATTTTACTACAACTATATTTATACGAAAATAATAGCAAATTTTTTAAAATTGGCTGCCATGTGGAGCTGAACCGCATTCTTTTATTGCAAATATATTGTCCAAATAAAAATTTCTTTTTGATATTTTGCTAAAACGAAAATAAATAATAAATTCATAAATTATTTAATATTTTAACAGTATTTTAGATATTAGTTAACATATATAAAATTTGTTTGATAAATTTTGCCACTTTTAGGATCTGGTTATGATGAAATAATTAAGATGTTATATTATTTCCATTTAATTAATAAAGTTGACGTTTCGGCCTCGGATAGAGCGCCATCATCAGAACTTTTTCTTGTTTATTTAAATTAAAAAAATGATGTTACATGAAGAGGAGAACGATGAGAACATTTTTGATAATATATCAATAAAATATATTATTGACGTGTAGATCAAAGAATGTATGTAGTCGTGTACTCCTCTACCTTAAGAAGATCTTTTCTAAAATGTATGGCTGTTTTTTCTTAAGGATTTTGATGTTAATTGTGTATTCAAATTGTTGAATTTTTAGTTGTTTCGGAATAATTGATACAAAAAAGATGTTTGATTGATGTTTGATTCAATCAAACATCTTTTTTGTATCATATATAAAATTTTATAAAAGAACAGCAAATACAATATTTAATAATGAATATTTCGTTTTATTTTTTGGATAATTTGAAATCGAGATCGAGCAGTGTAATCCGGCATTGCTAAACTACTTTATAGAATAATATTTTAAAATAACCACCACAGATAAAAAAGTTTCTCTGCGTGAAGCACACTGAACACTTCATATAGGCCATGGAGCTGAAATTTTACTTGATACCATGGAGCTGAAATTTGACGTTTATTCTAACCTCACTTCCACAATATTGCAAAATAAATCTATTCCTTCTGCAGATCGCTTGTTTCACATTAAAACTTAAACAAAATGGTAACAATACTATCAAATAGTTGTTACAGTAATATAATAGTAATGACATGGAACTGAACGCTTTTTTTGTACACATGCGATTTTCAAAAAATAATTTTTTTTTAAGCAAAAATTTTTCTTTTTTAAAACTTTTTTCGCATGTGATTTAGTGCTAATGGATCAAAATTAAGATTTAACTTATTAGAAGGCGTAATAACTAAACACATAATACCTTAATTATAAGTCTACAGAATACGTTCAAAAATTGGAAAAATTGAGAGACAAAATATTTTTACAGATTTTTAAGTATGAAAAAGGTATTATGAAGTGTGTTACGTATGTAACCTTTATTAATATTATTATATGAGTACATATTATTTATTAATTCTTACTCATATATATATTCCTGAATTTATACCGTGAATAAAAACACATAAGAATACGGGTAGCAAACAATGTAAATCAATAACGTTTATCATGACTCTTCTCATCGCATTGATTGTACAAAATAGAGAAACACCCTAAATTCATACCATATAAGGTAACGTGCAAGGAGTTTTATAATAAAGGTGGTAATCAATAGAACCTGTACTCTTTCTGAAACGACTTCGAAATGTCCCGAAATGATATCGATTAAAAAAGACTATATAAAGTGCTGTGCGACATGAAAAAGACCAGTCTAATTCAAACCCCGGAACTCTGATTATTAAATATTAATACCAAGTCTGATTCAACCAGAAACTCTGTTCGACAACCATCTCAATTGACTACATTGTCAATTTTCTACGAACAGTATTTCAACCAATTTACTGTATAAAGTTCAACGGGTTAGTTGCCAATATCTGGCCAGTGTCCGGCCAACATTGCAGAAAATTCTCATCTGGATGATTGCCAGTATTCTGCCAAGTTTCACAAAACATCAAGCACAATTCTCAGCTGGCCGGTTGCCAGTATCCTGCCAAGTTTCAACCAACATCACGACCATACTCAGCTGGCTGGTTGCCAGTTTCCTGCCAACGTCGGACCAACCTCGGATTTTTATCATAGCCGCCTGATTGCCGGTTTGTTGTCAACCAAGGTTCAACAACCATTTGCAACATTGGTTCCTGAGACTTGACCAAAAGTTCTTCACATTTAAAATAAAAGTAAGTACAAACATTTTAATCTTTCGTCTCTTAACTCATTTCTTTTCTGAACGTATAATCTGTTTCAGATTATCCGTACTCTGCCACTAGTTCTCGCCGCTCTCTCGACTCCTCAGCACTTTAGATTTCTATCGTCAATTATCCCTTGTGTAAACAATAAATTCAGATATATATAATGTACAAATGCCTCTCTATTCATTTACCTGTACACCTTACCCTCACTGTTCAAACCACCGATTGAATAAAAGATATTTTTGTATGTTATGTTTTCCATGACGTAACAAGTGCAATATAAACCTAAGATGTTTATAAATATAGAAACTTTATGCTTGAAAACGGCTGAGTTATAATAATGATATTTTCACGGAAAATTATTAAATTAAATTTAACATTTTGCAAAAGGGACACGCCACGGAGCTGAAATTTCAGCAGTTATAATGCAATATAATAGAAGTTATAATATATATTTATGTATATTTGGTTTTCAGTTACTCTCATATATACCTTTAAAATTCACTACCCTACTAGAAGTAAAGAGATAGAAATCTTATCACTTTTTATCTTTTCTTATCCTTGTTATTGAAAGAGATGCAGAAAAGATATCATTTTCAAACTCGACTCAATATCTCCTTATATCTTTTTATCGACCCCAATCTCTTTCAATCTCTACCTTAATCACGATGACCAGCTTATCGCCATTAATCGCCTTTTCCCTATAACTTTCAATCTCTAATCTTTACCATCCTATGCCTTTCTATTGCTTCCAATCTCTTTCAATCTCTACCTTAATCATAATGACCAGCTTATTATTAATCACCTTTTTCCTATAACTTTTAATCTCTATTCTATACCTTTTTATCCAGTCCTATCCCTACCTTAATGGACATAGCGAGTTATCGCTTTTAATCACCTTTTTCTATAACTTTCAATTAATTTCTAATACCTCTATATTATTTCCAAACCCCACCTGAATGAACATGATGAGCTTTCCCTTTTAATCACTTTTCACCAATACTTTTCAATAACCTATAACATATCCAAATATTTTTTGCTATTCCACACTAACCAGCATCATCAGTTATCGCTTTTAATCACCTTTCTTCTATAACTTTTAATCTTTCACCTATTACCTTCTATCCCTTCCTATCCCTTCCTATCCCTTCCTATCCCTTTCTATCTCTTTCTATCACTTTTTATCCCTTTCTATCCCTCTCTATCTCTTCCTATCCCTTTTAATCCCTTTCTATCCCTACTTATACTTTCACATCCCCAACTGAAAGAACATGATCACTCACTAGATTACTGAAAGTAATGAAAGGAAAGTGATTAAAAGCGAAAAATGATCATGTTAATACAGGTGGGATAAGAAAATATAGAAAGGGATAGAAAGGGATAGAAAAGGATAGAAAGAGATAGAAAGGGATAGAAAGTAATAGGTGAAAGATAGAAAGTTATTGAAGGAAAGTGATCAAAAGCCATAAACCGATAATGCTGGTTAAGAGAAGAATAGCAAAAAATATGTGTATATGACATAGGTTATTGAAAATTATAGATGAAAAGTGATTAAAAGGGAAAGCACATAGTGTTCATTCAGGTGGGGGTTGGAAATGATGTGAAAGTATTAGACATCAATTCAAAGTTATAGAAAAAGATGATTAAAAGCGATAACTTGCTATGTCCATTGAAGTAGGGATAGGTCGGGATAGAAAGGTATAGATTAGAGATTAAAAGTTATAAGAAAAAAGTGATTAATGGTGATAACTCATCATAATGATTAAGGTGGAGATTGAAAGAGATTGGAGGCAATAGAAAGGGATAGGATGATAAAGATTAGAGATTGAAAGTTCTAGGGAAAATGTGATTAATGGCGACAAGCTGGTCATGGTGATTAAGGTGGAGATTGAAAGAGATTGAAGGCAATAGAAAGGGAAAGGATGGAAAAGATTAAAGATTGAAAGTTATAGGGAAAAGGTGATCAATTGTGAAAACTGATAATTATGATTATGGTAGAGATTGAAAGAGGTTTGAGGTCAATAGAAAGGGTGAAGAAGGTATAGAGTCGGGATTGAAAATTATACGTTTTCTGTGCCTCTTTCTATAATAGAGATAAGAAAAGATAAAAAGTGATAAGATTTCTATCTCTTTATTTCCAGTATAGATCTCCAAAAATATAAATAATATGTGGGATAGAAAAAGATAGAAGAGGAAGATTAAAAAAAATGGAAGTAAGAGTGATAAAAGACAGTCAAGTAAAGGAGTAATATATAGTGTATCGTTCGTTAGCTCAATTGGTAGAGTGTTTAGGTTAATGCGCACGAGGTTAGGGGATCGCTCCATCATAGCTGACGATTTCTCAGTATTATACGCGTTAAATATTAGATTAATTTTAGTATATATAGACATATATACTACCATACAAAATAACTAAAGCAATTGGGTATTTAAAAAAGTAGATAAGCGAAAAGATAGATGGAGATTAAATTTTTAAAGAAGAGGAAAGGGAATAGAAACGGATACAAATTCAAAGCGAACAGAGAAAAGATATAAAGAGGTAGAAGTTTAGAGATAGAAAGATATTGTGTTGTGGGAATGCAAAGTGGATATATGGAAGGGATAGAAAAAGTGTAATCTCTTTCTATCCTCATATTTCTTTCCCTTTTTATCTTTTTACTCTTAGCAGGGTAATACACTTTAGAATATATTTTTAATTTAGGTGTATTTTTTCAACGCCGCCAAGTAGGACAGTTACGTAAGAATCGCCCATATATGTCATAAGACATGACATATATATATATAGCTATAGGTATATATATATATATATCAGAAGGCTCAAATATTGTGTTTTTACTTTTTATATTTTGACTTATTGTTAGTTCACAAACAGTTTTGGTATGTGCTTCCTTCTACCAACGTTCAACGCAAGCTTGTAGGCATGTAATTGAAAGATGAAATCACTTGGATCCGTTAAACTTTGCGTCGCTAGTGTTTACGGTATTTTCCTCCGAAAGAACTTGGAGGAAAAAAAAATTAATAAATGAATTAAAATCGAATAAATTGTTTATGGAGTGAAATTAATTGATCCATAATAGATAAGGAATAAGAGGGATCTATTTATGCAAAATAATTGTATATTTTTACATGTTCTTTGTTTATTTATATTGTTTAAAAAATTTAATTTATTTCTGTTCCATCATTAAAAAAACATTGCTGTCAATAGATGTTTATAGACATAAAGTTTCAAAACTTTCTTTCATAATTAGTATAATCAAGGCATCATAATGTTTTTTTTTGCTAAATTCGCTTGGTCCTAGAGGACGAAAAACACGTTTAGAGCTCAAAGATAGTTAGTTCACACCCCTTTTTTGGTAGAAGCATACATTAAGCTTACATAATCTAAAATTTGTTAACAATGTTCGCTTTTAATCAATCACGGTTTATAAACCTGCCTTGTAGGTAAAAGTTATGTCAAATAGAGGTTGTCTAATCCCTAAGCTCCAATCGCTCTCGCAGCGAAATACCTTAAACAAAATATTCTCAAATATTTTATAAATTTACTTTTATTGTATCGCATGTATTAGTTCCATAACCTAATTGACTGAACTTATAAATTACCGAACTTATATTTGCCCGAAATTTAATTATCCGAATTCGTAATTCTCTTAATTTGAATTTGTCAGAATTTGTAATCCTCGAAATCGTATTTTATTTATTAATTGAAGTTCCTAGGGCTAAAGTATTTGTTGGTACTCTAAACTCCAAACTTGTGATTGCCTGAACTTTTACATAACTAAAATCGCATTTTTCAAAACATTCAATTACTAGAAATTTCATTTGTCCGAACACTAAAGGCCAGGTTACTCTGAACAATTTTGAAAAAATCGAAATTTTTTTTTATAAATTGCTACTGTATACTCGTAGAAATAGCATAGAATTAGTCCCGAAGGTCAGGAAGACCAAGAAGCAGGTATAAAAGAGTGGGGAGCAAGGCACTTTGCTGATAGGGCCAAAAACAGACGCGTTGATCGAGCTGAGCTAGAAGCTACTGAAGCGTCTAAGGATCACAGAACTGCTTTACGAAATGTAAGAATTATTCAGAATGATGCTTACGAAGACGAGGAAGGAATTGTGTATGCAGCTGGAATGGATATGTAAGTAAAATTAACTTTTTTACGATTTTTCACGAATAAAAACTTTGAACTGATTTTTCTCCGAACCACGTTTTTTCGCATGGAAAACCAGAAATATTCATTATTATTTAAAAAAGTTATAAACAATTAAAAGTGAAAAAAAGGTTGAAAAAATTCAAAAGTCCGCCATTTTGTTTTTTTCAATTGAAAATGTTTCATTCTGCTTGAGGCCATAGCCAATTCGATACAGAACATGAAACCGTTTTGTTTTTTGCTTTCAGATAATTATTTTTCAAGAAATTATGTCATCCATCTACGAAGTAGATAACTTTCAGCAGCCATTTTCAAGACCGCCATTTTGAAAAAAAAAAAATTTCAAGTAACTAAATTTGCATTTTTTTCAATCTTTGAAATCACCGAACTCGTATTTAGCGAAATATTAAACGACCCACATTTAGAACTGTAAGAACATCTAAATCACTGAATTTATATTTGTCCAAACTTTAAAATAACCAAACTTATATTCTTAAAAATTTTGAAACACCCGAATTTGCATTTGTCCGAACTTTGAAATCACTGAACTCACGTTTGGTTGAATTTTAAATTCTCTGAATTTGCATTTGATTGAACTTTTAAATGAACGAACTTGCATTTATTCGAACTTTCAAATTACCAAATTTGCATTTGTCATATATTATATCGATCTTTCTTAAATAAAATTTTTACTTTTTTTTTAAATACTATATTCTTTCTTACGATATTTGCTTACAATTTATTTTTGACAATTGTCGAAAAAAAGGAAACTGTAAGAAATCAATATTTAGTCAACATTTAAGGAAGCTTAAGTTAAACAGATCTTTCTATTGATAGTTCAGGGAATTCTAACGATTTTCGTGACAAAAGATAAAATAGAATTCAGAATAATAGTAATATAATTATTACAACCCTATTCCCGTTACATTATACTCTATAAGCTGCCCTTCATTTATTCATATGTTAAAATGAAATCAAGACCTTTTTTTTAGTACCTTATGAATACAGATACAAAGTTTTTAAAAAATCTGAAGAAAATCATTTTACGGGAATAATACTTTTAAAGTAAATTATATATAAATTAAACAATTCTTGATTTACAAAAAATAAAATTTATAATGTTATTAAAATAAAAAATTATTCTTTTGCGTTTAGACGTTAGTTTTTCAGTTTATGAATTTAAATAATTATAAAAATTTATTATGATGTAATTATTTCTCCCATAAGAATAATCTAGTCAATGTCATTAACATTTTATTAAAACTATTTTGTGCGCCTTGGGTCAATTTTGTGCACGCGAGGTTTTTAATGAATAAAATATTTATATTCAGTTGCTTAAGTTTGCTACTTGCTATAAATATTTTATGATATCTAAACTACAGAGAGTTTAAAAGTGTTTCTAAAGGTATTAATAATACTTGTTGACCATTTAGTTGTGATGATGTATACGTGATGCGCTAACTTTTTATTGCATATTTTAAGAAAAAGTGTAAAAAACTAAAAAACCAGGATTCGGTGGGTTATTTTGTGCATTCTTTAAGGTATTTCTCCGATGGGCAGTGCCTGACAAAAGTTAGTATTTCAGTTAATAGCGATTATTAATTAATATAATTTATTTCTTAACTAATAATTGACTATGAATAGTTGATCAGATATCGGCCAATAGTTTTTTAAAAAGAATTTTTTAAAAATTAACAAAAGTTGCTAAATTTTTAACGTTTTTTAAAGATACCTTTTTCACAAGTCTATATCTTTTCTTACCATTTTTTAAAAAATGGTACAATTTAACAAAATAATAGCTTATTTTCTTGAGAAAAACAAACTCTACAACTTCAAAAAAGTAAGAAAAGATATAGACTTGTGAAAAAGGTATCTTTAAAAAACGTTGAAAATTAAACAACTTTTGTTAATTTTTGAAACCTTCTTATTCAAAAACTATTTGCCGATATCTGATCAACTATTCATAGTCAATGATAAGTTAAGAAATAAATTATATTAATAATTAATCGCAATTAACTGAAATACTAACTTTTGTCAGGGACTGACCATCGGAGAAATACCATAAAATCAAGTTTTTTTCAATGATTTGTTTTGTAGTTAGTAAAAATTACTTTAGAATTTCGTTTTGAAACATTTTTGTCTTATTTTTGTTATAAAAGACAAGAAATAAGGTTAAAATTTGAGTTTTACATATGGTGCCTTAATAACCTCAAAAAAGTAATATTAATAATTACTTGCTTTTGAAGTTAATTTTAAATCTTTTTCTCTTAAAATAACTCAAGAAGTGTAATATAAGTTATTTTAAGTAAAATTTTCTTAAAGAAATAACTTTTGTTGTAAATTTACTTTTTTGTGAAATTTTAGTGTTTTACTTTCAAATTATTTTAACAATTCCTAGGAAAAAAATATTTCTGGCTTTGTTTTTCTTTATTGTACTCTTAAATATCTAGAAATAACACTTCATACAGTAAAAACGTTAAAAAAAATTTTTATATAACTTTATAAATAAGCAAACTTTGATGCACAAAATAGCCCCACCATGGGGTTTATTTTAAGCACAACTTTGAGTTTCTAGAACTCAGTTAAAACATTTTTTCTTGTCGGCTAACTCATAGGACACCTTAAGAAGGATGTCTACAACATAACTGAATAGATAAATTCTTTATTTTGTTAGATTCTGAATTTTAATAAAGCATAGAGTGGAAAAAGAGCGGTTTTGTGCACAAAATAGCCCCACTTGACGGTATGCCTCATATTATTATTAGCAGCAACTAATAATATTGATAGTTTTAATAATAATAATAATAATATTATTAATATATTAATAATGCAGAAAGCAGTTTTTCTGAACCCTCTTTGTCTGGTCTGACAGCACTATTCTTTGTAAATAAAATATACATCTTTAAAGGTAGCTCTACAGGTATTAAGATTCACCTACAGACTGTAAATTTTAATTGAACTGAAATCTTCTTTTTGGCAAATATTCAGCGAGAAACGATAGACAATTTCCTACTCTAATTTTGTAATTATTAATTAATTAAAGTTTTATTAATAAACAAATAATATGATAAAATTTGAAGTTTTTCTAACATATATTTTTGAATAAATTAATATCGAAAATAACTAAATAACCAATAGTGTTATGACAGTACCTGTCATATTTAAAATAAAAACCTTATTATAAAAGAAGAAAGATAAAAACACATTTTTAAATAAATTAAAAAAGAAATCATTTGAGTTTAGTCAAATGATTTCCTTTTTACAAACATCAGAAATAATACACCGACTCGTCAGCATTTCGAAATGCAAGGGAAATGAACTCGGTTTAAATGAAACATTCCTTAAAAATGCTGAAATTGACAAATAGCAATTTAGCATTAAAAATTGTGTCGTGATTTTTGGGGCGATAAATGTTTTCTCGTTAATTAAGACAATAACATATTTTAGGAATATAATGTCTACACGATAGTTAGAAATTCGATATTATTTAAATTAATAATATGCTCTAGCACCCGTTTTCATTGGACTTGCGGATAGCAGATGCAAACGCACATACGAGACGTCTCACGTTTAAGTGTAAATGACCTTAGGATAAATGTTTAAAGCGCATCAAGGGTTTCACTGCCGTCATGTCTTTTTTTCCTAAAAGATTTTCCTCCCTACCTTCCCTGCCGTTATTATCTTTCAAGTTAATAACAAGCCGCACATGTAAAAATAACAATATAATTGCAAGATTTAACTCTTGTGAAAATGACTCGATAGTTTTGGTGCTTTGAATTAATTAACTCTTAGCACTACACAGGCATTAAGTTTTCCTGGAAATTTCCACGAATGTAAAAATCTAATTCCATGGAAAAAATTAAATAAATCAAGAAAATAAGAAATGATAAATTTCAAAATTCTTCTTGAAACGATACTTACTTGTTGCACAATTCTGCGTGCAAGTCAAGTTTAAGGCAGCAGGTTGTTGAACCTGCTGAGTCAATTTCCTTTCTTGCAAAATTATTAAGAAATTCTGTGGCAGTCGGCCCAGATTTGGCTTCCGAACTCTTCCCCCACCTTGGTCCTCGAATTTCCTAATTGGTAACATTCCGATGTTTTTCTTTAAAAGCAACTGACGACACTGAAACCATTGCTGTACGATTTTCTTTCGCGAACGACTATCAGCTTTGTGCTGGAAGTTTCGGCGTGATTCGAAATGACGGGTCTAAGCCCGTCCGTGAGCTGAATTCGGTTTTGACAGTCCACTACATGATAGTGACTAAATTCCGGGCGGACGATAATACAATTTAATTCTTCAATCCAGCGGAGTGCCTAAGTTATTCTTGGTGATACAATTAACATGGTTAATTGTAATTCTTGTAATTTAACCGGCCAGTCCGCACGTGTAGTGCCTGCGTTCCGTCCAAATCCAATGGGTCCACTAGGTGTGCATGTCGTAAAGTGATGTCACACAAAAGACAATAGTGTCACAATGGTGACACACGAAATTTCGGCTTCGCCCGTCAGGAAGAAATATATGTGTTAAATCATCGCCTTCTCTTGATGGTAGTTTTTAAGGATTAGGGTAAGTCAAAAGAAATATGTATCGTTCTGATGTATCTTCTTTCAAAATTGTAAAGTCTATGAGTATTTAAAAATGATTAAAACAATTGCTATCTGTGAATTCTTGTGTTGAGACTGCAAACGATGTTTAATTTAATAAATCATAGAATGAGAGAATCCTTTTTATTATTATAAATTTCCTTATTCCTTTCAGAGTATAGAATCTAAATTTCTACCTTATTGTTCGCTGACAGTTCGAATCCTTTTTTTTGGAGAGGATAAACGATCCCATAATATTTAAACAAGGTCTTTCTGACCTTGGTAGCTTGGATCCTCCGGGACCAAATTAAGTAGGACCATCTCAAAAGTCACTTAACATATTTAATAATAAATTTTCTATTTATTCTAAATTCTAAATGTTATAAAATATTTAATTCGGTTCGTAACAAATAGATTAACTTAAAACTCAATATTTCCAGGGAAAAATAATTTTAATTGCATGAATAATAATTATCCTATATAAGAAACGAGTACTGAAGGTAAGCGTTAAAAGTTAACGGAATAGCGTTAACAGTTAACGAAAAAGCATACTTTAATACCTGGTTCCTTAGTTAGAGAGAAAAGGTATTTGTTAAAAGATTAGGGAAAAGGAAACTCTCAGCTCATAATACAAATTACCTTGAAATTTAAATTTTATTTCTTAATACAAACAGTAGACTACCTGCAGGGTATTATTATCGTTCGATCAGCCTTTGTATAATGAGGGTTAATGGCTTTAGGAAAAGAGAACAAATTTTCGAGTTTTAATGAAAAGAGAGAAATTAAATTAAATTCTGAAATTTTACCTCATTATTAAAATATTCTTCAAACTTGAATTTTTCTTTCTAAATACGAACAATAAACTAAATAAGACCATCGTTTCTCGAGCCAACCCTTGCATAATGAGTGTTATAATTGGTTTTGAAAAAGAGAAAAAATTTTCGAGCTTCAACGAAAAGAGAGATAAATACATTAGTGCGTGGTATAGAAGTGCATGGTAGTGAAAGTTATTAATCAATAGAACTTGAGTGTGTATAATGTGAAAGTAAATAATGCTAATTATTGTGTATTTTTTATTAAGTGTTTATAATAGAAATGTGTTTAATGTGAAAGTGTATAGTATTAATATGCTTATTGTTTATTAAGAGTTTCTGTTAAACAGTTCTCAATACGGTGAGCAAAAAGTGTTTATTAAAAAATGAACTGTAAGTGAGAAATAATAAATAATAAAGTGTCTCTAATAGTAAATATACAGTAAAAAATAAATGTGAAAAGTGACAGTGGGACCATTTTGATATAAAATTCAAGGTCGAATTTATTATTTAATCAACAATTTTTATGTCCTGCAATTGATAATGATCCATCTTTTGGTCAATTATTCCTGTTCGATTCAGAAGAAGCAATTTGCTATAGATTAAACTAACATGACAACATAGATGTAGATATATTATTTAGTATTGATAAATTATTGAGAGATTGTAACGCATATACAAAGTCTTTTTTGATGATGTCTGAGATCATTGAAATGGAAACTGCGTTAGCAAAAAAAAATAATGAAGAAATTCCAGAATAAAAACTAATGTTTACTTTAAAAAAATAATTGGATAAAGGAAGGTACAATTTTTAAAGGTGTAATGAAGTTGCTGCTATTTTTAATATAAATGCTGAAGGTTTAATTAATACCAGAGTCTTATATAACGATTTAAAATAAATCGATTAGACAATTGCAATTGGTTAGTCATTTAGATTCAAATGTTGAACCTTGGATATATCCTATACTTTATCCTCTAGGAAGCAAGGGTTATAGTATCGATATGATTCGTAGTGATAGTGACAAACGAACCAGAAATCAAACTGTCTCCAGATTTGCTTATATAAAATATAAAATAGGAGTAAAAGATTATACCTTCAATCAATTTTTATATGGTGGAAGATTGTTTCAGCAATGGTTAGTTGATAATTATGTTAAAGTTGGAAAAGTTAGGTTAGAGTTTTGTAAAATTAATCAAACAAAATTAAGAAGTGAAACTTACAGAGAATTAATTGATCATTTACATAATCAAAAAATTGAAAATAACGTACTTGTTGTCAAGATGTTGATATTGCCTTCAACATTTATAGGATTACCTCGTTACATGTTAGAACAATATCAAGATGCAATGAACATTGTGCTTTTTATGGGAGGCCAAATTTATTTATTATAATTAAATTTAGTTCAAAATACAAAGATATTGAAGAAAATTTATTACCTAATCAGTCAGCCTCTGATAGACCTGACACAGTAGCAAGAGTCTTTCATTTAAAAGTAAAAAAATTATCAAAACTACAGTAGATGATAAACTATTTAAACAAGTAAAGTCTTATGTTTATGTTATTGAATTTCAAAAGCGCGGTTTACCACACATTCATTTATTGGTTATATTGGAAAAAGATTCTAAAATATTAAGAGCAGAGAGTGTTGGTCGGTATAATTTAGCTAAGATTCCAGATGAACATGTTAATTATACATTACATAAAATTATAATGCAAAATAATATTCATGTACCTTGTGGATAGACGCTTTAACATATAATGGAAGTTTACTGTACCTCGTACCAATTATATTATATTATTATGTATATAGACGTCTTAAAATATAAAATAATCAACAGTAAAATAATGTCTAAACTTACAATAACTATATTCTATTTTTATTTCTTCAAAATTCTAAATGGTATTAGGTATATCATAATTTTTTATGATTATTCTTCATATTCTACATTTTCATTAATTTCATTTTATTAATTTTCAATTAATCAAAATTTGCAAATTGATATATACGATGAATCAAAGATCACATCAATTTAAATTTATTCCAATGTCTTCTTATCATTAATTTTCTTTTTTTATTATATATTAGTTTATTAAGACAAAAACTGCCCACATATAGTATACAGATACAGCATTGGATTACAAATGATAAAAATACATTATATAAAAGAATATTTATGAAATAACATTATTACAAAACATTTTAAGATCTCATAGATACAATTGACGTCAACCAAACTAGATACATCTTACTTTTAACCGTCTCTCGCTGAAAACATTTCCAAAATCATTTTTGCGAATCTTTTAATAATTAAGAGGCTCGACGTTGAGAGAATGGATTTCCAAAAGACTTCGGGAGCAGCACACGTCAGAATTTCCGGGAAAAATTTAATCTTGTAAGAAAGAAAGCGAGGACATTCCACCAAAAAGTGATGGAAATCATCCCTTAAATTGTCACAGAACAAACATCGTTCTTCGATTGGTAATGCAAAGTTTCTGTTTCCTGCGCGGATATATTTTGAAAAATTGTTTAAGAGTCTTATTGGTGCAATGACTTTTTTATGATCTAGTTTTGTTTCAATAATTAAATATTGTTGTGCACCCGGTTGTACGGTAAGGTGTGGCCATAAGACCAAGTTTCTCGAACTCTCCCGGGCCCTTAGATCTCTAACAATTAAGAATCGTTCATAATTCTCTATTATTATGTCTGAATTTCGCTCCACAGTATCCAAACTCAATGTAACCCAGAGATCACTTAAGTTACTCTCCACCCACAAATGCTTCAAACTACTAAACCAATTCTCTCTCCTTCGTCCCTACTCCAAACGCCCCAGCTTAATGAGTCTGGATAAACATTGTTTCGGGTAGCGCGAACACGGTGGGGCTCGACGAAGTTCAACCCAAAGGTCTTATCACTAAAAGTTTTTTTACAAAAATTTGTTCAGTGATGAAATTAGAAGATTTCAAACCTATAATGCAAATAATCTGTCGAGGATTTTAAAAATTAAATCGACTTTTGTCGATTTTTTAAAGGTTAACCGCTCTTATTTCAATAAAAATTGAGGTATTTAAATTTTCTTTTTTTAGGTCTCTTCTTCCACGTCCCGTTAGCAATTTTCTTTAGTTAAAGACTTTTGTTTGTTTTTATTTGGCATTAAATTTAATAAAAATCACCAAAAAACGTGTTCTTTGGTGATTTTTGTGTTTTTTCTTAAAACAAATGAAGAAAAATGGTTTTCTAATCAAAAGTGTTTTGAAGCACGTACTTTTACCTTCAAGATAAAAAAAAATTATTAAATTTGCTGCAACTGTTCTAAAGTTACAGCATTTTTAAGCAGCAAAAACAAGGAGTCAAAGGTGTTTCGAGGAGAACAAGCACATGTAGATACTTAAATACGCTACGGGGTGTAAATATTTTGATATATTGGAAAAGTTCATTACATATAAAGTAAAATGAAAAAAAAAATTCTTTCAGAAATCTGTTACTGTCTCAGAGATATTCTTAAATGTATGTAAGTTTCTGAAAGTTTCTATTTACGAAATAATCTTTTGATTGTTTTTATAATCTGTAAATTATATTAATTGAAAGAGCAAACTTTTTTATATTTAAATCAAATTGTAACAAAACATAACATTTAGAACGGAAATTTTATTGTTTCATAGACATTAAAAAGAATGCAAACCGTTGAACTCACAAAGAGCTCGTAAAAGTCTTTGTGAATAATCGAGGTGGTTTTTCTGGACATTGTATTTTTTCCAGGTATCAATTGAAAGTCAGAATCTACAGATTCTGATGCCTAATTGATTTAAATATAAAAAAGTTTGCTCTTTCAATAAATATAACTTACAGATTATAAAAATAATCAAAAGATTATTTCGTTAATAGAAATTTGCGGAAACTTACATACATTTAAGAATATCTCTGAGACAGTAACAGATTTCTGAAAGAATTTTTTTTTATTTTACTTTATATGTAATGAACTTTTCCAATATTTCAAAATATTTACACCCCGTAGCGTATTTAAGTATCTACATGTACTTGTTCTCCTCGAAACACCTTTGACTCCTTGTTTTTGCTGCTTAAAAATGCTGTAACTTTAGAACAGTTGCAGCAAATTTAATAATTTTTTTTTATTTTGAAGGTAAAAGTACGTGCTTCAAAACACTTTTGATTAGAAAACCATTTTTCTTCATTTGTTTTAAGAAAACACACAAAAATCACGAAAGTACACGTTTTTTGGTGATATTTCTTAAATTTAACGCCGATTAAAAACAAACAAAAGTCTTTAACTAAAGAAAATTGCTAACGGGACGTGGAAGAAGAGACCTAAAAAAAGAAAATTTAAATACCTCAATTTTTATTGAAATAAGAGCGGTTAACCTTTAAAAAATCGACAAAAGTCGATTTAATTTTTAAAATCCTCGACAGATTATTTGCATTATAGGTTTGAAATCTTCTAATTTCATCACTGAACAAATTTTTGTAAAAAAACTTTTAGTGATAAGACCTTTGGGTTGAACTTCGTTGAGCCCCACCGTGCGAATGCTCCATTCTATTTATTTTAGAAATCCAAGACAAAGATATTTGTAGTACTAAAGCTGATATTGGTAACACTCCCGCTTCTAGTCTTACTGCATAGTTCGGGGTGCAGCGGGGCAAGGACAATAAATTTTTAAAAAAAGTAAGTTGAACTTTTTCGAGGAAGTCTAAGTGGCCCTGGCCCCACACGTGTACACCATACAAAAGGGTACTGATAATTAAACTATTAAATAGTCTAACGTATGCCATCGACGACTCCGTCCCGTTAGTGTTAATTATTCTAAGAGATGCCCCTATCGCGGTATTTGCCGAGCTAATAAATTTTTTGGCTGTCAACGAAAATGAACATGAATTCGAGAAGGTGACTCCCAGGTATTCGTAATTATCTACAACTTCTATTTTTTGTTCAACAAATTTAAAGGATTTAAAATTCTTCAGCACCAAAAAAAATATCTTCTGTTTTTGAGCGGAACATTCCTATCATAAAATCCTCTTGAGTTTTTTTACTCAAAATGAGCTTATTATACTACAACTAATAGTATTTTCCTCTGTTTTGAAGAGGAAAAATATTAGAAGACGACTCTCACGGTTTAATCTTACGTTGAGAGTAATCCACTACTTTCGATAGGAAACATCCGATCAAAAGTAGAGGAATATCCTCTATATCATATTTGCACATGCGCACTCAGTAACAATTGTATCGCGTCGCGTCGTCACCTCTAACGTTTATTTTCACCTTTAGTTTTCGATTGTGGAAGACAATTTACAGTGTATTTTAAAAGATTTAAGAATGGCTGATAATATTTTAGTGTTCTGTGCAGATAATAATATTTTGACTACATTATTTGTTTGTGTACGAATGTGAAATTGAAGTAAAAGACCAATATAACCTAGCACTGTGACATGTTTATTTTATTTGCGTATTTAATAAAACAACATACAAAATGTTCGAATATTGATGAATATTCCTTTCTTTATGTGAATCAATGAAGGTAGTTAGTGATTTTAACTTCCTTCAAATGATTTAAAGTAATTTAAGTGGGAAAGTGAAAAAGTTTACCCTATGAGAGGAAAGTTCCCCTCATTTTGAGGAGTATAACATCCTCTCAAAACGAGGGGAATCATTTGGATACCATATTGTAGAGGAAAAAAAGCATCAAAATGAGTGGATTCCGCTGAAAAAAAGAAGATATTTTTTTCGGTGAGTGAAGAGTTGTGACCTCTCCGAAAGATTACTATTTTTGTTTTGTTTATATTGACGGAAAGTAAGTTTTGAGTACAGAATTTTTCTAGTGCTGCCAATTTTCTAGCAAGCTCTCCCGGCGTAATTGATAACAGAACTATGTCGTCGGCATAGGCAAGCAAGAGAATTTCAACAAGCTGGGTGATAGATATACCTCGGCACCCTTCGGCTTTTAAAAATTGCTCTAAATCGTAATCAAAGATCGCAAATAACAAAGGGCTGAGCACATCCCCCTGTAGAAGCCCACGAGTCAACCTTAACGAAGCCCGTTCTTCCGCTATTATCCTTAATATAAGCAGACGCTACCTCGTACAGGTTTTTAATATTATTAATACATTTATAACTAATACCGACTTTATGCATTTTGTTCCACAATATATGTGAGACAGAGGGAAACGCACTGCCGAAATCAATAAAAGCCGCAAATACAGCACTACGTCTGTGTCTTAAGTGGATTTGAATGATCGAAAGAAATGTGAATAAATTGTCAAGACAATTTATGTTTATCTATTCAGTAAAGAAATAGGTCTGTAATTATTCACATCACTGGGATTTCCCTTTTTAAACAGCATAAGTAGCGACGAAGTACCCCAGCTTTTAGGGACTTCTTCTGTACTAACAATTTTGTTAAACATTTGTTCCAAGTAAATCAGCCAGTTTTCGGAAAGTCTTTTAAAGAAACTATAATGAATCCCATCGCTTCCTGCTGTTTTTGCGTCCTTACACTTCCTTAAACACATTGAAATTTCCTCCACCGTAATATCACTATCAAGAAAAGGATGTTTAATCCCAACAAATGTTAAATTTAATATTTTCACTCTAAGAAACATTTCTGTAAGGTAAACTTGCGAAGATTCGATAGAAATTAAATTTTTATTTTGCCGTTTACGACGAGCCTTATTTACAATATACCAGAATTCTCAAGAGTTCTTAGCAGACGCCAATTTATCAATTTTCCGTTCCCTAAAACTTTGTTTTTTCCTTGCTAAAAATTTTTTGTATTTTTTAACAGAATTTCTATATTGCTCAAACTTAGCCTCGATAAAGTTACATTCTTTACAATCTAAGAATTGCTTAGAAAGGATTCCCCTCGCATTACAACAGTCCTTATCGAACCAAGGCTTACTTCCGGAGATAATACCCGACCCCTTAGAATAACTCTTTTTCATATTTAAATCATTGGCTATGGTTAGAATTGTTGAAATAAGATTTTTGTTCAAAACATCTAGATTTTCCTCTGTCATAGAAACTTCCCCTCTCCATTTCATCTTTTCTGTAAACTTAATTAAACTAGTGGAATTAAATGGGGCATAGAAAGTTTCCATTGAATTAATAGCAGAGTTATTTGGCGGAAAGTTAAAATTATTTTTAACATTAACAATAATTGGGAAATAGTCAGAAAATGTCTCCATCTGCCATACCTTAAAATAATTTATCAGTGAAATATCGTTTGACGTGCACCAAAATAGATCGATAACATTTTTACCCATAGGGCCTGTAAATGTGTAATCCGCCGGTGAGTCGCTAGGCGATCTCCTGTTAGAAACAAGAAATTCGCTACTTTCCATTCAATCGGTGAGTAGTTTACCCCTATTGTTAACTAATAAATCTTTGGAAGGCTTAGTATGGATGAGATACGTGTTTTGAAAAATTCGCTCGTCAGCGATATTTAAATTGGCTGTTTTATGTTAAAGTCCCCCCCTAGAAAAAAGGGCAAGTTCGGAAACGCGACTCGAAGATCGGAGAGAACAGGTCCAAAATGTTCCAAAAAATGGTCAATATTAATACTAGGAGATACATAAACTGCGCCTAGAACAAATTTTAAAGAACACGATGTCACCTTTAAAAAGATATATTATCCGTATTTACAAAATGTACCGCTGAATACAAGAATTTATTTAGCGCAATCGCTATACCGCCCCTGGCTCTGCCCTTGACAGCATCCCTCGTGGGCAAAGAGTAAAAGACTAACAAGTTCTTGAAAAGCATACCATATTTAGTAGAGGAGTCTGCCAAGTTTCGTAGACACATATAATATCACTATTTCGAATTATATTTTTTAAGTCCACTATGTTATCGGCACCATGAACGTTCCAGAATACAATCTTAAAATTTCTTGAAATGGCCAAAGGTGGAGGCTGGCAATTGCTTTCCCTGGAGAGAACAACCAAATTTCCAGCATCGGCTAGGGAAGTAATTTCTTGCTATTCTTTAACAGCACGTCGAGAACGGGTAGTTATTAGAGTTGTCAAGTTATTTTTTCCCTTGGTAATAAATTGGTCCAAGGGTCTATTTTGATTACTCTCTGTCAAAATCAATTTCTTAGGACGTCCTATCTTATTTTCATTATTTTTATTCTTAGGTGATTGCAGTGATTTAATTTCCGATTCATTAACGTTTGAATCATAACTTTTAGTAAAAGATTCCAATTCTTCATATGTGACTGTCCATGACAAAACGTGCCTTAGCTCCAAAAAATAAATTTTGATTTTTTAATGTCAACCGATAGATGTTAATTTGCTCCTTCATTTACAAAAATAAAAAATTGTTGTTTTTAAAAAATTTTGGTGTCATGAAGCAAGAAGCGTAGACACGTTACATTGGCTTCCATGCATTGCTGAAACTTTAAACGCTCACCCTGTAAAGTTGACTTTTGGGAGCTAAGGCACGTTTTCTCATGGACAGTCACATATGGTATTTTGTGATCATTAATTATCAGACAAAAATTTTTAACTAAAACATGCGCTCCCTTAATTCTTAGCTTCTGAGCATAGCCTACCAGTGCTCTTCTTTTCTCCCTCTCCTAAGGCGAACGATCTTTTGTGATGGAAATATTCAATTCACGAAGCTCTTTAATTTTCGTTAATATTAATTTAACCCACCAAGGAGCGATGAATTTTACAATGATTGGACAGTATTCTTTGTTTCTATCCAGTTTGTAAACATCGGCCAAGGCTAAATTCGGTATATCAAGAATAACCTTTTGAAATAATAATGAAATAGTTTTAATAAGGTCCACTATATTCTATTTTCATTTTTTCAATATTCTAAATGGTATTAGGTATACCATAATTTTTTATAATTATTCTTCATATTCTACATTTTCATTAATTTAATTTTAATTTTAATTTTATTTCATTAATTTTCAATGAACCAAAATTTGCAAATTGATATACACGATAAATCAAAGATCACATCAATTTAAATTTATTCCAATGTCTTCTTATCATTAATTTTATTTTTTCATTATAATATGTATTTTTTTTATTTTACAATAATTAAACATAAATGAAACATTATTTTAAGAAACAATAAAATTTGGCGTGCGCTTTAGCGCGCCCTTTTTTTCCTAGTTATTAATAATTACTTTTAGCAAATTCTTGATAATATTAGTTTTTTCAGAAATTTTCTTTTCTTTTCTTTTCTAGAAATCTTTAAAAACTATTAATTATTAACTCTATTAGAGGAAATAAAAACAAGTTATTTATAAGGGGGATTTCATATCAACTGATCAAGGTCAAACAAAATTTTTCACTTGCGACTTTCCAATTCAGTTATTTTGTAGTCCTATCGGATGGTAATTCTAAGTAAAATTTTTTTTACATTTCAATTAATATTTACTAAGGGGGAGGGGGTGAAAATTCTGGGTTACCGTCTTATCTGGTAATTTTTTGCTTTTAAATAAATAAATAAAAAATTTTCAGTAATACCATTTTCGATAGATTTTTTCATGCCTTTTCGATTGGTAATATGCATTTTTGAGGAACAAAATTTTTTGACCTTCAAAACTAAAAGTCAAAAATAAATTTTGGTTTTTTTGGTTCCGAGACCGGGTTTTTTGTATTTTGTATTTTTTTAAACGAATGCTGAGACTTTTTTCTATAAGAACTTATAAATCAACTTAAGGGACCGAAATATTTGATAAATGAAAATTAACAATTTTGTACTCGCTCGGGCGCTGCGGATCAGTGCGCGACTCAGGGCAGTGTGTGGTATCATAGTGCGGTCGCGCTAATCCGGCATCCGGCTAATCCGGCACTCCTTGTAATCCGGCAACCATTGTATCACATTAAGTGGGAAAATTTATTACATATAAGCGAATAAAAGCGATGATTATGACCATAAACATCACATTTTTTAAGCATAAACTTTTGTATTATATAACACAATTTATTTGTCGTACAAATATATCTTTATATTATATAAAACAATTATATTGTTACTTATTTTTTATGTAAACAATTAGGGGAGAGTCGCCAGTTGTGAGACGGCTCCAGTTGTGAGACAGTCCATTTTTTTTAACACGAAACATAAAAAGGCTGATTGCACAGTCCGACACAATTTTGCACCCATGAACGAACCAAAGATTATCGGAAACTAGAGCCAAAAAAAAGATACCCGTGTCTGGCCGTTTTTCGAGATCAAGTCGTTTACGGTTTTTAGGGGTAAAAACAACCCTTAACCCAATTGCCTTGAAAAAAAATGTAGAAACATGGGAAATTTTTCTTTAAAAATTGTTTAATCAATATTGGGATTATTAAACATACCCCTACTAATATTTCAGGTCCAACTGTCAACCCCAAAACTACCCCTATTTCAATTTAATTAAAAAAAATATCAATAAAACTAAAAAATTTTCGATTTTTTTTAATGAATCGTTGAATAATTGTAATATTTTTTTACAGCACACAATTTTAAATTTTTTAATCTCAACCCTTATCTCAAAACCAACCCCTAAGCTAAATCAACATATTGCGTTCCAGACAATTTCGCACTCATGAACAAAGCAAGGATTTTCGAAAAATGAAGCCAAAAAAAAAGATACTCGGTTCCGACTATTTTTTAAAATCAAGTCGTTTACGGTTTTTAGGGGTAAAAACAACCCTTAAACAAAAGGTACCCAATTACCTTGCAACAAAATGTAGAAACATAGGATATTTATCCTAAAAAATTGTTTAATCAATATTGGGATCATTAAACATACACTTACTAATGTTTTAAGTCTAACTATCAACCCCAAAACTACCCCTATTTAGATTTAATTAAAAAAAATATAGATAAAACTAAAAAATTTTCGATTTTTTTTTAATTAATCGTTGAATAATTGTAATATTTTTTTGCAGCCTACCATTTTAAATTGTTTACCCCCAACCCTTATCTCGAAACCAACTCCTAAGCTAAATCAACATATTGCGTCCCAAACAATTTTGCACTTATGAACGAAGCAAGGATTTTCGAAAACTGGAGCCAAAAAAAAGATACTCGGTTCCGACTATTTTTTAAAATCAAATCGTTTACGGTTTTTAGGGGTAAAAACCACCCTTAAATAGGAGGTACCCAATTACCTTGAAAAAAATGTAGAAACATGGGAATTTTTTCTTCAAAAATTGTTTAATTAATATTGGGATCATTAATCATACACTTACCAATGTTTTAAGTCTAACTATGAACCCCAAAACGACCCTTATTTCGATTTAAATAAAAAAAATATCGATAAAACTAAAAAACTTTCGCATTTTTATAACTAATTGTTGCTTAATTGCTATAGTTTTTTACAGCCTACCATTTTTAATTTTTTACCTCCCAACCCTAATCTCATAGCTTACCACTAAGCTAAATCAATATATTAAATACTGCCCTACGATTTTTGATTTGTATAAAACTTCGTATATAAGAGTTTTTGGGGTCGCTAATTACAGATTTGAAGTTAGTTTTTTAAAATTCAAAATGACGTATCCAACCTTTTGGAGAAATTTTTAAAAAATTATCTGGTTTTTTTGAAACTTTATAACCACGGGTTTTCGGAAAATTGCAAAACAAATTTAAAATTTAAAATGTGTGATTTTTTTTTTCAGTTGTAATCATTTAAATTATAAATAATTTTTTAATTATCTAAAATAATGTATTGAATAAAAATATAACATTTTTTAAAAAAACTCCAATTTTTCGTAAATTAATTGTATTAAAAAATTAGAGCAAATATTTGCTTTTTAAGACCGCTGTCTATTCGGATCAACGATAGGACTAGTTTTGAAAAACAAGTCCTATCGTTAATCATAGGTAAATCATGAGCAGTTATTTTTACCCCCTTTGAAAGTGTTAAAATAACTCTTTACAAAAATAACACCTTGAAATTTTACTTCCTATAAATAGAAGTAAAATTACTCCCTTTTATAGTGTTTCTGACCCGATTCTATATTAACTTAATGTATTTACAGGAAAACAAGCGCAATAGTTTTCTAGCGCACAGATACATGCGCACTAGTTTTCTAGGACATAAAAACATGCGCACTAGTGTTCTAACGCACAAATACATGCGCAATAGTTTTCTAACGCACAAATACATGCGCACTAAATTTCTAGGACATAAATACATGTGCACTAGTTTCCTAGGGCATAAATTTATGCGCTCTAGTGTTCAAACGCCCAAATACATCCGCTCTAGTGTTCTAAATCACAAATGCATGCGCATTGATGTACTATCGCACAAACAGATGCGCAGTATTGTTCTAAAGCACAAATGCATGCGCACCAGTGTTCTAAAGCACAAATGCATGCGTTCTAGTGTTCTAAAGCTCATACACATGCGTCCTTGTGTTCCAGCTCATATAGACATGCACACTAGTGTTTTAACCTACAGTAAATTTAGCTCTAAACATCAAGACAAATAATTTATTAACTAGAACTTCATTAAATCCTGAATGAATCGTAAAACATACTAGTGCTAGAACAGTAGCGCGCATGCATTTATGCCCTTGAAAACTACTGCGTATATATTAATGCGTTGGAACAATGGTGCGCATGCCTTTGGTCGCTAGAACTTTAGGGCGCATATTTTTGTAGGCTAAAAAGATAGTGCACATGTATTCTCTTACGCCAATGTAATTTCTGTTGGTTTTTGAGATAAGGGTTGGGGGTAAAAAATTTAAAATGGTAGGCTGCAAAAAAATATTACAATTATTCAACGATTAATTAAAAAAAAATCGAAAATTTTTTAGTTTTAACTATATTTTTCTTAATTAAATCGAAATAGGGGTAGTTTTGGGGTTGATAGTTAGACTTAAAACATTAGTAAGTGTATGTTTAATGATCCCAATATTGATTAAGCAATTTTTTAAGATAAATATCCTATGTTTCTACATTTTTTGCAAGGTAATTGGGTACCTCTTGTTTAAGGGTTGTTTTTACCCCTAAAAACCGTAAACGACTTGATTTTAAAAAATAGTCGGAACCGAGTATCTTTTTTTTTGGCTTCATTTTTCGAAAATCCTTGCTTTGTTCATGAGTGCGAAATTGTCTGGGACGCAATATGTTGATTTAGCTTAGGGGTTGGCTTTGAGATAAGGGTTAAGATTAAAAAATTTAAAATTGTGTGCTGTAAAAAAATATTACAATTATTCAACGATTAATTAAAAAAAATCGAAAATTTTTTAGTTTTATCGATATTTTTTTTAATTAAATTGAAATAGGGGTAGTTCTGGGGTTGACAGTTGGACCTGAAATATAAGTAGGGGTATGTTTAATAATCCCAATATTAATTAAACAATTTTTAAAGAAAAAATTCCCATGTTTCTACATTTTTTTTCAAGGCAATTGGGTACCTTCTGGTTAAGGGTTGTTTTTACTCCTAAAAACCGTAAACGACTTGATCTTGAAAAACGGCCAGACAAGGGTATCTTTTTTTTGGCTCTAGTTTCCGAAAATCTTTGGTTCGTTCATGGGTGCAAAAAAAAGTTCAATTTTGTCGGACGGTGTTGGTATACATAAAAACATTTATTTTTATACGAGCCAACTTTTGCGTGTACACCGAAGCGGATATATGTATTGTTTGTGTTAGATGCCAACACTGTGTGTAAAAATCGACTAAAAAACTTTTTTTCAATATGTGCAAAGTACTTTTTTTTCAAGTTAATTATTTGGAAAAGCTAAATGTTATGCATTTTTATTTAGTATTTTCCTTATATTTTGTAATGCAATATTGCATTGTTTCAATCTACAGTTGGAAATTTTTTCTTTTTCCTCTTTCAAAATAGCGCCAATTTCCGGTTGTGAGACACAGCAAGTCACCAGTTGTGAGACGGTGGCGCCGCCCATCTGGAATAGCCTATACTTTTCGTTATGCAGCATAAAGCGCTCTGTTCAGTTTAGTTCGTTACGTACATTTGATAACACAACAATTATTTAAAGTGTGGGAACATGCGCACAATTTATTTCATTTGCCTACATTGCGACAGCGATTTTGATGAAGAAAACTGATAGTCATATTTTAAAGAATATATATTTTTATTAAGTATATAATAATATGTATTATCAATATATTTAGTTATTTATATTAAACATAATGTTTCATGCCAAATTTGTTAAATTTTAGCATTTTTTTATAAGTGTCTCACAACTGGACACCTTTTTTTTTTTTGACTAAAAATATGTGCTCGGAAAATTGATCATAAAATTTTTCCAGTTCATCTGAACACTACACTTTCTATGAATAAAAGTTGCGTATTTAAGTTACTTTTTGAACGGTGTATTTTATTTACGATTTCGTTTACCTATTTCCAATTTATAAGTCAAAAATAAAACCCGTCTCACAACTAGCGACTCTCCCCTATATAATAGACAAAAAATTGAATTAAAGAATAGACTAAGCAAGTTTAAATAAACAATGTTTCTAAATGTCGGATTACAGAGTGCTTGTTGACAATTTTGTCGGAACTATAGAGGTTTGTGCAAGTACTCGGTAATCCAGACAATTCGCTAATCCGACACTTTCGTGAAAAGCAAATGCCGGACTAACGCGACCGTACTGTATTAGTAGTGGTATATGGGAGGATATTTTAACGCTCTTTGCATTTTATAGGGTTGAGACTGTCATCGCTTAAAAAATTAAAAATTCATAAAAATAGAATTTAAATAATTTTAATGTATTAAAATTTTTTTGAAATTTTATATTTTTATTGTGATTTTTTGAAACTGTATAAAAAATAGATAATAAAAGTTAGTAATTCAATAAATTTAAAATTTTTAAAAATAGTTGTTCAGAAATGATTGAGTTAAGACTTATAACAATTTTTGGGGATAATTCTGTGGCCAATTTATAAAAATCAAAAAAGAGCTTTTTCCTCTGGGTGTCAATTTAAATTATATACTAGCATACCATTATATTAATATTAACCGATTTTTAGAATATAATATGTATAATATATATATGTATTCATAAATATACATATATATATAAAATAATTGTAGACCTTTTGTGGGACAGAGCATAACAGTTCAACCAACTTTTTTGCTGTACACTCCAAACCCCCTCTAATGTTCTGAATAATTTGATATTTTATAAATTTAATTTTTTTAATTTAAATTTTTTTCAAAATTTTTACGTTAACGTAATGCAGGCATTCAAGCGATGACAGTCTCAACCCTGTAAAATGCAGAGAGCGTTAAAATATCCTCCCATATAGGGGAGAGTCGCTAGTTGTGAGACGGGTTTTATTTTTGACCTATAAATTGGAAATAGGTAAACGAAATCGTAAATAAAATACACCGTTCAAAAAGTAACTTAAATACGCAACTTTTATTCATAGATAGTGTAGTGTTTAGATGAACTCGAAAAATTTTATGATCAATTTTCCGAGCACATCTTTTTAGTGAAAAAAAAAAAAAAGGTGTCCAGTTGTGAGACACTTATAAAAAAATGATAAAATTTAACAAATTTGGCATGAAACATTATGTTTAGTATAAATAACTAAATATATTGATAATACATATTATTATATAATAAATAATAATATTTATTCTTTGAAATATGACTATTAGTTTTCTTCATCGAAATCGCTGTTGCAATGTAGGCAAATGAAATAACTTGTGCGCATGTTAGCACACTTTAAATAATTGTTATGCTGTCAAATGTCAAATGCCAGCGTCTCACAACTGGTGACTTGCTGTGTCTCACAACCGGAAATTTGCGCTATTTTGAAAAAGGAAAAAAAAAAATTTCCAATCGTAGATTGGAACAAGGCAATATTGCATCACAAAATATAAGGAAAAGACTAAATAAAAATGCATAACATTTAGCTTTTCCAAATAATTAACTTAAAATAAAACTACTTTGCACATATTGAAAAAAAGTTTTTTAGTCGATTCTCACACACAGTGTTGGCATCTAACACAAACAATACATATATCCGCTTCGGTGTACACGCAAAAGTTGACTCGTATAAAAAGAAATGTTTTTATGTAAACCAATCAGCCTTTTTATATTTCGTGTAAAAAAAATCGACTGTCTCACAACTAAAGCCGTCTCACAACTGGCGACTCTCCCCTACTACTACTAATAATACCAAACACTGCCCTGAGTCGCGCACTGATCAGCAGCGCCCGAGCGAGTACAAAATTGTTAAATTTCATTTATCAAATATTTCGGTCCCTTAAGTTGATTTATAAGTTCTTATAGAAAAAAGTCTCTGCTTTCGTTTAAAAAAATAAAAAATACAAAAAACCCGGTCTCGGAACCAAAAAAACCAAAATTTATTTTTGACTTTCATTTTTGAAGGTCAAAAAATTTTGTTTCTCAAAAATGCATATTACCAATCGAAAGAGCATGAAAAAATCTATCGAAAATAGTATTACTGAAATTTATTTATTTATTTATTTAAGAGCAAAAAATTACCATATAAGACGGTAACCCAAAATTTTTACCCCCTCCCCCTCAGTAAATATTAATCAAAATGTAAAAAAAATTTACCCATAATTACCATCCAATAGGACTACAAAATAACTGAATTGGAAAGTCACAAATGAAAATTTTTGTTTACCTTCATCAGTTGATATGAAATCCCCCATAATAGGATTAGTATAATCAAAAATGTGATCAGAGGAGCAAGATCTTTTTTTTTAATCTTGTATCTTTAATTTTATTCCTATGGCCGTAAATCTAAAGGAAACACTTCAAATTTTGGGCATCATTTTAATCTTTTTCCCTATAATTTGAGCTTAATAAATTAAAAAAATTTCAGATTGTTTTCAATTAAAGAACATAAATGTAAACGTAGTTTTTGTAGCAGGTGCGGATCCATCGGGGGGGGAGGCGATGGGAGCGATCGCCCCTCCCTAAAGCCTTAGATTATCATATGAGAGAGAAAGAGATAGCACTATATTCTTATCTCTTTCTATCTCATATATCGCCTCCTCCAAAAACCTCGTCTGGATCCGCCTTTGTTTTGTAGTGAAAGAGACTGGCAAGAACTCCAACTCTAACACTAACTAGATCAAATCAGCGCGGCAACACAGCAATTTACAGGTTCATGTTTTAGTTCATAACTCTAAAAATAGAAAACATGTTTTAAGTTTATTCAGCTGAAATTTAAAGCAAGAAAATATTCTTGTGCCTCTGATCACGTTTTTGATGATACTAATCCTATTATAATTAACTTGTTTTTCTATCCTCTAATAGAGTTAATAATTGATAATTTTTAAAGATTTCTAGAAAAGAAAAGAAAAGTTCTGAAAAAAGTTATGTTTATTTATTTATTTATTTATATCAATAAACGGGGAAACCCCTTTAATACATGGAAAAATAATATATACATTTGTACTTAAAAATTTCAAAACGACCTGACATGATAATTACCCAGAAAACTGCGAATCCAGCAGCAATGTCGTGGAAGGAGGTCAAAAAACATCGTTCAAAGAATTGCGTATTTGGTGTTTGAATAAGGAGAAGGATTCATTAAAAAAATAAATTCTCTGGTGTCTGTTGGCCTCCCTACACATACGCGACACTGGACAATTCTCGCCATAATTCGTTCTGTGAAAAGGTACCTTAAAAATGGTAAACCCTCTAGTGAGCCTCACAGAGTCCGATAAAGTAACTTGAGATGAAATTTTAGGACAATCAATAGACCCATTTAGAATAAGATATAAAAATTTGAGTCCTGAAAAAATATGCCTGTAATGCAGTGAGGGGATTTTTAATTGATTGCGTAAGTCCGAGTAATCATGAGAAAATCTATCTTGTGGTAAATCTAGTTGATATACAGCAAATCTTAAAAATCTATTCTGAACTCTTTAAATTCTAATTCTGTGATTTTTATAATAAGGAGTCCAGACGCCAGAAGCAAATTTTAAATGTGGTCTGATTAATGCAAAATACAGAACTTTCAAAACCAAAGGGTTATGAAAGTTTGAAGAAGCTCTGATTACCATGCCTAAGACTTTTAATGATTTATTTATTATGAATGATAAGTGGTCCGGAATCAAATAAAACATCTAAATCTAGCACAGTGTAAACTCTCGGTAATAGTTTAGATTCAACATTATAAAAAAAAGTTAATGGTCTTATTTTTTTTTGTAAATGTAATTACAAACCTCCTCGTGGTGTCACCTTGTCGTGGTGAGGGGGCTTAGGACTGTCCAGGCGCTAGTCCTTTGGTCGCCACCACTGGACGAGCTGTTTGGCTCTTCCCAAAACTCATCGAGGCCCGATGTCTGGCGAGTTTGGGCACAGGGGAATGAACGGGACCCCATTAATTCGGGTAGCCGCCGTTTTTTGTACCTGTGCACTAGCTACCCTGTGCGGATGATGTTAATTCGGATTCCAAATGGGGGCTAACCATCCTCGTCAGCTATGGATGACATGGGTTCTGGGAGGAATAGGACACTCCCGCCTCCTTGGTTTTTCTAAGTTGGTGTGGATTAGTCTCGATCTAGGGTTGGCGCCAGATGGACTGGTTGTCTGTTCGATTTGACCAACGACACCTAACCCAATCTAAGGTTCCACACTGTGCCGAGGGATGGATGGCACCAGGGTTACAAAATCCGGCTTGAAGCTGCCAGAGATGGTGCGAACGTCACCCAACCTATGTGCTCTTCAATTTGTCGTCTGTAAAGCGCAGTTGTCGGTTGCTGATGCCGGGCGCCTGGGCGGCGGACTCACTGTCGTCGCCAGTGACACGTTCAGAGGTGTCGCGAGCGGTGCTAGGATACCGGGCGCCCTCCTAGTGTATAAATGCCTTACCCACATATTGGAGCTCTGTGTGGGTGGACCGTTTTTTCTCCCAGGCTCGTAGGATTCATATGGATACTGACGATTTAAATTTAGATGACGATGTGCGCCCAGGGGGCAGTGGTGAGGCACCACCTGCAACGAGTGCCACAGGACCGGGTTCGGTAGGAACAAATCCATCGTTCTTGACGGTGGATGGTCAGAGTAGGTCGCGTCGCGGAAGTGCAACAAGTATTAGTAGCGTTGGCAGCGCTTTTAGCAATGCCACAGCGGCAGACCTCGCATGCTGCGAGGAAGAAAGGGTAAAGGTCGAAAATCTTCGCGAGAAAGAGAGGAGGATTTTCCTCGACATGGAAAAGGAACTGAGGCTTATGATGGAAAAGCTAAAGGTTCAAAAGAATGTTGCGGTGGAGATTCAAACTGGATTTAAGAAATTCAACCAGTGGATCCCCGATTTATGGAAGATACATTTAGAGGCAGATGCAGCAGATTCTAGGCTTTATATTGGCCTGAAGAACAGCGAAATTGATCGAACCGAAAGGCAAAAAGTAAGAGAGCGCATCCAGGCCAAAGCAATGAGAGCTTTGGTCTTGGAGTGTAAGAGGAAAAGAGAAAAAGGTGGAGGGTCACCTCCAAATACCAAGAAGCCCAAGAAGCCGTCGAAGACCTTAGCTGATAAGGTTAAGGCTCCGAAAAAGGTTAAAAGGAGGGAGGTACCTCGAATTGTTCCTCCCAAAGTAGTAGTGGAGCCTATGAGGCCCAAGAAATCGACGCTCTTAGTGCGGGTTTCCCATGGACAGACATACGCCTCTGTCCTTGGAAAGCTTAGAAAGGAGGTGGACCCTGGCTCCTGTCAGTCCCCGGTGGTAAGTGCAATGCCCACAAAGCAGGGTAACCTTCTCCTACGGTTAGGAGAAGGTTCAGATGGAAAGGCCTTCACGGCCAAGGTTGCCGAGGCCGTAAAAGGCATAGGAACCATCAGGGCCCCGGATAAACAAAGGGTAACTTTGGAGATCCGAGACCTGGACGGCCTTACCGAAAAAAAAGAGGTAGTAGTAGCCCTCGAGGAGCTCTTACGGACTCCTCGAGAAAAGAGGGAAGTCAAGGTCTTGGGTCCAAATGTTAGAGGGGTAAAGTTAGCAATCGTGGTCGTGGACCAAGATGATGCTAAAAGTTTAGAAGAAGAAGGAAGGGTAAAGGTGGGATTTTTAAGTTGCCACATTAGGAGGAGGTTGATAGTGACCAGGTGCCATAGGTGCCTGGCCTACGGCCACAAGAAAGCTGAGTGCAAGGGAGTGCACAGATCCTCGGCATGTTTCAAGTGCGGAGGATCTGGTCACACTCTTGCAGAGTGTACAAAAGAGGCACTTTGTTTCCTGTGCTCGGAAGAGCAGGGCATGACGGAAGTGTCCCATGTCGCAGGCTCGGGTAAGTGTGCCTGTTTCAGGAGAGTCCTGCAACAGGCAAAAAGAGAAGAGGCTTTGAAGCGTAGCCGCTTCAGGGCCGCCTAATTCGCAGAAAAACTCAGATAGAGGAAGTTTCTTCCTTTTGAAGCGTTTTTAGAGCGAATTGACGGTTCATCGAGTCCCTGGACCCAACTTGTGTGTGTTAAGGGCCTCCGTGACTGTCAATGATAGTAGGTCCCGAGGACCGGAGAAAGTCGCTTCGGCGACAGAGTAGGGGATATAAGACCACTCCTGATGGCGATACGCGCGAAAAGTGCTAGCCGGGAGTGGTCTTAAGGTCCCTAAAAAAGGGTGTGTTTTTAGCGGGTCGGAAGAACATCGCCACCCCCGCATAACCCTGTAGTACGGGCTACAGGGTACCTGGCAGCAGGTTTTCACATCCTACGCAAAAAAAAATGTAATTACAAAACTCTTCTTAATATTAATCGGCAAATTATTTAAAATAGACCACGACAGTACTCCCTCAAGGTCACTCTGCAATTCAGAGGCATCTATTTATAATGTGACTCTTAACATCATTTATGAAAATCATAAAAAGAAGGGGACCAAGATGGGAGCCCTGAGGGACTCTAGAAGTTGCAATTATCATGTTTGATAGATGACCATTGCATCTAACATATTGTTTTCTGTTAGTTAAATAATGAGTGAACCAAGATAAAGCACTTCCATTAATACCATAAGCTTTTAATTTATGCAGTAATATACCGTGATCCACTTTGTCAAAAGCCTTAGAAAAATCGGTGTATATTGAGTCAACTTGGCAACCCCTCTCTAAATTATTAGCTATATATTGTGCGTAAATGCAAAGATTTGTTACGACCGAACGACCACGTCTAAAACCATGTTGCTCTTCAATAAAGAATTTCTTGAAGGCATCATACAATCTATCATTATTAATTGAACGATCAAACGAGCCCCCTAGAAGCGGGCGAAGTTCGATCGAAATTATACGAAGACGTCTCGTTCGAAGATGATTACTGGTAGTAGCATCAGCTATGCTCAAATTCACAACGTTTAGAGTATTAAAATTTTTTAATTGCGGCGCGCACCGTCGATCCTGATGGCGGTGTCTATATCATACTTCATATCCTTTAGAGGTTTTTATTTTTTATTTATTATTATTTATTTAATTATAAAAAGATGATTACAGGTATCAATGGGTTAATATTTTTGGGTGCGAGGTAATCATCTTCGAACGAGACGTCTTCGTATAATTTCGATCGAACTTCGCCCACTTCTAGCGGGCTCGTTTGATCGTTCAATTATACTGCGACGTCTCTTATCTCAATGATTACTGGTAGATATTTAGAGTTTGATTTAAAAATAAAAACAGGTTTCTTTTCTTTGTTTATTAAGTAGAAAAAGCACATGAAAGTAGAATGTAACACATCAAGTTTCTAATATTGAACGAACAAAACTCTCATTGCTATCCTGTATTGATCTGTTGTAAAATCGTCCAAATTAGTTGACTTATCAGACCATCCTGCTGTACGTCTTATTGTGGCGATATCTACACCCTTGCTAATTGTCTTAGAAATTGTTGCATGTTTTGCACTGTAAGCCGAAAATACATTTGTATCAATTCCTGATTTTTTCAAAAAATTTTTGACCCTATGAGCTAAAGTCTGCGCCGTAACTGTTTAACCGTTGAAATAAAAATATTTTTATGGTTTTTTCTTAAGTCTTTCGTTAATTCCAAATATTGTTTTAAAGATTCAGCCACACAAATGCTGCTTTTTTCTCGAAAAAATGGAAGAATAGCTTGGTATGAACTTGGTCTCGAGGTTTTAATTAAATCGGGAATTTTTATTTCAATTCCTGAATTTGATATCTTTATATTATCTATATTAATCAATGACATTGTTTGTAACCTATGAGCCGTAGCGAGTACCAAAAGTGTAATTGTTTTTTCCGATAAAACTTTGATACTCAATGGACCTCCAACTGATAGACTCTCAATATAGGTAAGTACGTGATCTGTATTCCATGTGGTAGCGTATTTTGCTTTTGAAAGACGTTTTTTAAAGATACTACGCATGAATCTAGCTATTAATTTATCTTCTGAAAATTGGCCCTCTGTTATTAGTGATATTGCTGCTCTGTCTGAGTTCAGCGTTCCATACTTCGCACCTTCTTGGAAACGTTTTGTTAAAAATTCTATTACCTTAAATGTGTCCGTAACAAACATATTGTAATTTTTGTCCTTGGTAAAGAGAAACCATTGCTTTAGTGATGATTCGTATTGTTTCATTGTCGATGGAGCTACTGAGTCCGCAATAATATTGGCCGCTTCCTCTGAAATTCCTTTTCTTAAAAAAGCCTTCCTGACAGTTGCCCAGCCACCAATGAAAGTGTTTTTGATAATGGATGCGAAATTTCTCTGCAAGGTGAAATCAGAAGTTCTTTATTTGGTTTAAATATAATAGGGGAATCAGTGAGCAGCAAATTAAATAAAGGGTACCAAGGCTGACTTGGCCAATATGGCACAATAACAACATTCTCAGCTTTATCTGTTATGAACTTTTTTAGTATTGGTAAGATTAGCGCAAATGGGGGAAAAGCGTACAGTTTCTCATTTTTCCATTATATTGTGAAGGCATCTACTTTAAAGATGCCTGGGTTTGGAAATCTAGAACAAAATCTGTTGACTTTTCTATTTGAATGTGTGGCAAATAAATCAATGCTAAACGGACCGAAGTTATTATTAATTATTTCAAAGGCGTCATTAGATATTTCCCATTCTGTATCGACATTTATTATTCTTGATGCCGCATCTGCATAGATATTTTCCTTTGAGGAAATATAAGATGCATGCAGCCAGATACTTCGTCTTTCGCACCACAACCAAATTTGTCGCGCCAATTCACTGAGAATTGGGAAACGAACACCGCCAGTCTTATTTACATAAGATATTGCCGTCGTATTATCCAATCTCATTAAAATTTCACAATTTTGTAAATTGTTAGCAAAAGACTTCAGTGCAATGAAAGCAGCTTGCAGCTCCAAATTATTAATGTGGCGTTTTTTATCCTCTTTATTCCACCAACCATTAGCAGACTGTCCACCAAAATAAGCACCTCAACCAGTTGATGAAGCACCAGAGAAGATTTCAATTTTATAATTTGACGTTCTGATTGGATTTACTCCAATTTGACTATGATATCTCCACCAATCAAGATCCTCTTTTAACTTATCTTTTAGTACCATTTTTGCCTCGTAATCCTCATCATTTATTTGTAAAGCAAGAAATTTTTCCCTTTCTAATCTTTTACTATGGACAAGGCCATAAACTACCGCAGGACAGGCTGCATTTAAAACTCCCAGAAAATGATCAAATTCTCGAATTTTATAATTTTATCCTATTATAAATTGATTTAATAATATTTTAATTTGTTTTTTTCTTTTTATCAGTTAACTCTACTGTATAATCAATCGAATTAAGTATTAATCCTAAGAATTTACATTTTTTAGAAGGAATCATGGAACTTTTTTCTGCATTTATGATAAACCCTAAACTTTCCAAGAGCCTTTTTGATTCGAGAACATTATAATTACAGACTTTATAGTTTATGATAGTTATAAAACCTTTTTGTCTCATTATATTAATAACCGGCTTCATGATCTTTGTAAATATGTATGGGCTTAAGCATAAGCCAAATGGTACACATATAAACTGATAAATCTTTCCTTTGAAACTAAATCGCAAATATTTTCTGCTTTTTTCGTTTACCAGAACTAAGAAATAGGCATTCTTGAGATCAATCGACGCCATATAAGCATTAGGAGTTAATAAGTTTTTTACCGACCTGATGTCCTCCATTTTAAAGTGAGGAGCATATATAAATTTGTTTAATTTTTTTAAATTTAATATGAAACTAAAAGAACCGTTGGGTTTTGAACCAGAAAAATTGGCGAAAGAAATTGACCTTCAACTGGCTGAGATTCTTCAATGGCTTGTTTCGTTAGTAAATTCCTAACCTCTATTTCTATTTGCACTAGTTCCCTATTATTCCAAATTTGCTGCTTAGGTGGTTTTATTTGCACAGGAGTTTTTTCAAATTGAATGGAATATCCATTTATGACACTCAAGATAAATTTATCAGTAGTTATTTTTTGCCACTCAGGCAAAAAAGAGCCTAATCTACCTGCTTTGGATTTTACCTGTTCTATTTCTTTGTTGATTGGTTTGGAAATCTGTTCCTGTCTCGATTGTTCTGATTCGGGCGTTGGTAGGTTGTCCTGGGTTTGAAGCGAAAAAATTGGTTTCTTTGGTAACTGCCCATCTGTCTCATTTGAGCAGACGGGTTCTTCCAGTTTCCCTGAGGACGCTGAAAAGGTTTCCTAGTATTCTTGTCTGCAACCTTAAGATTTTTAGATGCAGTTTTAATATTCTTAGCTTCTTTTATTTGATCAGCTAACTTGTCACCATACAACCATTCACCAGATGGTAGTGAATCAACAAGAGGTTTTACACTTTTTTTCATCACAGGTGTAATGAATGATTTTCTGGCTTTAGACTGCTGAATAAATACATCTGTCAACAGCTTACCAGTATCACTTAGATATTCAATTAGTTTTACCTGATCTACTTCATCCTCAGGGTCCTCAAGCAAAAGTGATACCGCAGAGGCTAGCGAAATAATAGCTGTTCCAACACATTCCTGCGTTTTTACAAAGTGCTGATCTCTTTTCTGTGAGATCTCAGTTAAAGCAGATTTTATCTCCAGATTAATTTTTGGCGGTTCAGTAAATAAATCTCCTTTTCGCGGATATTTCATCAGTAAAAGCTTTCTGGATTCCTCTGACAAACCTTCTTTCATGAAATTTTTCCAACGATTAGTAACCTGTGTATGAAGCTTAATGTCACTTTCCTTGGTCACTGAAGGGTCATCGCCTAACAGATCAAGAATCTCCATATCAATATCGAGTTTTTCCGAATCATTTTTATTTGATTCGTCGTCCTTTTCATCTGGAATATCTGTCTTTTGTTCTTGCAAAACTTTTAAATCTGGATTTTCATTAGGCTCAGTGTCTGAAGCTCTAGGTACCTGTTTTTCCTGATTGGAACTCTGATTTGAAAAACAAGAAACCCTCAAAATTATTGTTTATCACTTCACATGTACTCGAATCGAGTAATTTAATACAAAATAAGTTCGTGTAGGACACACTTTATTAAAAGCGTTTGCGCTCGTGTGGAGCTTTTAAAACTTTTTGTTCCTTTAATGATTATTCAAATTTTCCTTATTGGAATAGCATTATTTGTATGGAATAAGCATTTGAATTTTTTCGTATAGAAAAAAAAACAAAGTTTACAAATGATTTTTACCTCCAGTACTCATTTTGTTAATGAAATCCTGAACCACGGAAGTGAGGTTATCTATCTGTGTATGCATATTTTTAAGTTTTGTTTCCATTTTTTGTACACCTTTATCACGACTTCTTGAGCGGGATCGTGACCGCTTTCTCTTTTTATTTTTAGACATATTAGAAAATATAAATTATAACACTTTATTTATAAAACTTTACTCTCCACGTGTGAATCGATGAACACAACAAAACAATATGAAGTATGATATAGACAGCGCCATTAGGATCGACGGTGCGCGCCGCAATTAAAAAATGTTAATTGTCTAAACGTTGTGAATTTGAGCATAGCTGACGCTACTACCAGTAATCATTGAGATAAGAGACGTCGCAGTATAATTCCTTCAAAAACTTTCGGAATAGAATCAAGTAAAGTGATAGGTCTGTAATTCATAAAAATTTGAGGGATCACCATCCTTATAGATCGGAACAATTATACCATTTTTTCAACAGCTGGGAAAATATCTGAATCTAATGCAAGCGTTAAAAATAAGACACAATGGTACAACTAAAGAGAATCTACAGGATTTAAGAAAAATTGGTGGAATACCATCCAGCCCAGCACCCTTATGTTTACTGAAGTTAGCTAATTTGCTTAATATAGTTATTTCAGAAATGTTAGAAAAATTTAAATCAATAATGTCATTGAAAACGAAATCATATCGGTCATTTCCAGATTTGTTATAAACCGATTCAAAGTAACGGGCAAATAAATCAGCAGTACCTTTGCTAGTTTCAGATTTATCGTCCTCGTAAAACATTAGATTCGGCAATGAAGACTCTTGTTTAGTCTTATTAACGTAAGACCAGAAAAACTTAGGATTTTCAATTATACTACGTTCAGCCTTCAGTATATATTCGTTAAAACATTTCTCAGTTTTTAATTTACATTGTGCTCGTAACACAGAGAAATTCTCGTAATCGGTTAATTCGCTTGTCCTCTTATATATAGAATGCGCTAATTTTTTTGCTTAATAAGCTTTATTAGGTACCGAGAAAAATATTTCGGAAAGGTAGAATTGAAAAAAATATAACTGACGTACAAAACTTGAAATAACAAAATAAACTTGTGAATAAAAAATAGTGATCATGCTATCTATTATTTCGAAAGTATCTAGTGACTCATTATTAAAAGCTCTCGAGCTTAAAGCTTCAATCTGAGTAGACAACAGAAATTTCCTATCTATACAACTTAAATACAAGTTTATTACCGCATAATCAGCATTTTTAAAATCGAGATTAAAATAATGGTTTGACAATTCCTCGGTAATGTTTTCTTTTTGTAAATTAAATTCATACAAAAGCGCAGGATGATATCTATCGCAAGATAACAGAGATTCAGAAGCTAAAGAAACACGACAATTAACCAAGTTTGATAAGACAATATTTAAAAGAGATCCATTGTCTTTTAAATTGTGGTTTTTTTGTTTAAGATTTAGAAAACCCAGTGTGTTAGAAATCACAGACGCTATATCAGGTTGAATTAGTGTCGAGGTGGGTTTCACAACACACGTAAAATCGTTTGAAACCAAATTTGTCCATATATAACAAAAGGAATGTTTAAATCACCTAAAAAATTGAAAAGGAATATTCATCAAATTTTGCAATACCCCCTCAACACTTAAACAATAATCTCTATATTTACCGATCTCTGAGCCAGGCGGAATATAGGCAGAGCAAAACAAGTGTTTGTTATTAAAAATATTTACTTGTACAAATAAAATTTCTATTGAAACCACAGGACAAAATACCTGGAAACTCTAGAAACGTTTGTTAACCGCTATCAATACTCCCCCCCCCCCAAAAAAACGGTCACTAGTTAAGTGATTTCTGTATAATCTGTAAACATTATAATTGTCAAAACCCAGCTCGGAATTAATAATATTGCTAGATAACCAAGTCTCGGAAAAAGCAATGACATCAGCAGAAACTGACGGAATTACCTTTCTTAAGTCCGATAACTTGGTTCGTAAACCTCTAACATTCTGGTAGTAAACGTTAAAATATAAACACTCGCTGACACTTTCAGAACACCCGGTATTAACTACTGAGTTTTCTTGCACCAAACAAAAATCAGGACACTGATCTTCAAAATGATATCTCGATGAAGATGCTAATCCAATGGCTGGCGAACTTGAACAATCACTGGAACTCCTTTTTTGTATAAAATTCTCAGGTAGTGTTCTCCTCCCGCAATTCTCTCTGTCAAATCTCGTTTCAAGTTCTAGTACATCTGCTGTTGAGAAGGTGTATTGTCCGGTGCAATTACTAGATGCAATTGAACATAAGCGTCTAATGATTTGATCTTTCTCACCGTCGACAGTATTTTTGAAGCCATTTCCATGGTCGGACAGCGGACTTTGACAGGTCTTGGCTTTGTTCTGTCCTGCGAAAAAGCACCCAAGCGAGATGTAAATATATTGTTAAAATAATTCGATGATTCAGATAGCATGAATTTAGATAAAAAAGATACAATAAAACTTTTGTCTAAGGTTGACTCAGAGTCTTTATTTAGTGAAGAGTTAGATTGTTTATTCATACAAAATATTAAGAAATTGCATTTTCTATTTAGCCTATCTTCAAACTCACTGAGTAAATTTGCCGCTGAATTCGTTGAATGCGAGGGTACTATTTCCAAAGCCGCTAACCATTGGTTCACTTCCTCAAGACTTCTTTCAACAGACTGTACTTTCCCCTCCGCTGTCAGAAGACGTTTGTTATACTCCTGGAAATCGTTTTGGAATGAAGTGACAGATGTTTCCAATTTGATAAACCTAGTGTTCATATTGTAAATTTGTTGAGAGTAATTAACAATGAAGCGTTTGGTTCAGGCCCAGGAGAAGATGGTGCGGAGGTTGTTGACTCACAACAAAGACTAAAGCCAACATCAGGAATTAACTTGGTTTTTTTAGAGCATCTGGGATGGAACGGTGCCCAACAGCGAGGGCAAAAAATTGCATCGTCCACTTTTTTCTGACACATAAGACACGTAGTATCAACCTGTAGAGTTGGGGGCCCCGAGTTCCTTTTATTATCCGTCATCATAGACAAGTGACGATTGTACGAGGTGCTACGTCACAGTCGTGAGTAACTATCCAAGTATAAGTGTCTTCCCACACAATCACTAGTCACGCGGACAAGGAAAAACTTACTTAATGAGAGAACAGAGCAACAAAATACACAGAGGTCACCAGAAACAATTAATCTAGAGTCAATAGTGCAAAAATAATCACCAACAAAGTCTCGTATTTTCAATAAAATTGAAATTGAAATTAACTTTAAGAAACACGTGGTTGGAACATTGCAGTTAGTACAAAAAAGTGGTGAAAAGTGGTAAATAGATTACAAAAAACACTAACACAATATTAGCAAATTAACAAGACGCACTAATAAATTGCATCCACAGTCACGTAACCGAAAAAAGTCTCAATAAAACATAATTAATCGAACAAAATAGCGAGAGCCCATATAAGAGCTGTCTACTCGAGTACAGGACCGTACCAATACCAGTACAGGACCGTACCAATACGGTTATCAAGAATTTGCTAAAAGTAATTATTAATAGTAACTATTATTCATGCAATTGAAATTATTTTTCCCTGGAAATGTTGAGTTTGAGTTAATCTATTGGTTGTTCAGTCATTTTTAGGGTTCCGCACCGTAAAACGGAACCCTATTAAAATCACTATGTGTGTCCGTTTTCGCACCCCCTCTAACTTCTAAACTATATGAGCTACAGACTTCCAATAAGGTACACATATGTAATTTCACCTTGGATTAACGAAAATGATATGGAAAACGCGATTCGAGCTCATGAACATGCCGAAATCCAGCAAAAACCACTTTTTTTTACCTAAAATGCAAAAAAATGACCATGTCCCCCCCCTAATCTTTTAAACTATTCGACTAAAAATGCTACAATTTGGTACACGTAAGTAGATTTACGTGTAGATAACAGGAAAATCATATAGAACTTTCGTAAAGGCGGTCTTCATAGTGTTTACTAGCCAAAAAGTACGATTTTTTGAAAAAAATTAGAAAAAATGACAATGTTCCCCCCCCTCTAATCTTCCAAACTATTTGACTTAGGATGCTGCAATTTGGCACACGTATGTAGATTTACGTGTAGATTACAGAAAAATTATACAGAAATTTCGTAACGGTGGTCTTCATAGTGTTTACTAGCCAAAATGTACGATTTTTTGAAAAAAATTCGAAAAAATAACCATGTCCCCCCCCCTAATCTTCCAAACTATTTGACGTAGAATGCTGCAATTTGGTACACATATGTAGATTTACGTGTAGATTACAGGAAAATTATAGAGAACTTTCGTAACGGCCCTGACCTTTTAGCTGCAAAATTTTTGGCTTATAGTGCTAAAAATTCGTACCAATAAAGTTTTATTTAGTGTATAATAAAAAATATTTTTAAAAATTGTTTTTCCGGTGGAGAATTTATAATCTCTGCCTCACATTATTGAAAAAAATTAGAGCGGTACGGAATCCTTCGACTTGGTACGAGTGTAACTCGTACTTGACCGATTTTTTATATAGATTTATTTAAAAATATATATCTTTAAAAAACTTCAGATTTTATTAAGTTATTTATTTATTTATAAAACTTTAATTAATTAATAATTACAAAATTAGGGTAGAAAATTGTCTATCGTTTGTCGCTGAATAATTGACAAAAAGAAGATTTTAATTTAAATAATTAATATTGTAGACGACTTCAGGAAGTGTCAAGAAGCAATAACTGTTATCCACTTTAATCAATTTCTTAAAACTTAATAATATATTTTAAGATTTTTTTCTTAATAGACGGAAAAATTTATTTTATCCTGATACTGTTAACCGCCATTAGTACTGTCAGTAAAGGTACTCTCTACATCCACAGGATGTAGAGAGGACAGAAATACACTCTACAGTACAGAAATAGAAATTTTAATTTTTTCTCTCGCTTTATCTCATATAACGGCTGCCTGCCTGCCCAGACAGCCACCATATGAGATAAAGGGAGAGAAAAAGTTTTAATTTCTATTTCTGTCCTCTGTTATCTCATGTCGGCTACTTGAGCAGCATTTTTGTAATAATTTATTAATCACATTCAATTTAAATATTTATTACTAATTATATATATGTAATTAATTTTTTAATGACAAATGAACAAATAATTGTAATGTTCTGTTTTTAAAACAATTTTTTAGTTTGTTAGAATAATAATTTTATAACAATTTCATTGTTTTTCATTTATTATAAAGAACTAATTTTGAGAAACTATTATATACCGTCAAGTGGGGCTATTTTGTGCGCCGTGGGGCTATTTTGTGCAAGCGAGGTTTTTAATGAATAATAGTATATTATGCATCGAGGGTTGGTAGGCCGTGTTATTTTGCCAAGCACAAATGTTCGAAGAACGAGTGTAGCACAAGCGCGTAGGTTGACCAACAATTATCATGGAATCCAATGGATAGCTGGAGATGTATCTTATAATGAACTACGTATCGTTCATCAAGAAACACTACGAGGTGCAAAAACGATTGACACAAAAGGTAGTGAAAAAAAGTGTGGTAAGAAAAATACTTGTTAAATGTGCAAAATTTAGAAGAAATAGACCGTCCATGAATTAAAAATATTAAAACTGCCTGCTTGTTAACTATATGTACACATCATATGGTACTAACTGTAAATTGTGCTGCCAATAATGTATTAACTCTTCGCAATTGGTTTCTCAGTGCTCCAAGTAATGTGTAAAATGTTTTAGCAGACGTCGATGAAATTGATTGTACTTCTACCACTTTGAAATCCTTTTACAAACAATGTGAATCTTTTTTGTAATAAATTTTAAAGATTTTATAGCAATAAATTAATTCAATACTCTTAAAAATCAATGTGTCTTTACTGCTTTACCTATAATCTTAGAATTATAATAAGTTATTTAATAAAAATTTAACTTTTTTAATGAAATTATAAACTTTTACTTTTTTTATGATTAAATTAAATTATATAAAACAAAGGTAGAAAAAAAAGAGAAACAATTTATAAGTCAAATTTTGTTTTTATTTAAACCATATTTTAAATTTTTACAGGAAATTATAGTTTTTGTCTCTTGATACCTCTCTCTCTTACTTACACACACATTCGTAAACACACTTTCTTAAATATTTACAAATTACAAATAGAAATAGAATTTGCATTTCTGCTTATTTACAATATATTACAAGATGTTTACTTAAACTAGTAGCATTTCTACATTATTAGAATCTACATTTTTTAGTTTGTAATGCCCCCAAGCAAGAGTGTCACTGCTATTTTCTAATAAAATTTTTTTGTCGTCAAAAGGACTTGAAGCTATTTTTGTCTGTTTCAAAGTATGTACATTATGGAGTTTTGACCGGATACAATATTGTGTTCTAGCTAGCATTTCAACATTTTTTAAGCAGTAGACATAGTCATTAAAGGTAATAGTAATAATTCTCCCATTACACTCATCTTTCATGAGACCTAAAACTTTTTTATTGACTTGCGGCATTCCATGTATATTATCAGCAGGATAATCAGAAGTGTCAAATTTGCAAATATCTGCTTTCATATCAGATATTTTTACATTTGACATGATAAACAAGGCTATCGGTATCAGTGTATAGCAATTTACAGTTATCATTATACTTTTTTCGCATGTAATCGTAATGAAAATCATACATGAGTGATTTTGAAATGTCTAAAACGCTAAGACCAATATAGATTGGTTTATTTATAAGCACTTCCGTTTTTCTAAGCTCCACAGCAACTAAATTTTTGCTAAAGACAGATCGCGAGTGGAAGTTAGGTTTAGATATAAGAGCTTCAGCTCCATACTGTAACGGTACGCCTTGTAGCAACGCGTTACATTTTAAGATTATTGGGCAGTCTGATGGAGCTACGTGTCGACCATATATCTCCCAGTGGCCGATAAGGTAGAGAGTCGTAGAGGGGATCCGGAAGGTCGAACGAGATCCAGCGGTCTATAGTCGAATAGCTTCCTGAAAAGGACACAGAGGGAGTCGAGCCGGGTGCTCATATTCTCACTTATTGTTGAGTTGACGCAGAGCGTCTATAACTTCCTGAGAACAGTTGAATTCGAGGCAGTTCTTCGGGAGCGACTCCATGACCCGGTGGGTAGAGTCCAGTCTCGAGAGCTCTGCCTGGAGAGCCTGCCCACTCAATTAGAGGAGCCAGCAATCTACCGAAGGGAGAGGGAGCAAGGAGCCCCACTCTACGGAGCTGTATAGAGGAGAGAGCGGAACGCACGAGTCGTCGTCTTCCTACTTGTGCTGACGTCATAAGCAGCGGTGAGTAAACCTGGTCTGGCTGAGAACGCCGAAAGGCTTCAGTTAACAAGTCGAATTTTACTACTTTCCCGGTGTACGCCGAAAGGCTGCCGGGACATTCATATCCAGTTGTCCATTTTATCCAGTGTACGCCGAAATGCTACCGGAACATTTTGCGAATTTGATTGGCTACTTCCGGTGCACGTCGCAAGGCTACCGGAACCTAAGCATCCTGAAGATTTTCTCCCTGTATGTGCCATAAAGCAACAGGGACTCTGTTCTAGACAAAATATTCTCACCGCGATCCTCTCCAAGTCGACGCATCTTATGGCCTATTTACACCTTCGAAAAAAGAATTTTTTTGCATGAGAGTAAAGAGGACAGATACACAATCTGTCCTCTTTACTCTCATGCAAAAAATTTTTTTTTTCGAAGGTGTAAATAGGCCATTAGAATCATCCGCCTAAAAGTTTGATACTTACCAGTTTCTCGAGATGAGTGTGTTTCCATCGACGATCCACGCTGCACCGAATCTGTAAATAGAAAAAAAACTTTAGTTGTTTTTACGAACATTAAATGAATGTTAATTTTATTCTTACTTGTTTTCTTGAAGAGGGTGTTTACAACGACGATCTACATCGTCGACAATTTTATAATAAACGCAATCACTTTATACTTTGTCTATTTTGATTTTCCTTCGGGCACATTTATTTTAAAACTCATTAACGATAAGTAAACGAACCGTTACAATACCTACCTTCTGACTTAGTTATAAGTTTGACATCTACACGTGTCTGTACGTTTTCCATTGTCTTACCGTATACAGCATTATTCATAAGTTTAAATAGATTTTTTTTTATTAAAATCTACATAATTTTTCATTCAAGCAGATTGTTTGAATTGTAAAATTCTGTGAATATGTGTAAGTTTAATACCATGTGCCAAAGCTTGCTTCAGTGAACGGTAACACGGTGCGACACTGAAAATACACCTGACTAACGACATGGTGCAGGTTGTAAATTTGGTCGAATAGAACTTAAAAATATTTTTCTTGTATTTTTTGAACCCTCCAAATTTTATTTATTTAAAAAAACTGCACTTTTGGACGCTACATACGAATTTGTTGATAACTCGGTCATTTTTTGACCAATTTTCAAAATTTAAAAAAGATTTGGAAAGGGAATGAATATTCCTTTTAAATAGTATACATATATATATTTTTAGAACTAGCATGTTATGAGTTTTTATCGGGTAAGCCTGGAAAAAGTGCTTTTCTCTTTTTTTTTCAACTTTGACCATTGTTGATTGAGAAATTTGAATAAAAAATATTAAATGACTACTGATATTCTAAAAGTGCTTCTATTATTAAAGAGGTTGACTGCTCGGTTGATAAAATTGGACAAAAATTGTTTAAGTTATGTAATTTTTTCTGAAGTAAGTAATATGGCCGCGAATGTATATCGGGTTTCCAAGACTATTACGTAGTTTAATCAGTGGCGGATCCACGGGGGGGGGTCATGGGGGTCATGACCCTCCTCTGGAGCTAACTTAGATTTGCATGAGAGAGAGAGAGAGAGACAACACTATAGTGTTGTCTCTTTCTCTCTCATGTATAACCCCCTCCTGGAACCAAGTTTGGACCCGCCACTGAGTTTAATTACTAAATTCCATAGATATCATGATTATTTATGATTAATTTAGCTCAAATTTTTAAATTGCACTTTAAATAAAATAACAGTTGTGTCATTTTTATATGTTCTTTTCAAGGTGAATATGTTTAAAAGACAAATGCTATATTTTAATGATAAAATTCTAATGAAATTCTATGAAATACATTATTTTTGAAATTATCTTAAAATATTTAGCTAATTTGGTAATTTTTACTTCGGATTCGGATTCATTTTCAAAGTTTCAAAAGTGTTTGCCGGATCTTCGTCGTTTAAGGGAAGAATCACTAGTTTTGCGTTTGAGCGACCAGCAGTAATCGGCTAACATTTGTGTTTTACTTTTTCCATGGAAGTGCTTTTCAATTGATGCCATCTCTTGATGAAATCTTTCGCCCTGTTCATCACTTAATTTGCCAAGGTTTTCTGGAAAAAAGTCCAAATGTGAATGTAAAAAGTGGACTTTGATTGACATTCTGCACCCCATGTTTCCGTAGGCTTGCAAGAATTCATTCACAATGTCAACGTAGTTATTACTTTTGTGTTTGCCTAAAAAGTTGTCGCATAGAGAAATGAAACTTAACCATGCCCTTCTTTCTACTGCACTTAATTTCTGAATGAAATTCCCATCTCGCATGATTTTACGAATTTGAGGTCCAACAAATATCCCTGAAAATCAGCGGAGTTATTTAAGTAAATTATTTATTAAACTCAACATTAATTAAACACATTAATACTAAATTAAATTTTACTTCAATTACACTTTGATATGTATATGTTAAAGCAATGTAGAATACCTTCTTTGATTTTGGCGTCACTCAGCTTGGGGAAAGTCATTTTCAGATGTGAAAAAGCTTCACTGTCTTTGTCCAGTTGTTTAACAAACTGCTTCATGTAACCTAGTTTTAGGTGCAATGGTGGTAAGATGATTTTGTTAGCTTCTACCAAAGGGATATTTATAACATTGCGTCTCCAGATTTGAAATGATTTTCGTGATGGCCACTCTTTCCGATCATAATGCTCTTTGGCACGACTGTCCCATTCACAGAGAACAGGGATTTTTGGTGTAACCTCCTTGCTTTCCAAAAAGAATCGTTAAGACTTTAAGGTCAGAGACGATTTGCCACTGATGTTTAGAGTAATCAATCACTTTAAGGATCTTCGCCAAAGTTTGGTATGTTTCTTTCATATCGGTAGCGTATGCTAAGCTGATTCTCGTTATGTAATAACACAGCTTTCAAACCTAAAAAAACGCAAATATAAAATACAATATGAACTATGTTGATAGAGAACTTATTTCAACTTTAAGAGTACAATTAATACAATACTTTTGCATGATCCATCAATGAATAATCGTCAATCTTTTGGTTGATGTTCGTGATCCAAGCAATAAAATAATTCGTCGATGTCAATACAATACGTGAGGTTTTCGTCAACTTCATCAACTTTGAAATTTTGTTTGAAAATAGTCCGCTCGACATTTTTTCTCATGGACGTTATTTTGAAGTTAACTTGTTTTTATATCCTCTAATAGAGTTAATAATTGATAACTTTTAAAGATTTCTAGAAAAGAAAAGAAAAGTTCTGGAAATAGTCATGTTTATTTATTTATTTATTTATATCAATAAACGGGGAAACCCCTTTAATACATAAAAAAATAATAGATACATTTGTACTTAAAAATTTCAAAACGACCTGACATGATAATTAGCCAGAAAACTGCGAATCCAGCAGCAATGTCGTGGAAGGAGGTCAAAAAACATCGTTCAAAGAATTGCGTATTTGGTGTTTGAATAAGGAGAAGGATTCATTAAAAAAATAAATTCTCTGGTGTCTGTTGGCCTCCCTACACATACGTGACACTGGACAATTCTCGCCATAATTTGTTCTGTGAAAAGGTACCTTAAAAATGGTGAACCCTCTAGTGAGCCTCACAGAGTCCGATAAAGTAACTTGAGATGAAATTTTAGGACAATCATTTTTTCTCATGGACGTTATTTTGAAGTTACTCTCTACAAGATTCCACTGTTTTAACCTTGATGCCAAAATTTCCGCTTGTCTCCATGAGAGTTCCAAATCGCGCACTAGGTCATGGAAATCATAATTTGACATAAAGTGCCTCTCTGTCGAGGCTGATCCATGTGGGATGAAGGGGTCATCATTTTTACTACAAGATGGAGTTTGATCATTAAATGGGGAATCATTTTCTCCTTCTTCGACTTCAACTTCATCGTTTATGGTTTCTTTCAGAGATGGTTTAGTAACAGTCAGCACATCAGGATACTGTATGCTGTCACGTGTTTTATAGCGATGACCTGAAAGGTTTGTTTGGCAGAAGTAGCAGTCTTCTGGCTTGTGAATGAGCTGACGATGCCAAACCATTGAGCTCACAAATGGTAAACGATTTTGATCACACTGTTTAGATTTTCACTTTTTTAGTGAAATTGTGCAAGTCGAACGGATATATTCCGGTTCATACCAGCTACTTCCGTTATACTCGCGTTTAAAGTGAAGATTGTATGCTTCAACCACAACATTATTTGTTTTTAATTCGCGGCGATGGTGCTTATCAAAAAAATAGCCACAAACGTAACAGAAATTATTCCGTTTGTCACACATCTTTACAAACTGATTAAATAACAATATAATTACGAAACGCAACGTGACTTACTGACATTTTCTAATATCTTTATGTCTTCTGCAAAACATTTGACATGTCAAAAAAACAGTCAACAACGTTTATCAGACAACTTCCACTTACAATTGTCCACCAATTAAATAATCTTTAAGATTTTCAAAACGGGGCAATTACATACTTCAGTGAATGGGCTCGAAACTCAATATACACCCAAATACATGATTCTTAGTTAAGAAAAAATTGCATAACTTCAACAATTTTTGTCTGATTTCATCAATCGAGTAGTGAACCGCTTCCACAATGAAGATACTTTTAGAATATTTGCAGTCAAATAATATTTTTTATTTAAATTTTGCAAATAAACAATGGTCAAATTTGAAAAAATAAGGGAAAAAGCACTTTTTCCAGGCTTACCCGATAATAACTCATAACATGCTAGTTCTAAAAATAAATATATGTATACTATTTAAAAAGTATATTTATTCCCTTTCCAAATCTTTTTTAATTTTGAAAATCGGTCACAAAATGTCCGAGTTATCAGTAAATTCGTATGTAAAGTCCAAAAAAACAGTTTTTTTTAAATAAATAAAATTTGGAGGGTTCAAAAAATATAAGAAAAATATTTTTAAGTTCTATTCGACCAAATTTACAACTTGCACCATGTCATTAGTCAGGTGTATTTAGTTTTTTCTTTTTTGTAGCACAGTGTAATGGATAACGTATTTTTGTTTCGGTAGAAGGGTAGTTAGTAACTTTGTCTCTTGATTCTGGAGGTTTTAAGTGTTCAGAACAAAATGGCAAATCACTGTGATTGTTGTGTAATTCATCTGGATAGACTAAATCAACTTTTAAAATATAACCAATAGGTGCATCATCTTCAATATTTAAATTAAAATTAATATTTACATTTGGCACCCACTTAAAACCACCGTAGGAAAGTGCTTGTATCATAGCCCAACCATACAGGTTGTTCACGTCCAAGTACATAATGTAAGTTTACTCTTCTTCTTCGTTATATTTTTCCATATACTGATTATTAGCTCTAGCATATCTATTGGTACACTGGCTTACTCCACCTCTAATGCCACGTTCTATAAACATAAGCATATCTATATCAGTGAGAAGTTCCAATTTTACATTACTATACTTTAACATAGCATCCCAGCTCAACCAAGGTGTTGTTTAAAAATGAGCTGGATCTAAACCGTAAGCAATAAGACACTGGTTTCTAAAATTTTCAAAAATATCTGCGAGTAGTAAAATGTCAGTTTTCATATACAAATATACATAATCGCAGAGATTTTTGCAATTGAACGCATTCCAGACTTTTTGCGCATGTGCATAATCTTCATAACTGACATTCGAATCGTTTAATGTACTATAAAATTTTTCTATTGGAGGTAGTTGTGCCTCATTAAGTTTTGCTCTGCAGTCCAAATACTCATATGAAAAAATTCCTTTTCGAGTTAATAGTTCTATATTATTTTTGGTGTAGGTAGAAAATTCAGAATTTATTATATTATGTTGGGGAAGATAAGATTGCAATTTATTTAAAGAAGACGCCATAAATTTGAATGAATCAATGAATCGAAAACAAACGATACTTCCTAAACATGTTTGGTGAAGCTTATATATATTTCTTTGTTAACGGGGAGGAATTCAGTGGCAATGGATTTTATAATGAAATGCGTATCGTATGCGCCCAAATTGTGGAATACTACAGGAATAGTTCTTAAATCCTGATAGTTGATAAACATATATATTTAAAAAAACACAAATAATTGCCGACAAGGGAACAAACCCCCTGGGCGGATTACACATGAATATACATTTATTATCGCAGCGAATTATTTAGATTGGTACTACAGGGCACCGAGGTATTAAAAATTATATACATAATATATTGAAGAATTGTATACGCGAGGTCATGCCCCAGGCATCATAAGATGAAAATTTAGTCAGAATTTTTTAGATTTAATAAATAAGTAAATAAAGTAATAAACATTCTCATCTATATTGTCTGATGCCCGAGACATGCTCCACGTATATGTCTCTCGACCATTTTATTGTATCGGAGACCATAAGCTTCCTCATGAGTCCGGCGTACCAGCGACCGATTCTTAAATGTTTTATTATTTCCTGATTGTTTCGGTCCCAGGTACCTACTGCCCCACAATGAAGGCATTCAAATAAACTCTATAGCCCTTCTCCTGAAGGGAGAGGGCCATTTGCCGGTATTTCTCAAGCTTATGCTCCCTGGCGATACGGAATGCGTCAGGACTATTCTCAAGGGACAATCACATCAATTATCGTGATGCTGTGTGATCCTTCATCCCTAAGGACAATGTCCGGACGGAGCTGTAAAGAGCCTGCATCGACATCTCGAACAGTCATATTTTTCCTCACCTCCCCCAGGGCTTTGTTCGCTTTGATAATCCTATCAACAATTGCATCGTGGCGCTTCGATATTGCCTCCATGTGAGGCCTGCAATAATTAATGGTGTGGGGCAAACTTTCGTTTGCATCCCCACACCTTCTGCACCGGGTGTCCCTGCCCGCTTGGCCTTTGAGGGCCCCATTGAGCGGCAGGACATTCAATCGTGCCCAGTGCACGAAGAGCCAATCAGCGAACCTAGTAAAGCCCCCACTTCTAAGAAAGTGATTGGAGGCTTTATCCACTGACGCAAGAGCATAGACTTTTCCCTGATCTTTCTTTTGCAACAGTGTCTGCAGATAGAATTGCTGGGTGGCGTTCCTCAAGCGATATATAATTTGTGAACGCGCACCAGGGGGAATGATGACTTTACGTAGGACAAAAGAGTTTGTTAACCACTCGATGGTCAATCAAAGGGAGCCGAGCAATCGCCCGACAAGTATTGAGCGATCTCTGACATGCTCGGGTCCCTTCGGAGCCGCGTCTTGATTGTCGTTCGCACTGAGTCGAGTGCCACGCCTCGAATGACGGAATCATTCGAGGTTATTAATTTAAAGATATGAGCTATTGAATAAATGTCTAGCAGATCCCCTACCGGTAGGAGACCTGCCCCTCCCATCTTGGGAGGTATAAAAACAACTTCGGCACTCGCTCTCTGTGGGAGCGACATCCAAGCTTTCGTCCTCCTTTTTATGAGCTTGTCCAGAATCTTTAGCTCGGTCTTCTTTATCCTCGCCCCTCTGAGTATAAAGTCGAGCCTGGACAGGACGAATACCGCAGTGGCCTCAATCTCTTGCCACGGGGTCAGGAGAGAATTATTAATTTTCTCCACCATGTCCCTGGCCTCCTCAAATGATTTGACCGGGGACTGGAGAAATTTGGCTCCAGTGGGAACCCCGAGGTGATCGTACGCCTCTTCGAGGGCTAATGTTTTGATGACACCACCACCCGCGCTTAGATTGGATTTGCTTGCGCTTCCTCCAATCATGTTGAGAATAGCACATTTGCCGGTGTTAATGCGCAGGCCAATATCTGAGCATATTCTGTCGACCATGCTCAGTACCGCCTGCATGTGCCTTTCACTTTGAGCTAAGATGATGATATCATCGGCGTACGCCAGAGCCTTTACCTTTTTATTAAACATATGTAAGCCTGCCTCCCCTTTCTTTTCAATTGTCCTCAGAACGATCTCAAATACTAAATTGAAGATCAGGGGGCTTAGCTGGCATCCTTGTTTGACAACAGCATTCATTTTTATTTGTCCAGTACTGCTGGTGTCATTTTTTATTTTGGTGTTGCAGTTTATTTATTGTGTTCATCACCATTGCACAGATCTCCTGAGGCAGTCCCAAGAGGTTAAGGGCGTGACAAATGGTCTCATGCGGCACGGATGGAAAGGCATTTGCCAAGTCCAACCATGCGACAGTGAGAACCCTCCTCTTAACCCGGGCAAGCTGAATGGCTTCCTGCAACACAAAGTTGTGCTCATAGCACCCTTCATATTGAAGAAAGACCTTCTGCGCCCACGATAACCTCTTGTTTCTGCGGGCTCATTGTACGATCCTATCAGACAACACGGCTGTGAAGATCTTATATGCCGTGTTTGTCATAGTAATGGGCCTCCAGTTACTTATTCTTATGAGGTCCCCTTTCTTTTGTAAGAGGACCGTCGTGGATTCTTTCCACGACTCTTGAATAGCACTCAAAGCGATGCACGCGAGATATATATTTGTTAGGATTTGTCCAGACGGGTCCGCCATTAAGAGCGTTGGGTAATGTACTCTGTCTGGACCTGGCGCTGTGTTCTTCATCGTTTTGATTTTTTTGACAACCTCTTCTGTTGTCACGGGCAGAGACAGATCTTCATTGCTTCCTTCTTCTAGAGGAGGCAATCTAAAATTCCTTGGAAGGGCCTCAGCATCCAGTTGGGAGGCTCTAAAAACTTCTTCATAGTGTGACTGGATGCTGGCTATGTCGATCGTGCAACTCTTGTTGCTGCCCTCCAAGATTTGTTGGACCGCCCTTTTCCTATTTTTGCGATAGGATTTCTGTAGTTTAGTGGCGGCCTCTTTAACCGGAAGAACTCGGTTATTTCTTCTATTGCCTCCTCTGGGAGCTGTCTGTGGCTCCGGCTGGAGACTCTGTGCTAGAGAAGTAAACTTCTCTACTATCACCTTCAGTTGCTCTGAGGTGAGGATGTTGCGTGATTCTCGTTCGATGCGCGCTCTTATTTCGCGCGTGTCGTCACCCACATTCTCGCGTCTATTTTCATTCGTTCCATTTTGAGTTTCGGTAGGGATTTGCCCGTCGCCATTATTATTATCAATATTATTTTCAATATTTACTATTTCTACATTAGCGTCGGGTGGCGGAGGAACCGGCCCCGCCAAGACCTGTTGTCGGCCACCGTGCTCCTTTTTATAATGTTGGATGGCCGACTTTCCTTTGTATTTTGTGTCACCCACAAACTCGCAAGCACCACATTTGAAATTATGGTCAAATGTGAGGTGTTTGTGGGTCAATTTTAAGTGATTAGCGAGGTCCTCGAATTTTTTTAAAATTCCGGTTGCTCCGCCATTTCTTAGTGGCTTCCCAACAAATTGTTGGAGGCAAAACGTGCACCTAAATTCCGCGGGCTCGGGAATGGTCACACTATTTCTACAACCATTATGAATGGCGTGTGGAACCACCTAAGCTAAGAATAAATTTAATAAATAAATAAAACAATTTCCTGTCACAGACAGGAAGTCAACAATAAAGTATAAATAAAGAACAATAAATTAAAACAATGTTAGACAATAGGCAGCCGATGTCATTAAAAAACAGTAAAAAACTTTGTCGAAATAATGCTACCTGTTGTCAGTCGCAGCAATAACAATTTAGTTGTTTTATAAAATAGTCTGATATATAAAAAAAGTATTAAAAAAGAAAAGGTAATAAAATATTAATTTAAATTTTAAATAAAAATAGAGTATATAAATTAGTAAATAATAAAAATAAAGAGGACAGTATAAATCACAATATATATATCTAGAAAGAAAAAAAAATAGAAAAGGACAAGATAAAACACAATTTAATATATAAAGACAAAATAAACTACTGACACGTAAATAAATAAAACTCTAAAACTAATTAAAATAAAGAGTCAGTGATAAAAGAATAAAAAAAGAATAAATGAATTAAAAATAAAATGAGACTATTAAAACAACAGCTCGTCACGTGTTTTGTTAAAAAAATTTATCCCTAAGCTATCCCCAGGGTCTTCACACCAGTGACGACACGCGCGAGTAAAATAGTCGAGAGACTGCGGCCCTGTAGTACCGCGCTGCGATTTGTTTCCGCAAAAAGATAAAATTTTTGATCGACCGGCGATTCTGCTGCAGAAACCTACGTTTATCTGTAGTCAAAATAATTAAAATAGTAAAAAATTTCGTCCAAATGACAAACTCGCAAAAGATAATAAATAAATAAATAACAATAACAATAGGTCAACAGATGATAAATACAGTAATAATAAATATAATACAGTAAAAAAGGACAATTAAAATATATAAAACGGTGTGTCAAAAATTGTTAAAATCTCTGTCAGGTGTAAGTTATTAGACGCAATTCACGAAAAGGTACAATAAATAAACAAATATATAAATAAACTAACCTAAATAACAATATAAATTGAAGATTTAAACAAGTATATAAAATAAAAATTAAAGAAAGTATTAAAATATTGCGTCAGTTTGTAAGGTAAAATAAGGTCACAGAAAAATTACAAAAAATGCATTAAATAATAATAAATTAACAATAAAAGCAATTAAATTAAATAAATTAAGGACCTTACTAAACAACCTGACAGAGTGCGCATAAAAAAGTCGAACGAAAAACAGTAAAAATTGTATTTAAAATTCCCAGTCGGTCGTTGTACAGGCGCTCATATACACGTCTGTCAACTTTAGTTATGTGTGCCGCCCGTTGGAAAGACTCGACTCAAAAGTATATTTAATATAAAAAAAAAATCTGTAATTTTAAACCTAGGGACACCAAATTTTGGGGGGAGGCACAAAAAAATAAAACAAAAAAGACTATCTATTCGAATTTGTTAAATAATAAAAAACTGAGGCTACAGGGGGGGGGGGGGGTGGAAGATGTCCAAACGGGCGAACACGTAGTGATAAACAAATCGAAAAACAATAAAAAATAAAAATCTAACCCCACAGATTAGACCAACTGGTGGTCAGAAACAACATTCGCAAGAATCAGCGAAATGCGTTTGGTCAATTGGCTAGAAAACGAAAGTGAAAGTCACTTCCGGTCCACGTGGTGAATGACCACTTGTTTGAATTTAATTTTTGCTTTGAGAACCACTGGACTTAAATAAATAAATTAATTAAAAACTTACCTAAACATTAAATAACACCTACTGGACAGACTAACGACCATAAAAAACAACAACAAAATTATCTTTAAAAACTGAAACTAATAAACAGACAAATAAACAGACGAATAAATTAATAAGTTAAATAAATAAAACAAACAAGTTCCGATTCAGGTAAGTCAAAATAAGTTAAAATAAAAAGTTAAAAGTAAAATAAATTAGAGTTTGCTGAGTCCAAAATTCCAAAATGGTGGTCTCCAAAACAAAATGGTGGGTCGCTCCTCGACTCCCTTCTCATGGGCGGAGCTCCTTGTGTGGGAGGGATGACAAGAGGCCCCCCGTGGGGCGCGAAAAACAGGATACACCTCTCACAGAGAAGACTGCGAGGGGGGACTCACCACTGCCTGACGTAATCCAACCACGGGGGGAAGCACTGGTCACACACTCGCGCACAATTCACTACCGCACTTCTCGCGAAATAAAACAACGGACTTAGTACAATACGCGAGAATTTTGAAATGATTTTTGGAAGCCTTCCGCAAAAAAAAAAAATAAAACAGCTAAAACCAAAATCAAAAACGGAAAAAAGTCAAATAATAAAACGCGGTGATTTGAGCTTAAAATACGACAATTGGGCCGTACACTGCGGTACTGTAATGCAGAGACAATTCGTCTCAGAGTCGGAGCAATTCCTAGACACTCCGCCGGCTTCCAAAAATCAGTTCGATATTCTGGTTCTCAAATGGAGAACGTATCAGATATCAAACTGAAAGCTTAGCCATAGGGTTCTTAAATCCTGATAGTTGATAATTTAAATTGGTACTACAGGGCACCGAGGTATTAGAAAAAATTATAAACATATTATATTTAATAAATTGTACACGCGAGGTCATGCCCCAGACATCACAAGATGAGAATTTAGTCAGAAAATGTTTAAGATTTTAATATATTAAGTAGATAAACGTTCTCATCTATATTGTCTGATGCCCGAGACATGCTCCACGTATATGTCTCTCGACCACTTTATCGCGTCAGAGACCATAAGCCTTCTCATAAGACCGCCGTACCAGCGACCGATTCCTAAATGTTTTTCCTCACCTCCCCCAGGGCTTTGTTCGCTTTGATAATTCTATAACAATTGCATCGTGGCGCTTCGTTATTGCCTCCATGTGAGGCCTGCAATGGTTAATGGTGTGGGGCAAGGTTTCGTTTGCGTCCCCACACCTTCTGCATATTGAGCGATCTCCGACATGCTCGGGTCCCTTCGGAGCAGCGTCTTGATTGTCGCTCGCACTAAGTCGAGTGCCACGCCTCGAATGACGGAATCATTCGAGGTTATTAATTTAAAGATATAAGCTATTGAATAAATGTCTAGCAGATTCCCTACCGGTAGGAGACCTGCCCCTCCCATCTTGGGAGGTATAAAAACAACTTCGGCACTCGCTCTCTGTGGGAGCGACATCCAAGCTTTCGTCCTCCTTTTGATGAGCTTGTCCAGACTCTTTAGCTCGGTCTTCTTTATCCTCGCCCCTCTGAGTATAAAGTCGAGCCTGGACAGGACGAATACCGCAGTGGCCTCAATCTCTGGCCACGGGGTCAGGAGAGAATTATTAATTTTCTCCACCATGTCCCTGGCCTCCTCAAATGATTTGACCGGGGACTAAAGAAATTTGGCGCCAGTGGGCAGCCCGAGGTGGTCGTACGCCTCTTCGAGGGCTAGTGTCTTGATGATACTACCACCCGCGCTCAGATTGGAATCGCTTGCGCTTCTTTTAATCATATTGAGAATGGCACATTTGCCAGTGTTAATGCGCAGGTTGATATCTGAGCATAGTCTATCGACCATGCTCAGTACCGCCTGCATGCGCCTCTCACTTTGAGCCAGGATGACGATATCATCGGCGTACGCCAGAGCTTTTATCTTGTTGTTGAACATGTGGAAGCCGGCCACCCCCTTCTCTTCAATTGCCCTCAAAACCATTTCAAATACTAAATTGAAGATTAGGGGGCTTAGCGGGCATCCTTGTTTGACACCAGCATTCATTTTTTTTGTCCAGTTGTGGTGGTGTCATTTTTAATATTAGTGGTGCAATCTTGTATGGTGTTCATCACCATTGCAGGTTAAGGGCGTGACGAATCGTCTCATGCGGCACGGATGGAAAGGCATTCGCCAAGTCCAACCATGCGACAGTGAGACCCCTCCTCTTAACCCGGGCTTAACCAGGGCTACACCCCTGTACTTCTCAGTTATATGGCAATGATCTTTAACTTTTACAGCCCCATGCGCGATAGACTTTTTACAGATATGACAAATGTTAGTACTTCGAAAAGCAGCTTGTTGACTTGCATTTAGTTTCTCCGTTGGAATGGTGACCATAAATACAGTCTCAATATCCTCTGTCAACTGTTTTAACTCCCACACAGCACAATTCCTTGCCTGAAGTTTGAGCAAAGTTGTCACTGCAAACTTCGCAAGTTTGCATTTGATATTTATGAAAACTGGACATAAGCAACAAAATGTCCGCTTGTGCAGAAATCTTGACGGGACAACTTGCGGCAAGTAAAACCTGGTTGGTAATTGAAAACTTTCCTCACAAGTTTCAGGAAAGATTATAGAAAAGTTCGATTTAAAGGTAAAAAATTTTTTTTTTTTGTGGATTGAATGAATTTGTAACACATTATTGTGACCCCTGTGGGAGGTTAAAAAATTCTATTGCGCAGTCCTAGCTATCATAGAAGTCAACTGCGCAAGGCCTAAAGTTAAAATTTGCAGTGAAAGTTTCCAGCAAGTTTCAAACATCAAACTTTCTGCACAAGCGGACATTTTGTTTGTTATGTCAAGTTTTCATAAATTTCAATTGCAAACTTGCGAAGTTTGCAGTGCCAACTTCGCTCAAACTTCACACAAGGAATTGTGCTGTGTGGGCTCTTTAGCAAACCATTTCGCAGGATCTTCTTCATCCTTAGGTGATGCTTTGTATACTGATTAAGTATCATCATAACACTTTAAATATTATCCAATGCTCAGAAGTTTATGGTTTTAAAATACTTCTGTGCAATCACCTAAGGTTGAAGATTCCGTTTAAGGAAGCAATAAGCTCTCGCAGTCTGCATACATGATAAATGGAACACGCTCCTTATTATTGAAATTCTTGAATTGAATTACGTTGTTATTAGACTGTGGTAAAATTACTTTAGTTTTATTCAATTCCTTACAATCTTCAATGTGTTTAATAAGTTTTTCTTCCCTATTAAAGTAATGCAAACAGCGATCGCAAGTATACGTCTTGTGATCATGTTTAGACATTTGAATGCTTACAAGTCGCGATAATTGTTTAATCCAAACGTAATGATAGTTTAATGAAACGATTGTTTTATCAGCTGATCGAGGCGCATGAATATTCCCTAAATCTCATTTAGCCTAAATCCCATTAAGCCTAAAATCAAAAAGCCTAAAATGCATTCAGCCAAAATTCCATTTAACCTAAATTGCATTTAACCTAAATTTCATTTAACCTAAATTTCATTTAACCTAAATTTCATTTAACCTAAATGGCGTTTAACCTAAATTCCATTAAACCTAAATTTCATTTTACCTAAATCCCATTCAATCTAAATTCCATTTAACTTAAATCTCATTTAACCTAAATCTCATTTTACCGAAATTCCATTTAACCTAAATTCCATTTAACCTAGATTCCATTTAACCTAAATCCCATTTAACCTAAATCCCATTTAACCTAAATTCCGTTTAACCTAAATCTCATTTAACCTAAATTCCATTTAACCTAAATCCCATTTAACCTAAAACACATTTAGTATAAATTCCATTTAACCCAAAATGCATTCAGCCTAAATCTCACTTCACCTAAATCCCATTTAACCTAAATCTCATTTAACATAAATTCCACTTAATCTAAATCCCATTTAACCTAAAACGCATTTAGTCTAAATTCCATTTAAACTAAAACGCATTGAGCCTAAATCTCACTTCACCTAAATCCCATTTAACCTAAATTTCATTTAACATAAATTCCACTTAACCTAAATCCTATTTAACCTAAATTCCATTTAACCTAAATCCCATTCAACCTAAATTCCATTTAACCTAAAACGCATTCAGCCTAAATCTCACTTTACCTAAAACCCATTTAACCTAAATCTCATTTAACCTAAATTCCATTTAACCTAAATCCCATTTAACCTAAAACGCATTTAGTCTAAATTCCATTTAACCTAAAATGCATTCAGCCTAAATCTCACTTCACCTAAATCCCATTTAACCTAAATCTCATTTAAACTAAATTCCACTTAACCGAAATCCCATTTAACCTAAAACGCATTTAGTCTAAATTCCATTTAAACTAAAACGCATTGAGCCTAAATCTCACTTCACCTAAATCCCATTGAACCTAAAAATTTTTTTAATTTAAGGATAAATATAGTTGAATCAAATAAAGTTTTAGGTTAAATGGGATTTAGATAAAGTGAGATTTAGGCTCAATGCGTTTTAGGTTAAATGGAATTTAGGTTAAATGGAATTTAGACTAAATGCGTTTTAGGTTAAATGGAATTTAGATTAAGTGGAATTTAGGTTAAATGAGATTTAGGTTAAATGGGATTTAGGTGAAGTGAGATTTAGGCTGAATGCATTTTAGGTTAAATGGAATTTAGACTAAATGCGTTTTAGGTTAAATGGGATTTAGGTTAAGTGGAATTTAGGTTAAATGAGATTTAGGTTAAATGGGATTTAGGTGAAGTGAGATTTAGGCTGAATGCGTTTTATGTTAAATGGAATTTAGGTTAAATGGGATTTGGGTTAAATGGAATTTAGGTTAAATGGGATTTAGGTTAAAGTGGAATTTATGTTAAATGAGATTTAGGTTAAATGGGATTTAGGTGAAGTGAGATTTAGGCTGGAAGCATTTTAGGTTAAATGGAATTTAGAATAAATGCGTTTTAGGTTAAATGGGATTTAGGTTAAATGGAATTTAGGTTAAATGAGATGTTGGTTAAACGGAATTTATGTTAAATGGGATTTAGGCTGAATGCATTTTAGGTTAAATGGAATTTAGACTAAATGCGTTTTAGGTTAAATAGGATTTAGGTTAAGTGGAATTTAGGTTAAATGAGATTTAGGTTAAATGGGATTTAGGTGAAGTGAGATTTAGGCTGAATGCATTTTAGGTTAAATGGAATTTATACTAAATGCGTTTTAGGTTAAATGGGATTTAGGTTAAATGGAATTTAGGTTAAATGAGATTTAGGTTAAACGGAATTTAGGTTAAATGGGATTTAGGTTAAATGGGATTTAGGTTAAATGGGATTTAGGTAAAATGAAATTTAGGTTTAATGGAATTTAGGTTAAACGCGATTTAGGTTAAAAGAAATTTAGGTTAAATGCAATTTAGGTTAAATGAAATTTTGGCTGAATGCATTTTAGGCTTTTTGATTTTAGGCTTAATGGGATTTAGGCTAAATGAGATTTAGGGAATATTCATGCGCCTCAGCTGATCATGTTAGAGCTACAGGAAATTTAATCCCGGTAAAATCAAGGTCATTTTTAAAATATTCATAAGTCGTTAAACGACATGGATGAGAAGAATCTGGATGTAATGCTGATAGAATCGACCCCTTGAAGCATTCATTATCATACTTATTAACAACATTGACGCAGGCATGCTTATTTTCAATAACTTTTGACAGACGAATTTTCTTTTTCCTCAAATTCCTCCATTTTTCTAAGTGTTAGCTGTTTTACATTAACATTATAAAATTCATCTAACTGAGCTGAAGGTAAGATGTCACTTGCTTTAACTGCAAAGTTTTTTAAATTGAATGCTTCTAAACCGTCAGGTAGGGTTTTCTTAAATTTGGCATACAATACCGTGTACGTTTTTACCAGACCAAGCGTGTTCAAACAAGTCTCGACGTGATTTTTGAAGAGAACAAAGGCATCGTCTAAGAACTGATTCACATCTATATGTGTTAAATTTACTATTGTCCCCGACTGTAATTGACTATCTATTAAAGGATGTATCCGTGTCAACCCACTTAATTGTTTTAATTGAGTTATTGAGACCGGCGCAGCTCTTTTCAATAAATTAAAATGACATTTCAAATAATGCACTCTGTTTAATAAATTTAAGATTTTTGTTACTGAGGAACCGTAAAGCTATATCTATTAAAGAATTTCTTTAAATTAGCGTATTGCTGTTAACATTTATGTTGCCATTCGAATGCACTAATAAGTTGAGCGTCAGCCGGTTTGGTCTTTACAGAGCATAACTTTAATTCCGCAGTTTTAATGAAATTGGCGGAGCATTTACAAATTTCATCAACACTGTCAGCAGAGGCGAAACGTTTTTGTACGCTAGTTCTACACCGGGGCATATTAACAATTTAAAAAAAAAATTTTTATAAAATCTGGAAAAAAACTGAAAAACCCCTGAAAAAATGCTGAAAAAGAAGGATGAAAGAGAAGCTGAAAAAATAGAAGTGGAACGAACTGCGTTTTTCTCACTGAAGTCAGGCTGAAAATTACTAAATTTTCACCCCAAAGGCAATTAGGTTCAGACTAGAACTGTGTACCTAAAACAGAAGAAGAGAAAAATGTTATAAACAAATAATTGTTATTTACTGGCAAAATATATAGAATCTGGAAAGCTAGAAGTACTTACGAAGCTGCTCTTGGGACAGAACCTGCTGCTACAAAAACCTGAAGCAAAATAAGAATTTATCTCTTGCGAACGCCTATACATTTAAGGCTCTCCCACTCTCACAAGCCCTCCCACACTCGATGGCTTTAAGAAGCATACGCGCAACTGTACCGCGCAGAGTTGCATGGCCTGGGTCCTAGCGCGGCCCACTCATAACCACCCACTTGAGTCGCCCTCTCATGTTTGAGCGTTAATATCACATTACCTTGATTCCTAGGTGGGTGGTGGGTGTGTGGGTGGTGGGTGGTAGGGCTCCATGCCCCTCGCCACCCACATCCCAATGACCTCCTAACCCCACATGGAGTTTTGGGTAGTGGGCGGTTGTGGAATGAATGCAAATAAGGTGGGTCAGTAGAGGGAAAGTTGTAGGAAAGGGTTAAAAACAATACATAGCGTATGCAAATTAGGTGGGTGGGGGTAGGTGATATGCAAACTAGACAAATTGGGTGGTTGCATAGTAATAATATGCAAATTAGTTCTTAGGTAAAAGTTAACAACAATACACAGTTTATGCAAATTAGATTGGTAGTATTAAGGATATGCAAATTAGTTCTTAGGTAAAAGGTAACAACAATACACATTTTATGCAAATTAGATTGGTAGTATTAAGGATATGTAAATTAGCTCTTCGATAAAAGTTTACAAAAATACGCAATTTATGGAAATTAGCAGCATGGGTGGTATTGCCTACTAATGATATGCAAATTAGTTCTTACATGACACTTTCTGCAAATTAAAAGGGTTAGCATTTTTAATTAAACTTTGCGTGATTCGGTTGCAGCGCCGTCTATCAGAAGTGGCCGGTGTGCTAACTTACTAAGATGGATGTTGGTAACGTAGAGCTCTCACTAACAACAGACTGAAAGCCCACTCAAAACTAGGGAAATAAATCCCTGCTTGAAATACCTAAAAGTGGGTGTAATTTTAAACTTACCGTCTAAAAGTGGGGGTAAAAATCCAAAATGGCGCAAAGAATCCCCCATACAGCGCCATCTGGTGGGTAACCAGGGTAAAACAGATTCCTACACGAAATAAAACAAGATTTCTACTCGCGGCCGGTAAAGCAGATTCTTACAGGGTAAGTGGACCAGAATCTGCATAGCTCTACTACTCCCTCAATTATATAGTTGTTCTGTAATCCTTAAAATTATTTCTTTCTGATGCCCATTAATCTCGCCATTTATCTAGTTTTTTATCATTTGACAATTATTTTCCATAATATTTCATTATTTTTGTTATTTTGTAATTTTCTTTACAATTATCAATTATTATCATACAGTTTTAATTTAATTCTTAAATTTTCCATTTATTTTTACAACTTTAATTATTTTCTTTATTTTAATTATTTTCATCGATTATCAATTAATTCCACAATTTATAATAACTCTCGGATGTTTTCAATTATTTTCTTCTCTCTTAAAAATTGTTTTAAAATTTCAATTCAATTGTTCAATTCTACAAGTATTTTCTTCAATTCTCAATTACTTTCTTCAAATTTTCATTACATTTTTTAATTTTTAATTATTACTTTAATATTAAAAAATTTCAACCTCTGGTGAATTATTTGTTTTCAATTAGTAATAAGTAAATTTCATATTAAATTTAATTTTTCAAATATTTCCTTCAATTCTCAATTTTTTTTTAAATTTAACAATTCCATTTTTTATTTTACAACTTTTTCTTCTACATTCAATAATTCTCGGGCTTTATCGAAAATGTTTTTTAATTTTCAATTATATTTCTCTAATTTCAATTACATACTTTAATTTTCACTTATTTGTACGATTTTCAACTAACTCTTCAATATTAAAAAATTCTCGGGGTTTTGAATTATTTTTTTTAATCATAAAAATTGTTTTAAAATTTCGTTTTAATAATTTTCTTTAACTTTCTACAATTATTTTCTTTAATTCCTCATTATACTCTTCAAACTTTAATTCCATTTTTAAATTCTCAATTATTTTCTTTAATATAATAAAAAACTCTCGACTTATATCAATTATTTTTCTCTACATTAATAAATTTTGTTAATTTTAGATACAGTTCTTCAATTATATTCTGCAAATTAATTAAGATTCAATTCATTCTTTAATTCCATTCATCAAAAATTATTTTCTTAAATTTTCAATCAGTTCTTGAATAATCAATAATTATCTGACTTTTAAAGTTTTTTTAACAAGTATAAAAATTGTTTTGAATTATAAATACAATTGTTCAATTCTTCCGTTTTTATAATTGTTTTCTTCTGTATTTAGTAATCATGTGCTTTGTTAACTAACTTTTTAAACTTTTTTTCTGTATTTTGTTAAATTACAATTACATTCGCCAAGCATCAACTGTTTTCATCAATTTCAATTTTTTTTTCTTTTTTAATTCAGTTGTTTAATTTACAATTATTCCTATAATTTTCTTAATTTTTCAATTAATATTTTTAAATTTAATTGTTCAAATATTTTCTGCAATTCTCAATTTTTTTTTAAATATCAATACCATTTTTCAGTTAGCAATAATTCTTGCCTATTTTCAGGTTAAATTAAAATTTGAAAAAATAATGAATAATAAAAAAAAAATTACAAAAACAAAGGCGAAAATAATTGAAAATTGAAAACAAAATTCAAAAAAAGTCTCGATTAATATACACTAAAAAAAATTAAAAAATAAAACAATGAAAATTAAATTTCAAGAAATTATAAGCAAAAAGAAAAATTAAAATTTGTAAGAATACTTGTTGAAATACTTGTTGAAATTTTCAATCTTTTATTGAGATTCTTTAAATTTCATTTTCATTCTTCAATTATTAATTATTATCTTAAATTTTATTTGTTTTCGTTAATTTTTAAATATATTCTATTAAAGAAAATAATTGAGAAATGATGAAAATAATTGATAATATTGAAAAAAATTCTAAAACTGACGAAAATAATCGACACCAGAACAAAATAATTTAAAAAATTTAAGAATAACCACAAAATTTTAGGAGAATAATTGTAATTTGAAAACTCTTGGCAATTATAGAAAGAATTATAGATTTATTAATAATAAAATTAAAATTATTTCAACTGATATTTTTAAATTAAAATGTTTGTTACGTCTGACGTACAAAGACCCTTACAATATACCCTAGTTTCTCCTTTTAAATTAGTTTCAAATTAATGAATCTAATTTGGGATGATGATTAAGTCAATGAGTGAACTAATTTTGAAGATTATTTATTTATTGAAATAAATTAACAAGTTGGAGAAGCTGAATTTTATAACTGAGCCTTACTTTGAAAATTGTGGAAAGATCTTGTTACTTCGTAGAACCGTTTGTTGGTTCTTGATGATATCGCAGGAGTAGTTTGTAGAAGCCGCTGGACAAACAAACTTATTTGATGGATCCTGATGCAGGTAGATTGTTGTGGAGGTCAGGAACTGGTTGTAGTAAGTCCCATCACAGTTTCAACACAATATTTAATGACAAAATCAGACCGGAGATTGGTAAAGGCAATTTAGATAAAAAGATATGTTCTGTTCAATATCAATCCGATATTGATGAAATAAAGAGTTTAACTTTGATGATTAGAAGAGGGAGAATATCGTATGACTAATTGAGTGTAAAACTACACGTGAGATGGTAAGACCATTGTAGACACTGTCTGATGTTAAGACTGTTGTAACACTGTCGTTATCATTTTGCTGGTCTTATTTATATTGAAGAATTAGAAAGTATAATGGCGGTTTCTGCTTATCTCTTCTCCCTGCAGTCTTGCACAGTTACCTATACCCATTCTCCTCTCGTTCCCCTTGCTAGGTCCAAGCTTGTCTACGAAAAAGAGAAAGTGTATCGTAGTTCTTTAAATTTCAGAAAATAAGATGGAGATATCTCTTCAGTCTTGCAGAGATCCCTATACCTATTCTCCTCTCGTTTCCCTTGTATATGTCTAGACTTGTACTTCCCTCTGCTATAGAGATGGTCTACCGTAGCTACTGAAGAAGCGTGTCTAGACTTGCATTTTGTCTAATATCTTACGTAAACATAATAAGCTTTTCCTTTTCAAGCCGTTTCAATTATAAAATCTTATCTACTGTTCTTTCTGATATAGCATAGAAAAATTGTTATAATATGAAATAAGAGAATCAATATGACAATGTTTATAATAACAACATATATATAGGTTACGTATGTAACATGTTGATGTATTTAAATAATACATTTTTTAAAAAGTAGCTGGTTCAAAACATAAAATATCGAAGTGTCAAACTTGAGTTGTCGACACACAAAATGAATAAATGAAAGAATTTGACAATTATTAGAATATACAGATTCTCCTAAATATTAGCTAATATTCTCGGATTTTCAAGTATTATGAATATTTCCTATTCCTAAGTGTTCCCACATATTCACAATTCATTCATTTTGTTTATAAAAAGGTCATTTAATTCACTTCATTTATTGTTTTCCACTTTTAATCACGTTTGCCTTCCGTTATAAAGTGGTCCATATATTTTATAATGTGGTTACTGAGATACTAATTTATAAATGTTTAGAATTCTAAACCGTTATAAAGTGGCATATGTAGTATCCAACCTTCCTCTTTTGTGTAAATAGAGGCCTCCTATGTCATATTTTGATAAGAAAATATCATTAACAAGTGTTAAAGTAATATGAAAAAGATTTATTTATTTATTTATTTATAAATACAAGATCCTAGGGCTAGACAGCCCTTCAAGGAACAATGATATGTATTTTAATGTGTACAAAATTATTTGGCAAATAAAGACAGAATTGTATAATAAAAAAAAAAAAGACTGAGTATACAAGTATAACTAAAAAGAAGAATATTACATTATAAAGGAGAAACAAAAAAAAAAAAGAAAACAAAACTAATGCTACCAATATGTAATCTCGAAAATATTGCTTTTGCATTTGAACAAGAAATTAAAAAGCGATCTTTTAAAAACCAATTGGGATGTTACATCTCTAAAAGAAGAAGGAATCTTATTCCAAAAACGAGCCCCTCTAATAATAAATGATCTTTGAAGCTTGCATGTTCTGTGAGCCGGAACCCTCAAAACCGAATGACTATTACGCAGGCTAACCCGGAAGGCCCCGTCAAAGTCTTTGAACTCAAACAACTCAAACAAATAAAACGGGACTTTATTCTGGAATATTGAGAATAAAAGGTTACCCATGAAGAACTTCTCCTAATTGCAACTTTTAATAACCCAGATTTCACCCGAAATGCAGAAATGTGCTCGTGCTTTGGTAAGTTATAGACAAAACGAATGCAGGCACTTAAAGCTCTTTCCAATTTATTGTTAAGATCATCAGTAATGTCGTCATAAACCGAGCAACAATAATCAAAATATGGTAAGATAAGCGTCTTTATTAAAAGCAGCCGTGTTAGAATAGGCAAAGAGTCCCTGTTTCTATACAGCTGATGAAGGACCAAATGGACCCTTCTAGAAATTGAGAAAACATGCTCTTTCCATGACAAAGTACGATCCAGAATTAGACCGAGATCCTTCACTGTTTCTTTAAAAGCTATCGGTGTATTCTCAACTAAAAGAGAGGGCAGTGTACGTAAGACTGACATTGAAGGACTATTAAGGGGGCTAAATACTATAGCCTGGGTTTTATCTGGGTTGAGAACTAGCCCGTTATCTTTAGCCCACAGTATAGTGTTATCAATGTCAGTTTGAACCCTATCCAAAAGTACTGGAATTGAATTCAAGGGGCCGGATAAGTAAAATTTAAAGTCGTCTGCAAATTTTATATACCTGCAAAAAATAAAATTTTTTCCAAGATCAGAAATATATAAATTAAATAATAGAGGGGCGAGCGGAGAACCTTGCGGAACGCCACATTTAACTTCCGCCCAGTCCAAAGGCTCGGCACCGCCAAACATAACTCTCTGAAATCTGCCTCTTAGAAACGACTCAAACCAACAACAAACGGAATGAGAAAATTTGAACATCTTGAGTTTAGAAACAAGCAAATTATGATCAACAAGATCAAATGCTTTGGAAAAATCGAAAAATACTGCTACAGTTATATTTTTCGTTTCCATTGCAAGTTTGATATCTGTAGTAAGCTTCAGTGATGCCGTACTGGTACTGTGCTTGGTCCAAAAGCCAGTTTGAAAAGGGTCAAATAAGTTATTCACATCCAGGTAGTCTGTTACCTGTTTGCAAACAATTCTTTCTAGAAGTTTAGACAAGGCACAGATAATAGAAATAGGCCTGAAATCAGAAGGACTGCTCGGGTTTTTAACCTTAGGAATCGGACGAACTGAGCTTTTTTCCACACATCGGGAAAGGTTCCAGTCTGAAGTGAAAAATTGAGAATATGTACAATAACATGAAAGATAACTGGAAGAGCCAATTGAATCATTTGGATAGAGATGCCATCCGGTCCTAAAGCCTTGGTTTTAATATAGGAGAGGTTTTTAAGTAACACTTCAGGAGAAATGTCTGCAAAGAAAAACTGAGTATCGTCGAAATTTGTAGTATCTGGGGTAGTATCCAACGAAGATGTCACAGCTAGAAGAGGAGTATGTGAAAAGATATCAAGGAAATCTTGTGGTAGAAAGTTAAAATCCGAAAAGTTCCTTTTGGACGGGATCAAATTAAGATTATTAAGTAAATGCCAGATATTGTCAGATTTTGCTTTATTTTTAATAGTATTAAAATTGTACCTATTGTAAGAGTCTCTGATCTTGGTTTGGACCAAATTGCAAAGCTTTCTGAATTCAGCCAGGGTAACACTGTTACCTGTTCTCTTAAATAATCTGCGGACTCTATTTCTTTCTTTGATGAGGGATTTAATTTCATCTGTCATCCAGGGAGACATTTTTTTACGGGACATAAAGGTTTGTAAAGGTGCAAAATTATCATAAGCTGATATAAGAAATGAGGAAAATTTGTTAACCTTATCATTAATATCTGTAGCAAGAAAAATGCCAGACCACTCATAAGAAGAAAGATGCAAGAGGAAAGCAGATAAAGGTGTGTTTTTTAAATTGCGAGATGACCACGCCTTAACAGGCTTTTTATTCTGACCAACATCAAATTGAAAACTAATATTTATTAAATCATGGTTGGAAAGAAAGGAAATCGGATGCTGAGCGAAAGAAACCACTTTATCAAGATCATCCACAAAGATCAAATCACGTCTAGTGCTAAAAGTCCCAGTGTGGTGTGTGGAGGAGTGGGGAACCAGTGATAGCCCAGAAGATAACATTATAGAGGATAAATAGTTGTTGATGGGGTTCGAAATGTTAAGATTACAATTAAAGTCTCACAAAAAAATTATATTGTTAAAATTCTGAACATGGTCAAAGATAAGATCTTCAAGGTCATTGCCAAAAGAGGTATTCGGGGGTTTGTAAACTACCCCAACTAACGCGTTATCTTTAGCCGATTTAATTTCAAGAAAAATAAATTCAGCCGTTGGAAAATCACCAGCCAAGCTTGTAGCTACTAATGAACAATTAAGACTTTTACGTACATAGATACCCACCCCTCCACCCCTACGATTCTCCCTGTCTCTACGAAAGAGCATGTAATCATCAAGATCAACAGAATGGTTGGGAACGCTAGGCGAAAGCCAGGTTTCCGAAACCGCTATAATATGATAAGAGCATGTATACAAGGCATGTATACATAAGGCATGTATACAAATTTTGAAGGTTATGTATGCATATGTCAATTATTTGTGATAGTGTTGTTAATTTACAAATAAGTGGTAAATAATATAAATAATATTTGATAAATATACAACGCAATCACAAATAATCGACATATTTATTTATTTAGAAAAATATACGGGTAAATATCCCATTTTACAGTAGTTGGTACAAAAATTATAAACTTAAAATTATTATAAGAAAAAAAAAGAAAAAACCAAAATGCTAGACCTTATTTTTTTTTTTTAAATTGTAGCACGCAGTTTACAAACAAAAGCATATTGGGTAATTTAACAAAATTAAACGTGGAGAAATATAGAACGTACCTATGACATATAATTTCGAATCATGATACTACTTAATAAATACGTGATCAATTGTTGACACATGTGTTTACACTCTTGAGACACTGCTATTTCCAGAAACACATAAGCATGCGCACTTCACTTTCGAACTTGCTCTTGACTTGTTAACATTATCTGCTGTACTCTTTTCAGATATATAATTTTCAGGCTCTTCTTACCTTCTTGCGTACGTCGTTCTAACCTTCAAAAGGTGTATACATGCCTTGATTATTTATAAAAGATATAAAAATACACTGTCACTGCTAAGTAAGAGAAATATCGGAATTTAAACCACGCGTGAAAAATAAATTTTCAAGATATGTTGGCAACAGTGACTTCTGCATCGCCACTCTACGCCGCGTCGACATGAGTTTTTGTATTGGAGAATCACCGTGAGGGAAAATTCGTGAACTCGTCATCTAAGCAATCTCGCAGGGCCGGCAAGCTTGCTCCTCACACGCTATCCTAAATGTCAGGTGACAAGGTACCAATGATACTTATTGTTCTACCTTACATTTCACACACGTTTCATTGAGCCTAACAGATAATTTTTCTGTACTATTGGAATATATTTCCAAAAAAAATCCTGTTTACTTAAAATTGAAGATAAAACATCAAAGTTAACAACCATCAAAAATAAATTATATTTAGTTATTTTTGTCAAAATAAAAAAAAATTCCTCTGCTGTCGACAGACTATAGTTATTAATTAAACTGCAATTTAGCACAGGTTTTATATATATCAAAAGGCAAAATTTCCGCACGATTATAAACCTTACGACTTGTGTTGGCAGTGAAAGAGACTGTTAATTGCACCGAGTAATAGTGGGCGTGTCAACTGAGTAATTTGTTCCTAGGGAACCCATGCGTTTTGAATCTCCTCTGACAAATGTTTGACTTCACAATGTGGTTCACATCGCATGTGGCTAATATGAATGTCCGTAAAAGCTATTGGGGTTAAAAGTATGCACGTCAGGTTGTTTTAGGCATTGATCAGTGCTTTGCAATTAGATTAAAACATTGTCTTGGGGTTATTTTACAAAAATTTTAATATGTAATATTCTATGCACATAGTACCCGGGAAAAAAGATTTAGATATAATCAGATATAATTAGATATATTTGATAATATATAATCATATCTGGATTTTGTCTCTATCTGACCAGATATAATTAGATCTAACCAGATCAAAAATTTTTAATAAATAAATAAATTTATTGAGAATTATAAATATTATTAAAAATTATGAAGTTGGGCGATATAAATAATAAACATTTGTACTAAATAGTGTTTTAAAAAAATTACCACGCCGGGACTTGGACCCGCATCACAGGGGTATCAACTACTAGACACGACTTCTAATCAAAAAATGATCCCGAAAAATATTAAAAGATGAAATGAATTACTGAAAAATGGACTACAATAGGTATAAAACAAGTTTTTAAGGTTATGTTACAAAATTTCAGAGAAGTGGCTCCCTAGGCTTATAGCGCAATTCTTTCTGAAAATGTTAACAACAAAAAAATGTAGAATTCCGTTGAAATTTGAATTGTTACCTCTACTTTAGGTAGACTCATTCGCAAGAAGGCATCATAAGAGTCGTTTCATACGAATGGTCCTATCCTTGAGCCCTTCAGAGTGCAAGTGTCTCCATCGCGCGGTATTAACATGTTGCGTATGTCTTTAGCTACCAAGGTGCAGAATCTTGTTTTCTTCTTCTGATCCAATATGTCCTTTCCTTTCCTAAATGAGTCTACTGCTATTTGTATGTCATCTACTGTGGACAGGCCTTTACAGAAACCAAACTGGTAGTCGGATAGACTCTTTTCTCCGGTCAAGCTGTATCCTCTGCAGAACCATGTTCTCTAGAAGTTTGCCTATCATATCTAACAGACATATTGGCCTGCAGTATGAGACGTTAACTAGAAGTTTCTTACTTCTCCTTAGGAGAACCAGACTTTGTCTTTTCCAGTCACGGAAAAATACCTTTTTAGGCAATTGTCGGCTGCTATTTATGGTGATTCCGCATTTCACACCCCTCAGTTGGTCAAGCAAAATTTGCGTTTAATAATTCCCCCTCGGTCGGTCCAGAGCTTTATTTTGTCTTTATGATTTATATATTTACAACGTTTTAAATAATTTCTTAAAAGATATAGAAATTAACAATTTAATATTATTATTATCCATATAATGTTTTATATGGATAATTTATAAATTAATGTTTTTTATAAACAACACATTAAACAGTCAAAGTTGAAAAGTCCTACATTTGTTGCCAGCTGAGAGAATATTGTAAATCTTTTCTTAAGTTCTTTAAATGATTTTAAAATTATCATATATTAACCAGTGCAATATTTCATTACAAAATATAGGTATTAAAGAAAGGAAACACCATTGTGTATGTTATTTGTAATGACAAAATTAAATTTTAGGAAGACCAAATCCTATTGTAACTTGGTGGCAGAAAGGAAGTTTGTTGGACGATATCATGGAAACTTCCAAAACAGGTGGTCATTTGCCAACTTTTACAGTTAACCAACTTACTGTAAAAAATATTACTAGATCGTTATGGGGATCAAAACTAGAATGTCGCGCTCAATCTGGAAAAATGGGAAAGCATGTTATTAAGGAGGTTCACTTGGACATATACTGTAAGTTGATTTTCTTATTATAAAAGCTATACATTTTTGAGTTTGAGAAGATGTATGTACAAGAAAATGCGCTAAAAAGGAGTTTTAGGGTAAGTCAAGAAGAAATGGAATTCTTTTTCTGTCTTCTTACAGCCGTAACTTCGTAAAAAAAAAAAAATTTTCAACACGTGTAACTTCTAGCTTCGCTTCTTGTGAGGAAGACATGCTTATAAAAATTCATTTCTGTAAATATATAACACAATAAAAGACGTTTTAAAAACCGAAAAAAAAATTGGTGTTGGTAAATTGGTTCTGGCTCACTTAACGTCGTTCGGTAATGCAAATCTCTACTTTATCGACCGTTAAAAGTAGTGTTTCTGCGGTCGTTCTATTTTACCAACCGAGCATCGGAATCTGTATAAAGAAGAGAGACCTTCACTTGATTAGTATGGAAAGGAGAAGGGATAAGGATGGTGCTATCAGTGGGCAGAATCTTCAATTCAGCCAGTGTGCGGTCCATACATTTTATTACTCTGCGCACATCGGAAACAGCTAAATGAGCAAACACTTGATTCCGTTGTGTAGTGATAAAATACATGACCGCTCACTGACCGAACTAAAGGGCAGCGTCCTGAAACTAGCGGCCGACCAGCCGGTAGAACGACCGGCCAGCAGAAGAATCCAAAGGCGTAGAAAGTAGCGTGTTTCGCGGTGGGCCCCGTGTTATTCTTGCTGGCAGATTAGGATATTAAATGTTTTTCGACAAAATTATTAACAAAAAAGATGAAAACATTAACAAATAATATGCACAAAAAATCTTTAAACTTAAACAATGTTTAAAATAAATATTCACTTTAAAATATAGTTCAATTCCTTAATAATAATAGATAAATGAAGAAAAGGTAAACTAACAAATATGAATATTAAAAGTTTTTTAAAATTTAAGATTACTGTTTATAAAAAATGTGTAAACAATATTTTCTTCCTAAAAAAAAGTTTTTTAACAAAATTAAGGCTTTAGAAAAAGGTAAAAAATGCAGAGATTTAGAAAAAATCGCGTTCTGATAGTAGACCGGTGGGGCTAAAAGATATTAATAATTACAATTCCAAATAATATTCAATGCCTATTTTAAGTCAAAACTCTGAACAATATTTTCTTAATTTAAAAAAAAAATTTCTTCCATTCATGTACAAAAACTCACGTTTTTGTACGCGTGAGCCGTGGTTGAAAATCAAAGTTTTATGGTGAGATGACGTCAGAGGGAAAAAAAACTCACGACTGTGAAAAAAAAGTGGTGCGCAGCCGCTTCGCGTCTGCGCATCATCTATTTTTCACTTCCCTGAGTCTTTTTTTCTCTCTGACGTCATCTCACCTAAAACTTTGACATAAACCATGCTTCACCCGCACAAAGGTGAGTTTTGCGCATTTGTGAAAGAAAATAACGTATGAACCGCGGGTAGACCTCGTTTATTGACTCACACAATGTTCTCCGAACTCGTCTTCGCACTCGTTTCACTCGTGCTTCGACTCGTTCATCGAACATTATGCTTGTCAAAAAACTCGGGTTTTCCACCCTTGGTGCATAATATACTATTAGTTGAAAATTCATTTGTGGAAAAAAGTACAATTCCCAGATTTGTCAAAAATCCTGATCTGCTAAGAGACGGGGTAGAAAAATGAATATTATTGTTAATAGATTTTAGAAATATGCAATCAATTTTAATAGAAAAATGTGTGCACAATATGTTCTTTATTTGGAAAAAATTTTAAGGTAAAAAATTTGCCCAGGAAAAACGTCTAAATCTTAAAATATCCGAAAATAGCGTTCTGCCAACAGAGAGGTGGGACGGATGGATATAATTGTTAATAATTTTTAACAATATCCACTTGATATTAACAGAGGAATGTCTGCACAATATTTTCGGAGGTTGGAAAAAATTTTTGGTTAAAAATTATGCCCGGAAAAAAGTCTAAATCTTCAAAGATAAAAGAATCGCGTTCTGCCAACAGAATTGAGACCAAGACCATCCTTGCCTATACCGAAACCAAGACCTGAAATTATAATATTCGACGAGTCCGAGACGATACCACATGATGTGTCGTATCCTATCGTATCGTGGACAGAACTAATATTTTTACATTTAGACTTTTTTCCTGGACATAACTTTTAACCTAAAAATTTTTCCAAGACACGAAAATATTGTGCAGACATTCCTCTATTAATATTAAGTGGAAGTTTTTAAAAATTATTAACAATAATATCCAACCGTTCCACCCATCTGTTAGCAGAACGCGATTTTTCAATATTTAAAGATTTAGACTTTTTTCCGAGCACAATTTTGAACCTAAAATTTTTTCCAAGCCACGGAAATATTGTGCTGACATTTCTCTATTAAAATCAAGTGGATATTGTTAAAAATCATTTACAATAATATCCATCCGCCCCACCCGTCTGTTGGCAGAACGCGATTTTTCGATATTTAAAGATTTAGACTTTTTTTCCGGGCAACTTTTTTACATTAACATTTTTTCCAAATATGGGAAATATTGTGCACACATTTTTCTATCAAAATTGATTGCATATTTTTAAAATCAATTAACAATAATATGCATTTGTTCTACCCGTCTGTTAGCAAATCGGGATTTTTGAAAAATCTGGGAATTGTACTTTTTTCCACGAATGAGTTTTTAACTAAAAAATTTTTTTAAATTAAGAAATTATTGTTTAGAGTATTGACTTAAAATAGGAATGCAATATTGTTTGGCATTGTAATTATTAATATCTTTTAGCCTCACCCGTCTGCTGGCAGAACGCGATTTTTTCTAAATCTCTGCATTTTTTACCTTTTTTTAAAGCCTTAATTTCGTTTTTAAATTTTTTTTAGGAAGAAAATATTGTTTACATATTTTTTTATAAGCAGTAATTTCATATTTTTAATAAATTTTAATATTGATATTTGTTAGCTCAACTTTTCTTCATTTTGCTTCCTCATAGAGGAAGCTTTGTGATCGTTAAGATTTTCGATTTTCCAAAAATAGTCTAAATCGCCTCATTTTCATCTAAAAAGCGTAAATTTTCATTCCTAAGCAAATGTCCAGATGTATGTGTGTGTGTGTGTGTATAGCGTTTTTTGTCGCCAGGATATCTCGAGAACGCTTCAACGGATTTCAATAAAATTTGGATGACTTTTTAAGCTCGTGAATATCTAAATTTGTACACAGGGATTTTTGAAAATACTCAATCAAATTTTGTTGAGCACCTTTTTTCATCGAAAAAAATCGTTTTTTGCCAAAAATTTTTTCCAAGCTAAAAATACAACTTAATGAATAAAAAAATCATATTCCTTATTTCAAAACGAATCGATTGACCTATATAACTTTTATAATTGATCAAAAATTCGTAAATTAATTGATGTTTTTTCATTTTTTTGCACTTAAAGTTCCTCTTTTTAAAGAATTTCTCGAATTAAATTTTATATTATTAATATATTGCTTTTTCTATAAGAAAGCAAATTTGTTTGTTAACTTTGGAACGAAATATCCACGAAATGGACATAATTTTCATCTAGTAAAATAATGATAATAATAATAATAATAATATTACTAATAATATTAACCCTCAACTGCTAGACTATCGGGATTTAACGTAACTGCTAGATTGGGTCTACGGGACCCAAGCGATTTTCAAACGCTGATTGCTCAGAGCCAAATGAACATATCGGGACTTTTTTTTTAAAACATATTGCCAGAACCTGTAGAAAAAGAATATCTAGCTTAAATTAATGTGTCTTCAATATTTTTTTAAATATTTCAAGAAATGTAAAGAAACTTTTTTAAAAAGTCGTTTTTTTCAAATAGCTATAGTAACACCAAAAATAGACATAAATAAAATTTCTAAGTGGATTTTTAAGGCTATAAACATGTACCTTAAGTCTGTTTAAACCATTTTTTTATTGGCTGAAAAAAACATATTTTTTGGGAGAAATGAAAATCATCAAATTTGGTTCATTAAGTAGTGAAGTCACCTGAGAAATTTCAACCCATCGAAAAATATATGTTTCTTATCGGTGCCAATTATTTTTCTGGGACTATTTTGGATGTAAAAGAGAACCATATTATCAAAATTAAAAAAAAAAAATTTTGAAAAAAAAATTAAAAAAAAATTTCTTTTTGTTGAAATTTTTTTTTTTTTTTTGTAAAAATCTATCTCCTCCTACAATTTTTTATATTTTTTTAATGCCAATTTTTTTATATGTCTTTTTTAAGATTTCAAACAAAATACCGTATTGATTTTAACAGTTTTTAATTTTTTCAACAAAAAAAAAAATTTTTTAATTTTTTTTTAAAAAAAATTTTTTATTCAAAACCTTTTTTTTTAATCTTGATAATATGTCATTCTTTTACATCCAAAATAATCCCAGAAAAAAAATTTGCACCGATAAGTAACATATTTCGATGGGTTGAAATTTCTCAGGTCACTCTACTTAATGAACCAAATTTGATGATTTTCATTTCTCCCAAAAAATATGTTTTTTTCAGCCAATCAAAAAGTGGTTTAAACAGACTTAAGGTACATGTTTAAAGCCTTAAAAATCCACTTAGAAATTTTATTTATGTCTATTTTTGGTGTTACTATAGCTATTTGAAAAAAACGACTTTTTAAAAAAGTATCTTTACATTTCTTGAAATATTTAAAAAAATATTAAAGACACATTAATTTAAGCTAGATTAACTAAATTAACTAATCAAATTGTTTTAGTATCTTATTAATCAAAATAATTCATGTTTTTTTAATTTTTGTTTTTATTAACTTAAAATATTTAAAATATTATTAAATTATTGCTTCCTCTATGAGGAAGCAAATTGTTTTGCTTCCTTGGAAGCGAAGTGTCCATGAAATGGACAGAATTCACACCTAGTTTCTATTATTCAAGAATTAAACTTTATTTTAAAGTGAATATTTATTTTAAACATTGTTTAACTTTAAAGATTTTTGGTGCATATTATTTGTTAATATTTTCATCTTTTTTGTTAATAATTTTCTCGAAAAACATTTAATATCCTAATCTGACAGCAAGAATAACACGGGGGGCCCACCGCGTAACGCGCTACTATCTACGCCTTTGAATTCTTCTGTTGTCCGGCCGTTTTGCCAGCTGGTGGGCGGCTAGTTTCAAGACGCTTTAAAGGACTTCTACACTATTTTTTTTACATACCCCTACTACCGCAATATATCTCTTGTATATAGTCGTCTTGAAATTCCCTTCGCATGAGTTTTCAGTCAACTGCCTTTACTCCCTACTTTCTACCGTTGAGGCGTAAGAGGAATGCAACACGTAAGCGATTGCCCACACACATATGAAAAATGCGGTTTTTATTGAGCATTTGGAATTTACCGCGTTACCGACAATGATTTGAAATGGGAATTCTGCAATAGTGCAACCTAAATGTTTAAATTCCTTACTTTACTGACTTGAAAAGTAGATTCCTACCTTCACGTTTAATCACATATGAATTAGGCGGTTTTTATTGTGTATTTTGAATGTTCCAACAGTGTTTCGGTCGCTTAAATTGGGGAATTTTAAATTTCCTACTTTACGGACTTGTAAAGCGGATTCCTACCTCTACAGATAGATGGCACCACTTTTTAATCACATAAGAAAAAAGGACTTTTTTTGCTATTTTGCATTTTACAAGTGTTTTGATCTCTTGGATTAGGGATTAATCCTGACAGTGTTTTCGTCGCTTAGACCAAAAGAATTTTCGTAGATGGAAGTCGGTAATGTAAATCCCTGACAGAAGTTTCAACCCAGTCGAGATGTCAGAGTTCCACTTTGCCGACTGACCTTCAACCACTTTAATTTCCTTGGTAAATATTAAATTTGATGTTTAGATAAGTATTAAATGAAACATTATTTAAAACTCTCTCTTGACACGATGATTCCTTAGTTATTTGAAATTAAGCGCGACGCAAAATTATTGGACACCTGGTGGAGCACGTTGCGCGAGCAGCAAGCAAGGGATTCTTGAGACTGCAGTGAAAAATTTGTAATATAAGGCCAGTACTAAACCATCAGAGTTATTAATTCTTCCTGGTCTGAGAGTCAGTGGTAGTTATATAATTATACACTCTTTTTTCGGCCTTACGCCCATACAAGTGTTTTCTTGTAAAATTGTTCCTTTGATTAATTTTCTTAAGTGTTTTTGCGTCTACAAAACAGCTTGGATTTAAGAATAATAGAACAAGAAAGGTCGCGCGATGCGCGCCTATTTCATTAGAGAATTGTAAAAAGCAAAAAGTGGGACGCTAACCCATTCATTCCTAACCTAAAACTATCATTTTCAGAATAGTTTCCAGAATAACAATGAAAAAAAGGATGTAGCACCAAAACTTTGATGAAAAAAAAATTTGTTTATACAATTTCTTTGAAGAAAAATTGAGGGCCCGGATAGAAGAAGTGACTCTTCCTCTTCATGTTAAATAATTGTCTAAGTAACAACAGTTTCAAAGTTGTAAGAATAAAATTTGAGATATAGAAGAAAATGGAAGCCGTATTTAACCACTTTGGCGGTAAAACGCCAAATTGAGCGTCAAGCGTGACCTGACCCAAAGCGGTAAAAATGAGAAAAATGGCGTTATAACTATTTCGCGATTATTAATGTATGTTGTCATTTCGTATGTATATAAGCATAGTATTCTTATATTTTAGGTTTCGGTGCTTACGAATAAAATACTAAAACTCTAATATTTTTAAGGTTTTTATTATTTTTTAGCACGTTGAATATCAACGATTTTCAATACTTTTCGCGAATGGCGTCATACTTTTATTCAGTTATTATCCTTGACTTTTGGTTTATTTTCTTTAAAAAATTTATATTTACACACTTTTATGTTTATATAACTAATAATTGTATGATATTAGAAGTATTTAATAAAAATAAATTGAAAATCAAGGATAATAACTTAATACACGTCTGAAGCCTCTCGCAAAAAGTATTGAAAATCGTTGATATTCAACGTGCAAAAAGAGTGAAACTAAAATAGAGTGGAACTTTAACTCTATTTTGAGTGAACTGTTACGTCCGTAACTAATACATTTATTATATTATATTATATCAGACTACTATCTTGAAATCAAAACATAATACCAGCCACCTGACAAATCTTTCTGAGATACTACGAGCTATTGTGCAGCTTGTGTAAACATCCTACCTGTGGAAGCACTTCCGAACTGCAGCGGGGCCAGTGAACCTGCAGCCTATTTCATTACTCAAGATATTAAGTCCATATCTTTATTTACAATCTCTGCAGAGGATCTACTACCACAAGTTCTATACTGGATAATTCTTTAATCGATTCTCACTCAAAGTAAGGTTCAATTTTCACATGAAATCATTGTTCTTGTTGAATTCTTATTTTTATAACCATAAATAAATATTCATACTAAATTTTAGTGTCTCATTGACTTATCCTCATCCCAAATCAAATTCTTAATTGAATTTAATTTAAAAGGAGGAATTTAGGGTATATTTGGGAAGGTTTCTTCGTAACAGAAGCCCTTCCAAATTTTGGTGCATCGGTCCGGGAAATAAAGTAAAAGTTGATGAGAAAAATTCGTAAAATTGTTTTCTTAACTTTCAAATAACGTAAAAATTTGAAACCTTTTAAATTTTGGTATCTTGGTAAACAAAGTATGTTGAAAAGTAAAAACCCATGAAATTGATTTCTAAAAAATCGAAAAAATTATAATGCATCAAATGATTAAAAATATTTTTGTCAAAATCAATGAGAAAATTAACTTAATCAGAATAATAATTCATTATCAAAAACGTAATTAATACAAATATCATTTCACTTAAAAATACATACGTTAATAAATTCTTTAATATTATTTATTGTATGAATTATTTAAATCATTAACAATATTTAATAAACACATTTAAATTTTGAGTATTTTGTTTCACATGCTACGTATTAGCTTGGATCATTTACAATTTTAAACTATATAGGTGTATTTGTGAATAAGGGTTCAGTTTCATTTTTATTTGCAAGGTGCATTCACAATAGTAAATCCTAAAAGTTTATTTGTAAATAGGGGTTCGATTCCTCTTTAGAATAAGATATAATCTGTGCAACTTCTTTGTTTCTCTTTTTGCAATACATTTTTGTCACAATAAATGCTTTTTTTTGACATTTTTCTTAGAACAGTGAGAATATTTATTTAAAACTCATTTATATAGATTTAATACTCATTTCACAAATTTATGAAAACTATAAATCAAAGTACTATGCAATCCAAATTTAATGTCTAATCCAGATGAAAACAAAACTAACACTCCACATTTAACTCGATCGAAAATAAAAGAAAATCCAAAATTTTGTTTAAACTCAGGAATTCCTTATAACAAATCAAAGCCTTTTACTAGTACACCGAGGTATCCTAAAACAAATCCAAACCCTAATTTCACACAAGAAGAAAAACAATCTGTTCAGGATTTATTTCTATTCAACTTTTTGATAGTGACGATAATTCTAATAGTGATTGTTGCGATAACAAAGAAAGTACTGCGGAAAAAAAATTTAATAGAAAGCTATTTAAATAATTTAGAAGAATTTAGATTTAATCAAAATCAATCAGAATCAAATAAATCTTTAATATAAGAAATTAATAATGCTTTCGAAAATTAATCAGGAAATATTTCTGACCAATCTTCTAATAATTCTGTAAATACTAACTCAAGAAATATGGCTGTTTCAAATAACCAGCAAGTTTCTTTACGTGACGCTTTGGATACAATACCACTATTTGACGGAAAAAACATACCACTGTCAATATTTATTGAGGGTTGTGTAGAGGTAAAATCAATGTTACCAGAAAACGCTGACGTTCAAAAGAATTTAGTAAAATTAATTCGAAGTCGAATTTCGGGGGAAGCAAGGAAAATTATATTAGAGCATAGTTGTAATACAGTACAGGAATTAACAGAGAGATTAAAAACAATCTACGCGCTAACAAAATCGGTTTATCAATTGCAAGGAGAATTAGGGGCGATGTACATGTGGGAGCATGAAAATGTGGTATCTTACGGTTCAAGAATCGCGGAAGCGGCGGAAAGAATTTTAGACGCGCATAGAATAAATAATGAAAATGCAGTAGTTGCAACATTTAAAACGGAGCAAGAAAAAACTATTGTTGATTGTTTTACGAGAGGGCTTAGACCAGAATTAGAGTTACGAATAGGAACTGCCGACACATAAAGGGTATTGTAGAAAAAGCAATAGAGATAGAAAGAAAATTATCATCACGCAGTGAATTAAGAAAAAATGTGCAAAACTAAACGAACGCACAGTAGAACAATTTTATCCTTTGCTAAATATAATAGATTTGTTAGATCAATTATCAAACACTCAGTATTTTTCCGTTTTCGACTTAGCTTCTGGTTTTCATCAAATTAAAATGGATCCTAGAAACGCGCATAAGACCGCATTTTCAACACCATATGGACATTATAAATTTGACAGAATGCCATTCCGATTAAAAAATTCGCCAATTACTTTTCAAAAACTTATTGATCAAGTTTTATTAGGTTTACAAGAAATAGAATTGTTTGTTTATTTGGATAACGTAGTCATTTACGCAAATACATTGGAAGAACATGAAGAAAAATTTTCAAAATTTGTGGAACGCTTACGAATCGCTAATATTAATACTAAACAATTCTTAGGATTATCTGGTTATTATCGTAGATTTATAGATAAATTTTCAAAAATCGCAAATCCGTTAAATGAACTCCTGAAAAAAATGTTCTTTTTTTATGGGCAGAAAAACCACAAACAGCATTTGATAATTTAAAAAATAAACTTTGCGAGGAACCACTTTTAAACGACCAGATTTTTTTCAACCATTTATTTTAACAACGGATGCCTCAGGTTTCGCAATAGGAGGAATATTGTCACAAGGAAAAATAGGAAAAGATCAACCCGTAGCATTTACTTCTCGAACTTTAAATGAAGCAGAAAGAAAATATGATACATATGAAAAAGAAGCATTAGCAATTATTTATTGCGTTCAACATTTTCAACTATATCTATATAGAAGAAAATTTACCTTAGTAACAGACCACAAACCTTTGGTTTGGTTTCAGAATTCTAAAGATCCATGTTAAAGAGTTACAAGATGGAAGTTAAAATTAGCAGAATACGATTTTAATGTCATTTACAAAGCAGGTAAAACAAACGTCAACGCTGACTCTTTGTCTCGGAATTCAGTTGAAGAAAATATTGAAGAAGAAAATATTGAAGATGATAATGAGCAAATAAAACTTCTCCAATCATTGATAAAAAATATTTTTAATAATCAAACTCTATTTTCAGAAAATCAATCGGAGATAGAAAAATGTCTCCATTCTATTATGCAAAAGATTTGCAAAAAGCAATCTCTACCTCAGGATAATGATTCCTATTCTATTTCGGAGATTATAAAAATTCTCCAATCTATTTATTTATTGGATCCAAGTGATGGATACCAACCTGTCGAAAATTATTGCTTTATATATAAAGAGATAATCAATCTCTTTTTAATATATATCAAAATCATATCTAATTCAAAAAATCAAAATACATTGCCAAATATCTGCAATGTCGTTACAAGATATTAAATAAAAAAGAAGGAAACAATGAGCGAAAATAAAAAAAAACCAATCGAAATCTTAGAAACATCAAAAAATTTGGAGAAAAGAAGAAAAAACGAGGAAGGCCAAAAAAGGGAATCCATTTTAAGACTTCAACTTTAAAAAGAAAACGAGGAAGACCGAAAAAATTATTTAATGAATTAAGCAAAAATCCAGCTCAAAAACAAAAGAAATTTTATAACGAAGTCTATTCTGACGAGAGTATGTCAGATCCTGAATATATAAATCAGAAAACTCAAGAAGGAAAAGAAGAAAATAGAAATCAAATTCAAAAGAAAAGAGGAAGACCGAAAAACTACAATTAAACGAAGAAAATAAAAATCTAATTAAAAAAAAAAAGGAATCCGATGAAGAAATCTATTCTGACGAGGTTATGTCAGATCTTGGAAATAAGAAACAAAATGAAAAAACTCAAAAAGAAGAAATTGATGCTCGTTATGAAAATACAGATTCTGAATCATCTGACGAAGAAATTACATTTGAAGAAAATAAAAATTGTACAAAGAGCATAGCCAGTTAAGTATGTACAATCTGCCCCCGCACCTGTTGTGCTCATATTGCTGTCACAATTTGGCATTGCTGTGAAAAATATTTTCACCAAATATTAACCCTTAAATCCAATTTTTGGGGGAGATATGGAGGGGGTAAGTAAAATTGAAAAATGGGTTTTTCTCCAAAACGGCTGATTCAATTTCATTAAATAAAATATATGTTAAGGGAGTCAATGAGACTATTCAGAAAAAAAAAGTTTTTATTTTTGCACAAAAATTACAATAGAAAAAAAAATTCTCAAAATGTTCAAAAAAATTGTTTTTGTTATATTTCAGAGCGACACTCACAGATTTCAGCTGATTTATTCCCCAAAGTATCCCCAATAATAAAAAATGTTTACCTAATTTATTTTCGAGGTGCGTCATAGTAAAAAAAATTAAAATATGACGTGCTCATGGAAAGTTACAGAGTAATTGCCATTGGCGGATCCACGTGGGGGGGGGGGGTCGTGGGGGTCATGACCTCCCCTGAAGCCTTATATATACATGTATGTGAGAGAGAGATAACATTATTGTGTCTAAATAATTATATTATATTATTTAAACGGTCGCCATGTAAGTTTTAATGTTTAGACGATAGGTCCCTTTTCTCGTGCGGCGTCATATGTAGGTTATCATATTTTTTATTTTTAAAGCCCATGTTTATTGTTTATGATCCTCTGAGTATATAAAATGTAAGACTAACGAAGATTAAAAATATAACAAAAGTAAATAAATATCAAAATGTGTCACGTAAAAGTAGCTATTGCCAGGGGCGCACGTGGGACTTTTAGCATTTTTTTTGTTGATATCTAATATCTCTCGATAGAATTGACAAAAATGAGTGATCCCTGGATCAACATAAAGCTAGATAAATACAGAATAAGGAAAAATTATAGAAAAGCTTTCTTCTATTTTTTCTGGTCCAGGAAACACTCGAGAAGTTAGCAATTTATTCAAAAAAAACGACCAATTGAAGTATACAGACAAAACGAATTTGTAAAAATTTACAAAAGTCGTTATTCGTAAGCTTCTGAGGTCACTACATTAAAATATAAATAAAAAATTAAATTTCAAAATGGCGAATCCAATATGGCGGACTTAAAAACTAAAAAAAAAATCGATTTTTACGAAACTTAGTTTTCAGATGTTTTTTGGGTCATAGAATGTAATTATAACATTCAAATTGGGAAATTCAATATAGCGGATCCAGTATGGCGGGCTAAAATCTAAAAAAAAAATCTATTTTTACGCAACTTGGTTTTCCGATGTTTTTTGGGTCGCAGAATGTAAATATAATATTCTAATTGAGAAATTCAATATGGCGGATCCAATATCGCGGACTGAATTCCCCAAAAACACTTGATTTGCGAATTGGTCGTTTTTTTGAAAAAATTGCTAACTTCTCGAGTGTTTCCTGGACCAGAAAAAATAGAAGAAAGCTTTTCTATAATTTTTCCTTATTCTGTATTTATCTAGCTTTATTTTGATCCAGGGACCACTCATTTTTGTCTATTCTATCGAGGGATATTAGATATCGACAAAAAAAAATGCTAAAAGTCCCACTGTGCGCCCCTGGCAATAGCTACTTCTACGTGACACATTTTGATATTTATATACTTTTGTTATATTTTTAATCTTCGTTAGTCTTACATTTTATATACTCAGAGGATCATAAACAATGAACATGGGCTTTAAAAATAAAAAATATGATAACCTACATATGACGCCGCACGAGAAAAGGGACCTATCGTCTAAACCGTAAAACTTACATGGCGACCGTTTAAATAATATAATAAAATTATTAAGACACTATAATGTTATCTCTCTCTCACATACATGTATATATAAGGCTTCAGGGGAGGTCATGACCCCCACGACCCCCCCCCCCCCCGCGTGGATCCGCCAATGGCAACTACTCTGTAACGTTCCATGAGCACGTCATATTTAAATTTTTTTTACTATGACGCACCTCAAAAATAAATTAGGTAAAAATTTTGTATTATTGGGGATACTTTGGGGAATAAATCAGCTGAAATCTGTGAGTGTCGCTCTTAAATATAACAAAAAAAAATTTTTTTAAACATTTTGAGAATTTTTTTTTATTGTAATTTTTGTGCAAAAATAAAAACTGTTTTTTTCTTAATAGTCTCATTGACTCCCTTAACATATATTTTATTTAATGAAATCAAATCGGCCGTTTTGGAGAAAAACTCATTTTTCAATTTTACTTACCCCCTTCATATCTCCCCCAAAAATTGGATTTAAGGGTTAATATTTGGTGAAAATTTTTTTAACAGCAATGCCAAATTGTGACAGCAATATGTGCACAATAGGTGCGGGGGCAGATTTTACATACTTAACCGGCTATGCTCTTTAAATCAAAAAGAAGAAAAATATATTATTGACTGTAGGGATCCTTTACCAATGCGAAAAGACAACTTCACATATTTTGTTTCAGTAAACGGAGAACCTAGAGATAATGGCTCTAGATCTTTAGCAAAACGAGAAAAATTACCCAATTTTGTAAATCACCAATTGGGTCTAGCTGAAAAAATAAAAAAAGGTACATTTTATCATATAGCTCTTCCTATAGAAAATAAAATAAAAGAAAATATCTCTAGTACAATGAAAACAATTAAATCATCCATTAATTCATTAAAAAATATATCTGAAAAATTAAAATTAAAAACAGTAAGTATAGCGAAAACTGCTCAGGTAAATAATGTTAACTGGAGAGAAATCCTATCAATGTTCAAATCCATTTTTGAAAATTCATTTGTAAAAATCATAATCTGTAACGGGATTACGAAGTACCCTACTAAGGATGAATATATGCAACTTATAGAAAAAGCACATTCTAGCGCAGTCGGAGGACATAAGGGAGTAACAAAAACATATGGTAGAATACATCAAAATTACTATTGGGAAAATATGAAACATAATATCTATTTATTTATTTATTTATTTATTTATATACAAGTTTCTAGGGCTAAATAGCCCTCCAAGAAACTAAATAAGTACAAACATAACCATTTGGCACATAAAAATATGAATATTAAAAATTAACAAATGTAGTATTCTTAAAACTAAAAACAAAGGTATCCGTAGATGACCGAAAAAAAATATATTAAGGGGAGGGACCGGTGAAATTTTAGCTTATGGAAATTCACGATTCAGGGTTACCAATTTTTTTTTGTGTAATTTTAGACCTAAAATTATGGGATAATGTCAAAAATATAAAAAGAAATTTTTTGCGGAGTTTAAGATACATATTCTGGAAAAAATGCAAATTTTGAAAATTAAACCTCTTCCACAATTTTCATTTTTTTCCATCGCCAATTTTTTTGTGGCCTTTTTAAATGTTTTTCTACAATCTCTCGTATGGATTTTAAAATATTTTAATTTTTCAAAAAAATAAAAAATCGTAAAATACTAAAATGGTCAAAAATGCTAGAAAAATTTTTTTTTACACCTTTTGATTGTATATCTATATTCTAGATCCAAAATAAAGTAAGAAAAAAAATTGGCACCCCTGAGCATAGGATTAAATTTTTTTGGTCTCTCATCTTAAATATTGAACTCCGTCTACAATTTTCATTATTTTTTATCGCCAATTTTTTTTCACGTGATTTTAATGAATCTTTACAATTAAGAGTATGGATTTTACAAAATTTCTATTTTTTGAAAAAATAAAAATTCGAAAATGGTCAAAAAAATATTGTTTTTTAATTTTTATGTAATACCATAATTCTACATCTAAAATTATGTAAGAAAAAAAATTGACACCTCTGAGCATCAAAAATTTTAATGGGCTGAAATTTCACTGGTCCCTTCCCTTAAGGAAGAAAAGATTTCTTCAATATAAATCTCAATAAGAACAAACTAATATAATAATAAAGAGAGGAAGAAAAAAAAGAAAAAAAAGGAAAATAAATACTAAATCAATAACAGACGTAATTATTGCTACTAAGAAGTTATTTCAAAGTAAGACGAATTTAAATGAAATATATAAAAAGAATAAAATATTAATAACAATTACAAATATTTTACCAAAATGTTACTTCAAAACAAGACGAGTTTAAATGAAATAGAAAGTAAAAATACAGAAATTTAAATTGTGACTGCGTTGTGACATTTCTAATGAGGTCAGGAATTTTATTCCATAACCGAGCTCCTCTAACAGAAAAACTCAAAAAATTCGTACGCGTAAAATCAAAAGATTTGATGATTATAACGGACACACCAGGTACAGCGTTTGAAAAAATTGCAATGGACATTGTTGGTTTACTTCAAAAAACCAATACAGGAAATGAATATATATTAACAATACAGGATAATCTTACTAAATATTCTTTGGCAATAGCACTTCCAAATCATCAAGCTAGTACAATAGCTGGTGCATTTATAAAAAAGTTTATTTGTATTTATGGATCACCTAAAAGAGTATTGACAGATTAAGGAACAGATTTTTTGAGTAATTTAATTAAACGTTTAGCAAAACGCTTTAAAATTCGACAATTCAAAACAACCGCTTTTCATCCTCAATCTAACGGATAACTTGAGAGATCACACCATGTTTTAGGGAAATATTTAAAACAATTTATAAATAAAAACGAAGAATGGGACGACTGGTTAGAACTTGCTATGTTCTCTTATAACACGAGTGTTCACGAGGGTACCAAATGTACACCGTATGAATTAATATTTGGAAAATTGGCACGATTACCATCAAGCGATCCACCACTTGAACACGAAAAATTAGAAACATATGATCAATACCTAACAGATTTAATAACAAGGTTGCATGAAATGAGAAATATTGCAAAAGAAAATCTAATATCCGCAAAAGAAAAATCAAAATCTTATTATGATAAAAGATGCAACCCACAAAATTTTAAAGCAGGAGATGAAGTTTTTTTATTACAAGGGGAAAAAATTCACAAATTTGCAAATCAGTACACTGGACCACATAAAGTATTAGAAGTTTTAAATAAAGGAAATATTAAAATACAAATAAAAAATAAACAAAAAATAGCACACATAAATAGGCAAAAATTATCGCGCATTACACAAGAAAAATAAAAACAAAAACATGTCTGTTCCTAGATGTTGGAAACTAGAATAACAAAAATGTTCCACCTGTTCTTACTACTTTTGGGAATAAGTACAATTTACGCTATAATTTGATATGACTGTGAATCAACCGAACTTAACATAACAATACTATCATTACTTAACGTAGGAGAATGTGATATTAAAAAGAAAGCAGTGAAAAGTGAACAGACTTATATACAATTAATTCAACTTAGTGGATTTACAACAACCAAAGTACTTCAATGTAAAGTCGAAGTCCGTCGCGTTGCCGAGCATTGTGAGATGCATTCCCATTCATCACCAGTTGCTATGGGTCATGCTGAATACATTAAACTGGTACCTTATGATATTTGTAAATCAATGTATCTTACAGGTTCTTATTACCCTAGTGGCACCGCACATATTGATAATTTGAAGGTAAATGCAACCAATTATAATAGTCTAACCATAGCGAGATCTTTATCTTTTGGTTCTAGATGTAAAGGAACTACCTATTCTGACCCTTATGGTAGTTGGGAAGATGAATAGGAAATTATAAGATAACATTGCAAGAATATTATACTACAATCAATTTAGATACAGATAAAATTCACCTAAAGTCAGGCACAATTTGCCCTATGTCCGACTCAACTTGTATAAATAGAGAAAACGGAAATACATTTTGCAATACAATACCAAATGACATATGGTCGATTCTTGCGAAACTGCCCGATTTCAAGATAAGTTTTGGTAGAAACAAAATTTCTTTTATTCAATGTTTCTCTGCACTTATTTTTCTTATTAGGGTGTAATATAAGTATATTTTAAACGATTTTACTACAACTATATTTATACGAAAATAATAGCAAATTTTTGAAAATTGGCTGCCATGTGGAGCTGAACCGCATCCTTTTATTGTAAATATATTATAAAAAATAAAAATTTCTTCTTGATATTTTGCTAAAACGAAAATAAATAATAAATTCATAAATTATTTAATATTCTAACAGTATTTTAGATATTAGTTAACATATATAATGTTTTATAAAAGAACAGCAAATACAATATTTAATAATGAATATTTTGTTTTTATTTTTGGATAATTTGAAATCGAGATCGTGCAGTGTAGTCCGGCATTGCTAAACTACTTTATAGAATAATTTTTTAAAATGACCACCACAGATAAAAAAGTTTCTCTGCATGAAGCACACTGAACACTTCATATAGGCCATGGAGCTGAAATTTTACGTGATACATCTACTGCAGCCTTAAAATTTACTAATGATATTAAAACAGCTATGGATAAGAAAGATATAACGATTGCAGTTTTTTTTGACTTCACTAAAGCGTTTGATTTGGTAGATCATAGGGTACTGCTAAGTAAATTAAAATTATTTAACCTGTCAAGTTCTGTTTGCTCTTGGTTCAAATCTTATCTTGACAATCGGTTTCAGAGGGTGGTTAATGGGAGGGGTGAATTCTCTGATTGGGCAAGGGTGGAGTGTGGTGTTCCTCAGGGCTCCTCTCTCGCCCCCTTGCTTTTCAATTTATATATAGCAGATCTTGGGAAGCAACTTAAGTTCTGTAAATATCATAAATTTGCAGATGATTTTAAATTATATCTTTCTGGATCAATAGCTAAACTGCTTGAGTTGCTTTCACAAGTTCAAACTGACATTGACACTATCGCGCTATGGGCTAGTGACAATGGACTTGCTCTCAATCCATCAAAAACTCGGGCATTGATTTTTGGCCCTTCTGGTTCTCCTTCAATGGATACACTTTTGGCATGCCCAAACCTCGAAATAGGGGACTCTCCTATCGCCTTTCAGGAAACTGTTAAGGATCTGGGTCTAACTCTTGATCGTACTCTGTAGTGGAAAGAGCATGTATTTGGTATATCGCGAAAAATATTTATGACTCTTCAACAACTAAATAGGAACAAAGATTCTCTACCTATATCAACCCGATTACTTCTAGTTAAAACATTAATATTACCTATACTCGATTATTGCTGCATAGTCTATGATAATATCTTTAATGAACTAAATAACAAATTGGAACGATCACTCAATGCATGTATTCGATTTATTTACAATCTGCCAAAATCTGAACACATTTCTCCTTTTCGAAATAAATCAGGTTTATTGAATGTGGCAACCAGAAGACAGTTTTTCATGGGGAATTTGCTTTATTCCATTTTCAAAAATAAGATTCCTCAATATCTCTTTGAACTATTTACTTTTAGGAACCAAAACCAGACTAGTCACATTAAGCTCCGAGAAAGAAACTCGTTATTAACAATTCCTGCCCATCGTACTTGCATACTTCAGACATCTTTTGCTATTAGAGGGGCGCGATTGTGGAATAAAATTCCTAATCACATTACAAATGCTTCTTCGCAGCTTCAATTTAAAATAATGTTTTTTAATTTTCTATTTAGGTTAATTACCACTAAATTTGAGATAACTTTCTGGTAAATATAGATGATTATACATTAATTTAGTACAAGATATACATTTATTTTTGTGAAAAGATCCACATTTATTCGATTCAATGTATATAAGTTAATGCATTATGTAATTAATATATTGATTTACTTGGCAATCTTGTAACTCTAGTTTTCTCTATTTTTAATTTTTTACTTTGATATATTTATTCTACTTGTATTCTTCATTTGCATTTATTCTTATTCTATAAAAAGATTTTGCTAAAGGTTGTTATTTAATTATAATTGCGTTGCATTAATGTATACTATAATATATTATGTCTTTAAAATTTTATTGCTTTTTAGCTGATCTACAAACTTATGTACACCTTGCTTGGTTCCTTGGAGGGCTATATAGCCCTAGGAACTTGTAAATATATAAATAAATAAATAAATACCATAGAACTGAAATTTTACATTAATTCTAACCTCACTTCTACAATATTGCAAAATAAATCTATTCCTTCTGCAGATCGCTTGTTTCACATAAAAACTTAAAGAAAATGGTAACAATACTATCAAATAGTTGTTACAGTAATATAATAGTAATGACATGGAACTGAACGCTTTTTTTGTACACATGCGATTTTCACAAAAATAATTTTCTTTTAAGCAAAATTTTTTTTTTTTTAACTTTTTTCGCATGTGATTTAGTGCTAATGGATCAAAATTGAGATTTAACTTATTAGAAGGCGTATTAACTAAACACATGACACCTTAATTATAAGTCTACAGAATGCGATCAAAAATTGGAAAAATTGGGAGACAAAATATTTTTACAGATTTTTAAGTATGAAAAAGGTATTATGAAATGCAATATAAACCTAAATTGTTCATAAATAAAGCTACTTTATGCTTGAAAAAGGCTGAGTTATAATAATGATATTTTCACCGAAAATGATTAAATTAAAGTTAACATTTTGCAAAAGGGACACGCCACGGAGCTGAATTAACGCCGCCAAGTAAGGCAGTTACGTAAGAATCGCCCATATGCAATATGAAAAAATACGAAGTACTTTACGAAGGATTAGCAAATAAAACAATAGAAGGGATAAAGAAAAATACTGAAATTATATATGCCTTAGAAACTCAAGATATAACTTTTGCCTTGGCGGAAAAAGCTAGAGAAATAATTTGCGGTTATAGTTACGTAAAAACAGAACACCCTAAATTAATTATTTTCATAACGCAGTCTTAAAAATGGCGTGATTCGGTTCTCTGTAGATAACCAGAAAGTTGCAGATTTAAGAACGATTCACTATGTGACGTCAGAGTGCAAACAAGTACAGTCCAAATTGCATGTCCCCCACTTTTCTACTTTTCTTGCACGCACTGTTTGACCAACAGAACAGAGTCGATATCTTTAGCGTGAGTAGTACAGCTTCAAAATCTAACCTGACCGTATCACTAGCGCGGCGTGTTGACAAGTAAAAAAGTGTGAGACATTCAATTTGAATTGTATTTGTGTACACTCTGACGTGACATAGAGAATCATTCTTAATTCTGCAACTTTCTAGTTATCTATACAGAGGACCGAATCACGCCTTTTATGACTTTGTTATGAAAAGTATCGTTCGTAACTGCGTGAACAAAGCAGTCGGTTTGAAACTCGCGCAATTTTTGCAACTCGTTTCACTCGTTGCAAAAACATTGCTCTCGTTTCAGAAACGACTGCTTGTCACGCATGTTACGAAATATACTATTTAGAAACCTATAGAAAATAAAAAACCATTAGCACAAAATATGGATATGTTCTCTTATGTAAATTCAAAATTTATATACGTAGAGCGTCATATTCGAAAAGAAATGTACGAACTCTGTCACGATGTCCTAACTAAAAGATGTATGTTAGAACAACAAGTTTTCAAAAATTCCCTGATACTTGCAACTCAGGCACCTGACGAGTTTGCATATCATGTCATGAAAAAACCGGGGTGCATATCAATTTTAGCCGGAGAAGTAATACATATGGTAAAATGTATACCAGTGGAGGTAAAATTCAGGCAGACGCCAGATTGTTACATGCAACTTCCTGTGAGTAGAGAAAATAAAACATATTTTTTAACACCTACTATCACTCATGTTCTAACAACGGTGGGTACCCCAATAGAATGTAACTCCTTTCTATCAGCAATGTTCATGTTAGGAAATGCATGGTTTCCAATGCTTCCAAATTTGGTACCAGCAGTAAAACCTGCAATAATGAAACCAGAAACAAGAGAAACATGGGAATATAAAAATCCAGCAAATCTTGCTACCAGCGGATTATGTTCATCAAAAGATTTAGAAAAATTGCTAAATCACATAATGTTACCAGCCGAAAAACCCATAATTTTAAATACATTAGCACGCGGAATGTTGGGCCAAAACATTTCTAACCCTGGATTTGGATTTTCAATGCTGCATGGATGAAAATTTGGACAACATTTACCAGTTTTGTGTCTGTTAGCGCAGGTTTTATAGGAATACTAATCTTATTTAAAAGTATAAAGTTTATAGCTGACACATTTCTCCACGGTTATGCACTTTATAGCGTTTTTGGATGGTCACTCCATCTTTTAGGATCAATATGGGACTCAGTAACTAATGTTTTATTGCATTTAGGTTCAAAACACAGCTCCACGACTGCTGAAAACACGACCTGTAACATAATAAACAACGAAGATAACCAGGAAGCTTCGGCACCATCAGAAGAAAATCAATTACTGCCAAAATCAGAAGGTAATAATAAAAAAGAGGAAGTAATACAACTACACCCACAACTAGAAACTATTGAAACAACCACTAAACAATCCAGCACTTTCCATATATAAAAAAATAAATAAAATTCAAAAGACAATGGTCGTTAGCTTCTTAAATATGTTAAACAGCCCACACAGCACCTATTCGAATTTTTAGAAATAAAATCCGTCACATCTAAAAATAACCTAATTTTTATTTATAATCTACCAAAATCAATGTCAAAAAACTATCAGATATTCAAAATCTATTCATACCCAATTTTCCAAAATGAAACTGCAGTATACATAAAAACCAACAATCAATTTATAGGATTTTCAACTTATAGTAAAAAATATTTTTTGAAATCAAATTTAAGAAAAAACATGATACCATCAATTTAAAATACCGAAACTAATCCAATTTGTGAAACCAGTATATTTAAAGACTCAGTTCCATACAAATGTAACAAGAGAAATATCAGAATTATCTTTAAATCAAACCAGTATAATTTTAAACAAATTACAATTCAAAATTTCAGAAATTATTATATAACTAAATTGACTGACAAATATAAAACTGATACTCCATTGATTTTTTTTTAACCAAAGATCAATACAACAATTAAAAAATTAAAACAAATCACTATTTATGAATATTTTATTCAAGTTTCAGTAATAGTATGAACGACACACGGTGTGAATAAACGCAAACATTTATACTTCCTTTTTCTTTCCACGGCTACAGGACTCTGCTCACCTGTCCAAATTAGACTTTGTTTCTTATTTACTTATATGCTCAGACACAACGAAGCTATTCCTCTATATTTTTATCATCTTATTGAATTTAAAAAAGTAACTTGAAAATTTGATTTCATTATAAAATTAATAATTATTCCCATATAAATCAACAAATAATTAAATCAAATAGTCAGAATTATAATAAAATTATATTCTACAGTAGTAAAATCTGAGATAGTAAAGAATCAAATATAAAACAATTTTTTTTTCTCCCCCTTTCTTTTATTTATTTTCTTTTTATTAAACGCCTTTCAGTAATTAGAATAAAGTTGAATGAACCCTTGATCACAATTTTTGTTTTTATTAATTAATGATTAAAATATTGATATTCACATAAATCTAACTAGAAAAAATGAAAATGTAATACAAGCAACTAATAGTTAATTAAAGTCTTAATGATATTTTAACAAAAAAAGGTTAAATTATTGCGAAATCATGTGAATTTAAAACTACCTTTTATAACTATTCAAATAAATAAAAAAAACATACTAATCAAAGCAATAAAACTCTAATGGTTCGTTCTAATCAATCATTTACAAAAGCACTTTTTTTAAATATTAAAGATGAGTCAAAAGAAAAATGGAAAACAATTAAAACACAGATATTGTTAAAATAACACGTTTATTCTGTAAAAAGCCACATCTTCACACAATACAAACAGAAAAAAGAGAAATACACAAATATGATCGCACACACATATTGGTAGATTATTTCATATGCTTTATACACATTTTTTCATAAATTAATGTAATCAAACAATTTTATTTACACATAACCTACAAACATGCAAGTAATTTCCTGTTAAATTTTTCGATCATTCCTCAAGGCCCAAAATACTGAAACAAAAATACACATTTTTTATTATCTTTCTGTTAATTAATGGAATTTCAAAACATGGATGCAATAAAAATTACTAGGTGAAACATTTCTTAAAACAAATTCAAAAATAATTTTATGTGGGAAATATTAATTTATAAATAACATAACTTCAATAAAATTAATAATTTAGCAATTTTATTTACAATGACTGAAATAAATTTCAATTAATTAAATAAATAATAAAAAAAAAAGATAATAATAATAAAAAAGAAAATATATCAATTTCTGTCTCCCTCTCACTCACGAAAAATAAATACAACTTACTCTCTTTACTGTCCGATTTCCAACGATCTATTTTACGCTACAAACTTGAAACGGTATTTCGTATGGGGCAGGCGACATAACCAAGTGCGATTTTAAAAATGTAACCCCTTCAGCAAGTGAACAGTGGAATCCCAGTCGCCACTCAAAAGGTAAACTGAATGTGACAACAAACACAACTGCTCCAGTAACAGTTTCCTCTGCTTCCATCTTCGATCCTGTCATTTTAGAGTACCATTCATCATAAGCACCCAACTATAATTATATACATGTAAACAATTACTTTAACGTAGTTATTTCAAAGATTAAAATTATAAAGAAAATAATAACGTTCCTACACAGGCATAAGTTGAAATACAACTTTCGGTTAGAATTTTTTTTTATCCAACAAATAAATCATAAAGATCAAGTTGAAAAATTAAATTTAAGTAATTAAAATTTTGTATATAACATAAATTTTAATTTAAAATTAAATAAATAATTAAAATTTTGAAGTTTTGTTTTTGTTTAATCGAAATGTTATACATATGGCAATATTGTTTTTTTTTAATGACTCAGAAATATACATAACCACATTCACACTTTTTGACATTTGTAAATATTTAATGTTTAATATTAATACAAAACAATTGAATGTAATTTTGAAGTTAACCTCTTTAAAAAAGCAACGTTGCCACAATAAACTAATAGAACATGACAACGGTAATCAAATAACTTTTATTTTTTCATACCTATTTTTATTTAATAAGTTTTCATTTTGAAAGTTGTTATTCAAGTTTAAAAGATATTTTGAATATTTATTGATTAAATTTCAATGCATTTATGATTCTCTTTTCATCGAAAAAGTCGATTTAGCTAGCAACATTGGCTTATAACTACGTTAAACATACAAATGTTCTTAAATTTATTTACAATCGAAAATACTTACGCGCACAATCGTGTATCCATAAAATGCCACCTTTCTGTTGTACATAACAAACTCCCTTTTGGATTTTAAAGCACATTCCAGCAAAGGTTTATAGTCTCTGAGAATAGACGCAGTTTTCTTTATAAACTCATAAGGCAGGAAAATGTATTTTCTATCAATACGAATGGAGGGCATCAAAAACATACTTCGCTTGCTCCCCACCCAACAACCAACTTCACCATATCTAACTAAAAAATAGTAATAAATACAAATTATATCTTTTCAACATTTCAATATTCTATAAATACATTAAATTAAATTTTTTATTATTATTGGATAGATTGAGAATGCAAGAAAATGTGTGAATGAATAGAAAAAAAAAATTTAACCAAACATTTTTTGTCGACAAAATATTTTATTCAATACTACGCTTAGTTAAAACATTAACATGCACGAAATTGTTACATAGAAATTGAAATTGACTTATTTGCTGTTGTTGGATATTTAAATAACAAATAAGGTTCCTAATTAAAATCCATAATTCAAAATAATGTTCAAATTTAAATCTTTAGAACAAATAAAAATTCTATGAAATTCAAATTTTTGTTTAAAAATTATATAAAAAATATACATTTATTTAAATTTAAACACAACAAACAATTCAAATTCAGCACATTTTGAAGAAAAATCTAATACAACTAGGTATTCATAACAATATCACATATCTTGATTCAATGTCAAAACAAAATTTAAATATTCCAAGTATGCATGAAAAAAGAAAAAAAAACAATTGTAAAATACGCAAAAATAAAAAAAATCCGTTTTAATAACATGAGAGAATTATTATTTTAATATGTATAAAAAGTATAACAAACTTCAGTAAATTGGTATGAATGAAATTAAGTACCTTTTGCAATAATAATACTTTTAATATACATGTATGAATAAAAATCAGTGTTTTAGATCAAAATAATGTAAACAGATGTGAGTAAGAAACATTAAGCTCAATTTTTTTTTTCTATTATTGAATAAATCTATAAAGATAAAAGTAGTAGAAGTAAAATCTTTTCAATTTTTTCTTTCTTTAATATATTCGAATTTTAAAAAGCAAAATCATGTAAACAGTTATAACATCTTCCTTATAAACGAACGGGCATATATTTTCCAAATTCGAGCACGTATTGTTTTTCTCTCATGCTCGAACTAAGGGGGGAGGTGTTACGTCCGTAACTAATATATTTATTATAGTATATAATATCAGACTATTATATTGTTTCAATATATTATCCTAATATTATACTATACAAGCACATGGTTATATTATACTATCATAATGATTTCTTGTCATATAAATATTTTACATTCAAAACTAAGATGTATTATTATAATGTAATTCAAGAAAAGCATTCTTCCATTTAATTTCTGTGCATTGAGCTGGTTGAGTGAGATAACGATTATATGAATCAACGAGTCCCAGCCTGGATACTAGAAAATCACGCTACAATGAATTCTCAGTGACCAAGTGAAAACAATATAAAATCATCAAAACGAGAGGTGACAACAGAGATGGTAACATTTTTGAAACTTAACAAACTGCACATGAGAAGTCATGCGGTACGAAGATTTCCTGTCAACAAAACACCAAGAGGTGATACGGTAGCTGGAGCCACGCATAGAAATACACTATATAAACCACCCACAAAAATTGATAACCAGATAAACAGTCTTTAGTAGGCAAGTGACAATTCTGCAAGTGTTAATCGTTAATTCACTTGTCCATCAATTAACATCATTTGATCGTGGAGTTATTGTGAAGTTCAAGTTCTTTATCTCAATTTGTAAATAATAATTTAACTTGTACTGTGTAGTTCAACTAAAAGAAATCTTGAAATCAAAACATATAACCAGCCACCTGACAAATCTTTCTGAGATACTACGAGCTATTGTGTGGCTTGTGTAAACATCCTACCTGTGGAAGGACTTCCGAACTGCAGCGGGGCCAGTGCAAAGGATCTACTACCACAAGTTCTATACTGGATAATTCTTTAATCGGTTCTCACTTAAAGTAAGGTTTAATTTTCACATGAAATCATTGTTCTTGTTGAATTCTTATTTTTATAACCATAAATAAATATTCTTACTAAATTTTAGTGTCTCATTGACTTATCCTCATCCCAAATCAAATTCTTAATTGAATTTGATTTAAAAGGAGGAAATTAGGGTATATTTGGGAAGGTTTCTTCGTAACAGAACGTAAGCACGTATAATTTATAACGGCAGTTCTTAAGTTTTGTACCAACAAGAGTAGTAAGGGCCCATTATGGCGCCAGAGTGAGAGAGAAAGAGATAGTCGTGGTAAAGGGAGTGAGGGAGACAGAGGAGAGGTGTGGGGGAAGGGGAAGGTATTTTATATCCAGACATTCGTGACGTCACAAGTGTAGGGTACAGAGGAGAGGTGCGGGGGGAAGGGGAGGGTATTTTGTAGCCAGACATTCGTGACGTCACAGGGGTAGGGGTAAGGGGAGAAAATAGTGGAATTATGGGATGATTTTTGTGACATCACAGGGTGTAGTGTGTGAGAGGGGTAGACAGAGAGGGGGTTAGTGTGAAAAGAGAGATGGCGATAGTTATAGCCAGACATTTGTGACGTTACAGGTTGCGAGGATCGGGGGTGAGGGGTAAGGGGTGGGATAGAGAGATTATTGGAAAAGTTTCGTGACGTCACAGATGTAATGTGTAAGAGAGAAAGAGAAAGAAAGGAGTGGGAGTAATAAACGAATGAGTTGTCGTGTATGGGATATCCAATCAAATTGCGTCCTTATGCAACAAGAATACAGGTTATTAGAGAAAGGTTTGAAAGTGAGATAATAAATTAAAATGCAAATTTGGGTGAAACTATTGTTGTGCTTGGTCCCAGCATCTGGGACTAGAATAAAAAGTGGTTAACAGAGGGAGAGAGGAAGAGAGGGTGGTAAAGAATAGTAGCATGAAAGACGCCTCTAAATGACTAGCTGGCAAAGCAAGGGAGAGCGAGAGATACGGTAGTGAGTTAGAGGGAGAGGGGAGAGAGAAGATTAGGACAGGAGCAAGCTTGCCAGGTATGCAAGTGTTTCCCTAAAATAAGAAATATGCAAAGAGCTGAGAAACGAGAAACTGGAAATATTCTACGAGTTAGAAAAAACTAAAAATCATCCAATGTTTAAATTTAATATTTTGAATTTAATTTAAAACGTTTATTATTATTTAAAACAATTATGAAAAATACTCAATAAATTAATAAAACAATTTATAATAAAAAAAAATTACCTACCTCAAGATTCGAACCCTCGACTTCTGAGCTGACAGTCTGATGTGCTAACCACCGGACCACTATGGCTGTGTAGAGGCTTAATAGAAAGATTTAATGAGTAAAACTAATTTTTTTAAGTGTCTCAATTTTCTCAAAACTTACCCAAATAGCACATGATTTCGCAGCGAGTTCGCAGGGAGTTCGCAGTGCGAAGTTCGTGAGTTCGCATTGCGAACTCCCTGCGAAGTTCCTGCGAAGTCTAAATGTCCTCCTGGTGGCGAGTTTGCAATGTAAACTCGCTGCGAGTTCGAAATGCAAACTCGCTGCAAACTCGCAATGCAAACTCGCTGCAAATTCGCAATGCGAACTCGCTGCGAGTTCGCTGCGAGTTTGCTGCGAATTCGCGGCGAATTAAAAAGTAAATTTTAATTTTTTAAAAGTATTTTTGCATTGCGAACTTCCTGCGAACTCCCTGCGAACTTCCTGCGAACTTCCTGGATAGTAATGTGAGATTTCTATCAATTATTACTGTTTTTATTAATTAACTATACCTCTACTTTTTATGAAACGCACGCTTATTTGTTTTTTCGCAGTTTTATAACCTATTTAAAACCTAACTAACGAATAAAAATATCTACGCTTGGGGGGACTCGATCCCTCGACCCTAAACTCGCAAGACGGATGCGCTAACCACTACGCCATGTGGCCTTACGACTTTGCTTTCGTATAAGCAAATTGTCCTCATAAAGTGTGATATCTTCATATTTAATATAAATATTGTAATACGAAAGTAAAGTCGTAAGGCCACATGGCGTAGTGGTTAGCGCATCCGTCTTACGAGTTTAGAGTCGAGGGATCCAGTCCCCCCAAGCGTAGATATTTTTATTTGTTAGTTAGGTTTTAAATAGGTTATAAAACTGCGAAAAAACAAATAAGCGTGTGTTTCATAAAAAGTCGAGGTATAGTTAATTCATAAAAACAGTAATAATTGATAGAAATCCCACATTACTATCCAGGAAGTTCGCAGGAAGTTCGCAGGGAGTTCGCAGGAAGTTTGCAATGCAAAATTACTTTTAAAAAATTTAAATTTACTTTTTTAATTCGCCGCGAATTTGCAGTAAACTCGTAGCGAACTCGCAGCGAGTTTACATTGCAAATTTGCAGCGAGATTGCATTGCGAATTTGCAGCGAGTTTGCATTGCGAGTTTGCAGCGAGTTTGCATTTCGAACTCGCAGCGAGTTTACATTGCAAACTCGCCACCAGGAGGACATTTAGACTTCGCAGGAACTTCGCAGGGAGTTCGCAATGCGAACTCGCGAACTTCGCACTGCGAACTCCCTGCGAACTCGCTGCGAAATCATGTGCTATTTGGGTATATTCTGAAATATTATAAAATTTATTTCTTTTATGAAAAATAGAGTTTAAATCATTTAATTTTTTTAAATTCTTTTTAACCTTTATACATTTAACTATTTTAACTTTATATGAGGTTAGGAAAAATAATATACTTTATCTAAAGTTACGATATTTATTGGTTCTTTAGATATATTTGACTGCACACACCATAGAATAGAGGACGCGAAAAGCCTGAAAACGCGTCAAGTCAATAGAAAGAGTCAGCTATAGCTGACTAGGATTTAACGTGCCCTCTTTTGTCCTTGTTTCTGAACAAATGCGTGCGTTGAGAGAGATAAAAGAGGGGACGTTAAGGCAGCTGACTCTTTCTATCGGCCTGACGCTCCCACCTATAGAGTTCGTACTGACTCGCGTCCTCTATTCTTATACCTCTATTGCACACCTACACACACACACACACACACACACACACACACACACACACACACACACACACACACACACACACACCTACAATCATTTTTAAGAAATTAAATTGAGAAATAATATTTACAAATATACAATAAAAATAATACTTTTTAATAAATATGCCAAATCCCAACTTTATCTAATGCTACAGTGTCAGTATCAAAATTATATTCTGTGTCTGGTGAACATGCGATGCATGCCACATCAATTCGATCCACATCGTTCTCCATCATGATAGAAATGTTTATACATTCATGGCTGTGTTGAAGATACAAAGTTTCCTCAATAACCATCGGAGTTTTTCTTTCATTTTCGGAGTTATAAATTTCCGTCGCAGCAGTAGAGTTAATAACAGATGCTCTCTCTCGTAGATCTTGGTTCTGTACATCGTTCTCATTGCTCACGTTGTAATTAACATAATTTCGAGCATGAATGATTCTCAGATCTTCTATTCTTTTGTTCAGCGTTTGCCTCGTGCCTTCGTTGTCTATATTATTGGATTGTGGTTCATTTAAGGGTAAAGTGTGCCATTCTGTAAACAGAGAGTAAAAATTAAATATATTGAAGAATTATTCTTATATTAATATTATTATTATTAATATTATTATTATTAATATTATTATTATTCAGAATATAAGTATACCTTGAGTATAGTGAACTATGGAGTTCGTAGCGATGAATACTAAATGAGATGGTGATTTTAGTTCGATAAACATTATGTAAAAAATAACAAATAAATAAACATTAATAAAGAAATAAATAAATTAATAATAAGAAATTACTGAAAAATAAATAAATAATTTTTAATAAATAATAAATTACTAGATAATAAATAAACGCTCTACACGAAGTCGTTTATAACCATAAGGCAGAGAATGATGATTATCTGCCATGCGTCGTTTCATATTAACGACTCTACATGTTTTGGTTTCATCACGTGTAACGGCCTCGTGTAATCGAGTGGTGCAAATCACTCTTGAGAAAACAGATATAGGGTTTTCATTCAAAATCACTAAGTCGCGGATCGAGTTAAAATTAATTAATTGCAAATTTTTAAAATTTAATGTGATACCCTTAGCCTTGCAAACACTGGGTTTAGATCCGTCAGCTGCTCTAACTTTATAACAGTAAAATTTTGGACCTCCAGAGACGAAAGTTGAAATATAACTACCAACACCATAATCATTTTCAATTTCGTCGGTTAGATCGACTAAAAGTGTACCTACTGGAAGTTTGTACTCTAATCGTGTATTGCGGCTTACATATATGCACGAGTCTGTATCATAATATAACACTCTTTTACCTAGTTTAGAAAGATAGCTATACAATTTTAAACGGGCTGGTGTAGTAGTGTAGGCCGCTATTACAACATTTGTGTTGGGTGGAGGAGTCCAAGATTCGTTTTTGCACTTCCATCAAACAGAGCGAATGTTCGTTAACAAGTATGATATCGCTAATCTCAATATCCGGACAAGTTATCATTTCTAATAACTTTGATCGTGTACGTACAACTGATGTCTGAGATAAATTCTCACGCTGTCCAAATTTACCCCAGAAAGAGTTGAGACATAGTTTTGCAACTGAACGCAGTCCAGGATTTTTTTAAATGTTTTCGGGATTTAATCGTATTCCTTCTGCCTGTTCTACTAAATATTCTTGTTTTAAAGTTTCATTTGTACAGTACAGTGGCCAGCCATCCGCTTCTTGTTTTATTTTCAGAAATTTATTTATGTAAGACACAAACAAAACTCCTTCACGGGTAACAGGGTTGTATTGCGTAGTTTTGTGTTGCCAAATTTCATAAATTTGAACAATACGATAGCCTAATTTTATGGCTTCTTTTATCTCGTCAGAGACGGCAGGGTCTCACTTCAACCTTTTTCGATCATCCAAAGCCCGTCTCTACATTTCCATCAATGCAAAATTAAATTCAGCAAAGATTTCAATTATTCATTAAACGACCTTACAGAATCCTATTGTTTAAGAAATCAAAAATATCCAAAAACCAACACTTCAAAGACCGACTCTACAGACTCCGACTACTAACAAAAATATAATAAATAAACATCAACTCTTGACAGACCGACTCTACACAGACCGACTAAACATAAAATTTAAAAATGTGGAAACCGACTAAACACAAACCGACTTTACAAACTCCGACTAATTACATAAATAAAATATTTGAATACTGACTCTACACAGACCGACTCTACAAACTTTGACTCATCAAAGGAGAAAAATATTTTTACACTGACTCCACGCAGACCGACTTTACACAGACCGACTAATTATAAAAATTAAAAATGTAGAAACCGATTCTACATAGACCGACTCTACACAGACCAACTCTACAAACTTTGACTCATCAAAGGAAAAAATATCTTTAAAACGACTTTACGCAGACCGACTCTACACAGACCGACTAATCATAAAAATTAAAAATGTGGAAACCGACTCTACACAGACCAACTCAACGCAGACCGACTAATCATAAAAATTAACTATTTGAATACCGACTCTACATAGACCGACTCTACACAGACCGACTAATCATAAAAATTTTAAATGTGGAAATCGACTCTACACAAACCGACTCGAAAAACTCCGACTAATTACATAAATAAAATATTTGAATACATACTCTACACAGACCGACTAATCATAAAATTATAAATTTTGAAACCGACTCTACAAACTCCGACTAATTAAATAAATAAAATATTTGAATACTGACTATACACAAACCGACTTTACACAGACAGACTAATCATAAAATTAAAAATTTGGAAACCGACTTTACATAAACCAACTCTACACAGACCGACTCTACAAAGTTTGACTCATCAAAGGAGAAAAATGTTTTTAAACTGACTCCACACAGACCGACTCTACACAGACCGACTAATTATAAAAATTAAAAATATGGAAATCGACTCTACACAAACCGACTCAACAAACTCCGACTAATTACATAAATAAAATATTTGAATACCGACTCTACACAGACCAACTTTACACAAACCGACTCTACAAACTCCGACTAATTAAGTAAATAAAATATATGAATACTGACTATACACAGACCGACTCTACACAGACCGACTAGTCATAAAACTAAAAGTTTGGAAATCGATTCTACATAGACCGACTCTAGAAAGACCGACTAATAATAAAAATTGAAAATGTGGAAAGCGACTCTACACAAACCGACTTTACACAGACAGACTAATCATAAAATTAAAAATTTGGAAACCGACTTTACATAAACCGACTCTACAAACTCAGACTAATTATATAAATAAACTATTTGAATACTGACTTTACATAGACCAACTCTACACAGACCGACTCTACAAAGTTTGACTCATCAAAGGAGAAAAATATTTTTAAACTGACTCCACGCAGACCGACTCTACACAGACCGACTAATTATAAAAATTAAAAATGTGGAAATCGACTCTACACAAACCAACTCAACAAACTCCGACTAATTAAATAAATAAAATATTTGAATACTGACTATACACAGATCGACTCTACACAGACCGACTAGTCATAAAACTAAAAGTTTGGATATCGATTCTACATAGACCGACTCTACACAGACCGACTCTACAAACTCCGACTAATGAAATGAATAAAATATTTGAATACTGACTCCACACAGCCCGACTCTACACAGACCGACTAATCATAAAAATTAAAAATGTGGAAACCGACTCTACACAGACCAACTCAACGCAGACCGACTAATCATAAAAATTAACTATTTAAATACCGACTCTACATAGACCAACTGTACACTGACCGACTCTACAAAGTTTGACTTATCAAAGGAGAAATATATTTTTGAACTGACTCCACGCAGACCGACTCTACACAGAACGACTAATTATAAAAATTAAAAATCTGGAAACCGATTCTACATTGACCGACTCTACACAGACCGACTCTACAAACTTTGACTCATCAAAGGAAAACATATCTTTAAACCGACTTTACGCAGACCGACTCTACACAGACCGACTAATCATAAAATTAAAAATTTGGAAACCAACTCTACACAGATTGACTCTACAAACTTTGACTCATCAATGGAAAAAAAATATCTTTAAATCGACTCTACACGGACCGTCTCTACGCAGACCGACTAATCATAAAAATTTAAAATGTGGAAAGCGACTTTACACAAACCGACTTTACGCAGACCGACTCTACACAGACCGACTAATTATAAAAATTGAAAATGTGGAAAGCGACTGTACACAAACCGACTTTACAAACTCCGACTAATCACAGGAATAATATATTTGAATATTGACTCTACTCAGAGCGATTTTACAAACTCCGATTAATCATCGAAATTTAAAGTTGTAAAACCGACTTTATACGGACTAACTTTACACAATCGGATTTATTATTATAAAAATTTCTAATTTTGATATCGACTCTACACAGACCGACACTACAAACTCGACTAATCAAGGATTGAATATTTAAAAACTAACTCTACCCAGACCGACTCTACACGGACTGACTCTACACAGACCAATTTATTATAAGAATTAAAATTTTGGAAACTCGTTGTACACATACCGATTCTACAAACTTGGACTTATCACAAGACATAAATATTTGAAAACTGTCTCTACACAGACTGACTCTACAAGGATCGACTCTACAAACTCGACTTATTATAAAAAATAAAAATTTGCTACCGACTGTATCATATGCAAAAGGCTGTTATGATAACTATAGACTATTTCTAATTTCTTTTGTTTAAGTTTTTATTTTTTTTAAATTTGAATGAATAATTAAAGAATTAACAACTTTTTTTTGTTTTAATAATATCAAACTTTTATTTTATTTAAAAATATATATGAACACAAGTATTTTAGTGCACATTATTTCGATAAATTGCAAACACACTTACATTTTTTTTAAAGTAAAACATTTATTTCTATAAATATTAAATAAATAAATTAACATTTATTTATGATAATTTAATAAATTGTAAATGTTATGAACATAATTTTTTTCTGATAAATTCGCTGAATTGCTAACGTGCAAAGTTTCTTGTACAAAAAAATTGCTTTTAAACTTTTTTCTCTGTTTCATGTTTTTGCTTTGTTTGTTTTTGTAGAAGTTTTTTTAATTTGTTTCTTTGATTTTTTCAAATCTTTAGAGTTATCTTTCCTTACAACTTTCTGCTTTCCTTTAGCTTGACACGTGGTTTTCCGTTTTCTGGTTTGTTTTACGTCTTTGGAGCATTCTTCATTTAAATCTCGCTGCGTGTCTATGGTTTTGCATGCTGATAACTCTATAAGTTTGTCATTATGTAATTTGTATATAAATATACGTGTGTTAATGTTATTAATTATTTAATTAGGCTAAATGGTTTTTAAGTTAAATGGTTTTTAAATAGTTTTTTTATATATAATTATATGTATAAAAATTATATTTTTTAAATATTATAAATTATATATATAAATATATTTTTTTCACTTTCATAGAATACCTAAAGGGATTTTTTCATTTTCAGTGGTTAAAGCTCCATTTTTACTTAATAACTTAAGTTCTGTTTGACCTATAAGTTTGTCATAATTCATTAACAAATTTGTAGTTTTTGCGCACATTTATGTAATACCTGAAGGGACTTTTTCTTCTTCGATTTCTGAAACTACATTGTTATCCAATGATTCATTAAAGCCTGAGGGAAAGAGATTGTCAAAATCTGTAAATCAATTACTATTATCAATATTTTTTGTTTTATCGAATTAAAAAAAAATTTACGAGAATTTAAATTTTTTGTTTAAAAACAACCGTGCACTATAATAAATTTAAATTACCTAGTTGTAGACAATTTAATTTTTCGATTGAGTTTTCTGTGCGTGAATTTGTAGTTCCAACAATTTCGTCAGTCAGGAGAGCACGTAGATTATCAGCTACAATTTCTGAATATTTAAGAATTTTATTAATATTCAGTTGTGTTTATTGACTAGCAGAGCTAGATTTCATGAAAATGAACGGCAACATATCTAGCGCTGTTACCTAGCGCTACGAAATTATAGCAAAGACGGATTAAAAAAAGGTTTTTGGAAGGGGCTTTACGCTTTATATGAGACAGAAAAACATAAACGCATACCTGCTGTTTTCTTATTTTTTTCCAATAAAGATAAATCAGATAGCAAAACATTTGCTTCGGTATTAACTCCTAAAAAAATGTTTGTTTATAATTTATAATAATAAAATCAAAAGTTTTTTCTTTTAAACTTCACTGATACGTTATTGTTTTTACTTACTTATTTGAAACATAAGATTTTTAAAAGCCATACGTCGATTGTAGTTTATTACATTCAATAAGAAATTTTTAAGGGTCAGTCTAAAAAGTATTTGCATTTTATATCAAAATTGTAACTGTTTATTTATTTAGAGATTATTATTATTATATCATATATAATTTTTACCGATTTACTGACAGTTTTTCTTGGCATTCAGTAATATGGTTGTCTATGGTCCATTTTGACATTTTACCTTGCTTTATTTTTTCCCCTTCTGTTAATTTGTTTAATTTATCATCTTCACGCTTCATGAGTTTCACTATCGCCTCTAAAAATATTAGGTCAAATTTAGTAAAAATTTGTGATCTAATCTTCTTTTCTCTCTAATAAGTCAATTTAAAAATGTTCTATTTATTTCTCTCTGAGTAAGCAGGGTTGTCACATGTCAGAGAAGTCAGGGAAATGTCAGAGAATTTAGGAAAAAGTGCTGGAAAAATATAAACTTAATATACCCATGAATAAATAAAGATCACTATATATTTAATATATTTATTTTCTAGAAGTTTTGTTTAAATAAAAAAACAAGGTAAAAAAATGTCAGAGAAAAACACAAAACATTGTCTGGAAACCAAGGAAATGTCAGGGAAAATGAAAATGAAATTCTTGTGACAACCCTAGTGAGATTTCATTATTTAGAAAGTAAAAACTAACTCAGTCTAATCACAACAAACCACTTTTAAGGAGTATGAAAATTTAATAGTAGAGTAAGCTTTCAATATAAAAATAATATAATTTCAATATAAAAAAATTTGTCAAGGAAATTTTAAATTTGGAGACTATCACTGGTAGTAATAACATGTACAGTAAACATTCATGTACTTCTGATATATGTTAAAATAAACTTACTAATATATTTTATAATATCAGGATCGGATATCTGACTTAGGGATGAAAGTAAATAACTGAAAAAGGTTGCTTCGAAGGGATCGACTCTCTGTTTACAATGGAAAGAGTTTATTAACTCTGCCAATGGCACCCATTGTGTTCTTAAATATGTCATAAAGCTATTCACTTCTGGTATTTCCAGGGCTATTTTATCGGCTTCCGTTTGAATAATTTTAACTCCTTCTTCAAAACATGAAGATGGAGCTAGTGGTAAACCTAATGTCATCCACAATATATTTTGAGAGCTTTCAGGAATTTTCAATCTTTTCCACTCAAACAGTAATTCCTAATATTTGCATAATAATTTAAAAAAATTAATAATAATAATTGATATTATTACTGTTCAAAGCAAATTATATAACAAAAAATAAAAATTTTAAATATAATGTTTCAATAAAATTTTGTTAGCTATAAATTAAAATAAAATATATACAGAATTATATATACATATTTTGTACCAATATATTATTAATTATATAAAATTTAAAATAAGAATGCAATGATTTGCCTAAAATTTAATAATTTTTAATTTAAATAAAAAAAAATTCGAAAAAATCAAAATCTTTAACTTTAAATAAAACTATATTCTAATAATTATTAAGGTAAACTAGCTGACTATGTTGCTTCAGAGGATATGCAGTTCTTAAGAGTTCAGAAAGGACATTCTATTAGACGTAGAGAGTCGAAAACTTCCTTGGCAAAAGATGCTCACATTCTTTACTGTCAAAACCAATTAATTCATAAAATGTAAGAATAAAACGAAATTAACAAATTATTTAAATTTTGCTAGAATTATAAAAAAATAAGTTCACTAAAAAAAAATACCGTGCTCGACCATGAAAATGCAAGGTACAAAGCAAGATAAAATTTGGTGACATGTAAACGAAAAATAATTTTGCACCTAATTTTGAGATATTCACTAGCACAATAATTCTTTCTAAAATTGTTTATTTGTTTAAATACTAATTTATTGTTATAAAATTCACTGTATGGCTGAAGCCGAAAGTTAAATTTTATAATTATTTTAATGAAAGATATAAAATTAAATTATAATATAAAATTCAGAATTGATTTGGAGGAATTCATAAAAACAGTTATCACTCGTGATGAGCATCAAACTCAATTCAACGATTTGCTGGAATTTACTGGTGAGGTCTTAAATACAAGAATTCAATTAATATTGTTGAAATCTTTTACCTACAAATTATAAAAATTAATAAACTTTACTTTTAAAAAATTAATTTAGTAATTTAAAAAAAAAAATTTATTTTGATTCCGAAAAGAAGAATTGTTAGACGAATTTCATAAACAAGATATAAAAATATTAATATTTGAGATTGTATTCCGTAACAATCTAGTTTTTAAATAGTCTTAGATAAATAATATAATTCACACACGTACATTAATATAAAAATTACATAATAACAAACTTATAGAGTTATCAGCATCAGAAGACGCAATTGTCCCAAATGATGGCCAAATACAAGGCAAAAAAAACCACCTGCAAAACCAAATTCACGCAGCAAGATTTAAATAAAAAAAGCGTCAAAGACCTAAAACAATCTAGAAAAAGAAAAACTACCTGTCAAACTAAAGAAACAAAAAAAGTTGTAAAGGAAGATAACTCAAAAGATTTGAAAAAACCAAAGAAACAAATTAGAAGAACTACTACAAAAGTAGTAGTATTGTACTAACATTTACAATAACATAAATGTTTTATGTTATAAAAATAAAAAAATGTAAGTCTATTTAGAATTAACCGAACTAATATGCACTAAAATACTTGTGTTCATATTTAATTTTAAATAAAATAAATGTTTCATGTTATTAAAACAAAAAAAAGTTGTTAATTTTTATTTAGTTATGAATTCAAATACCAATAAAAAAAAACTTAAAAAAAAAAAAATTAAAAATAGTATATAGCTACCCAAGTAATATAGTCCGCAGACTTTCTGCAGACTATCCGCAGACTTTCAGCGTACGCCCTGGCGTCTGGCCGAGGGAGAAACAGGGCGAAAGTTTGACCCCGTTTATCCCCGTTTATCCCTGTTTGTCCCTTTTACGTTTTTCGCGTAGAAAAATTAAAAAAAAAGTAAAAGTTGTTTTTGGGATTTGTTAATTATGTCACGTTACATGTCTGTAAGTGTTTATTTACTTTTGAAAAGTCGATTAAATGATTATTTCGGTAAGTGAAAGTTTAATATGAGGTCGGTAAATGTGCTCGCGAAAAATTACTAGATTTTTCATTACCATTAAATGCGAAAGATGGCGCCGCATGTGACTTGTTATCGTTTTGAAGAAAAAAAGTGACAGATGAGAGCGAATGTTTGTTTTCCTTTGTTTTTTGTCAAGAAAAGGTGAAAAAAATGAGTGTTTTAAATAAAAATGTTATAAAACATTATAATAAATTATTGAAAAGATATTATCGATTTCAATAAATTTATAATAAATTGTTGAAAAAAAGGTGGGTATTGAGTTTGATATGGGAATTTTGTTTATCTGTTTTCAGATAAACATTTGTGAATGTTGTTTTATGATATTAAAAGGAAATAAGGTTTCATTCATAAACTTGTATTTATTTATTTATTTAATTACTTAAGTAATTAGTTTATGACTATTTTTCTATTTGTTCTTAAAATATTATCCTTTTTCCTCATTTCAAGTTTAATAAGAAAAAAATAAACGTTTCCTATAACCTCAAAGTGTCAATAAAATGTTTTTTTATATTTCTCCTTGTCATAAATAAAAGTTAACCTGAACAAATTAGTATTTTTCAAGTGAACTTAGGTGGTACGAGTCTTTCCGACTTTTAAAAATATACTGTGTGCAACAAAATTATGAAAATTGCAACTTTTACAGAGAACACTTGAACAAAATGTTTTCAAAAATCTGTTAAGTGTGTTATTATTTGTATAATTAAGATAATCAATTTAATTTTCTTGATTACTGTCAGGTAAGTTTATATTCCTTATAAATCTATAAAACCTGTTTAAAAATTAAAAAAGTGGCGACTAATTTTCTACAAATAAACCAAGTCAATTTTCTCGAAAATACTAACTTTGAATATTCTCAACATATCACATTTCTGAAATGTTATTTTAATCGTCTGTTGCATATTTATTTTTTACAATCTCCGCAAGAAAATATAGAAGAATAAGTATTTTTTATTTCTTGCTATGAATAAAACAGAATACAAAAGTTTATCAATTTCAAAAATTTTCAATCATATATTTTACACACTTGAAAATATAAAATCCCTTTCTTTCTTAATTTTTTTCCTTTTCTCTAAAAAATGTTATAATATAATGGAATTGATTGATTTTCAACAACTTTTATTTAAACTATTTTTTAACAAGTTACACAAAAGGACATTAAACATTTAACATGAAATCGACAATAAAAAAATCTCGGAAAACAGGATTTTCGCTGAAATTTTGATTTTTTTTCAAACAGCTCTCTGAAATACTATTTTCTGTCTTCTTTGTTTTATTTTCATCTTGCAAAGTCCATGACAAAATTTACAATCAAACAAGTTTAAAACACTTTAAATGACTTATTTTCCACATTGAAAAATGAAAAGTTTCTTTTTTTTAATAATTTTTCACTTTTTTTTTTAAATATTGTAACACTGAACTTGAATCATTTTCTACCCTTTTTACTTTGGACATTTTATAACAATTTGTACTAAATAACAACAAAATGTTGAGCATGAAAATATATTAAGATTAAAGAAAAGTATCCTATTACAAATTCCCACAAAGTTCCCTGAAAGATCTTGTTCATGTAGATTCCTTTCGTAGGTTCTGCAATTTCGTTCTCTAAAACACGTCCTTTAAGGAGTCCACGGTGTCTTCTTGTCCTAGAAGTTCTGGAAAGGTCCTAAAATTTGACAAAATGTCCTAAAGTATTCTACAATTTTATTTTGTGTCCTTCAAGTTTTTTATTTTTTGCGTTCTACTCGTACTTTTTGCTTTCATACTTGGGAATAAGGGAATAATTTTAATAATAAATTTCAGAAAAAATCTGTAAAAATTTATATTATTTAGTCTGACAATCAATGTTTAATAAAGCCTAAAAAAGAAATTTGGGTAATTATGCAGTTAAGCGGCTCTTGTCAAATCTTGAAAACTGAAACTTTTTTGACGGTTTTTTTTGCTGATTTCTATTGTATTAGATGCAAATACACGGCGCATGATGTTAAGAAACGTAAATAAAGCAAATTACGTAGATTACGTAAAATAGGAAAAAAAATGCAGTTAAGCGGCGCCTGTCATATCTTAAAAAATGAAACTTTTTTGACGGGTTTTTTTGTTGATTTCTACTGCATTACATGCAAATACACGGCGCATGATGTTAAGAAACGTAAATAACGTAAATTACGTAAATTACGTTAGTTTAAAAAAATAAAATTTTTTTAATTGTTGTTGATTTCTATGAAATTAGGGTAATATTGCAGAATCGTTACTTTTCCGAATTTTCGAGTTTTTTAATTAAATCCAACTCTAAGTGGTGTGTTTTAGCACCAAAACAAATAATCAGGTGGGGGAGCCTGAAAAAGTTTACTGCCGGAAGCCAGGGATGGGAAATTATTTAAAAATTATGGTTTTTTGCGATTATCTTGATAAATAATAAAAATACCTTAAAGCACTTTCAAGAAAAGTTGTAGATCTTATCAATATACACTTTTTATGTCCTATACATTTTTTAAAAAAAGTAAAAGCATTTCGAGAAAAAATGCAAAAAACTGAAAAACACTATGAAAATGGAAGTTTTTTACATTAAAAAGTTTATATCTTCCAGTATGTACTAAAGCAAACTTTTTTAACGTTTTTTACGTGTATTGACAGATATGTTACTTATTTACGTAACTGAAGCCCAAAGCACAATGAATACGGTTACGGGAGCAGGGCATAAGATAATAAAGGACAGAGTCACTTCTACGTTGCTTCAGTCCATGTCAACAGTGATAGGAAGTTACGCGTAACTCGAGGATTTCTACGTATGTTACATAGTATACTACATGAGGTAACATACGTAAATACCCCCCCCCCTTTCCAAAAAATGCATGGATGTAACAAACAAAATATGTAAACTGCTAGGTAACATACTGTAACAAACCATGGTAAAATACTTCGGTAATTATTTAGAATCGCGGCTTTTGCGAATTTTTAAGTTTTTTGATCGGGACCAAGCCTAAGTCGTGTATTTCAGCACCAAATTAAATAATCAGATGGGGGAGGTTGAAAAAGTTTACCTGCTTCTTTTATTTTTACAAAAAATTTCAATTTTTTAATATGATTAAATTTTACTGATTTAGCCAATTTTCTTTACTTAAATCACTTTAAACATTTTAATATCAGTTTTAGATTTATTGGTTTACTAAATATTTACACCTTTACTATTATTTTTATAGGTGTAAACATGCTCAGGGTTGTATAGGAAACTGTAGTGATACACAGAGGTGGATAGTATTCACCTGACCTCAAGTGACCGGTGACCGTCACAGAACTGAAATAATATAACAATAATTGTTGTCAAAAATACAGTAATTAACGTAGGCCTTCGGTCTTGCGGAATGTGTTCCTATCTGCCAGCTTGAAAAAAAGAGAGAGTGAGGAAGACAGTCCTATGGGGGGAGTTGGGGTGCCACTAAACAGACTGATATAAAATACGCCGACTTCACGTATTAGTGGCACCCCAACCCCCTCCTAAGACTGTCCTCCTCACTCTCTCTTTTTTTCAAGCTGGCCGACAGGAACACATTCCGCACGGCCTTCGGCCGTGCGGAATATTATTTTGGTTCTATGACGGTCACCGGTCAGTTGCCGCCAGTGCTCCGTCACTACACAACTCTGGCCTTAGGGTGAAGTGCCATACGACGGAGTAGGGTATCAGTGGATTACAATAGACCAATCATATAATTGGTCACAATGGAAAGTTTTTTTTGATTGGTCTATTCCATTCCTCTAATAATCTACTCCTTCGCATGGGTCTTACGTAAGTGATCAATTTTAGAAAGGATGCATAACTGCCTGTCTTAGTGCAGTTCAAAAATTGAAGTTTTTTGTAAAAATAAAATAAAGCAGGTAAACTTTTTTAACCCCCCCCCCCGCCGGATTATTTACTTTGGTGCTAAAATACACCACTCAGGCAAGCAATATCAATAAAAAATATTATTATTATATATATAGAATTACTTAAAAATTGCTTCTATAAACAATATATTAATAATATTTTAAAAACCCAAAATTCTAGTTCGTGGCTCCTGGTTTTCTACGTAGATTACGTAAATACGTTATGTATCTGGCACACGCATTACACGTAGAAAACGTTTAAAGTTATTTTTCTGGACACCGTTTCAAGATATTGACCTTTTAACGTAAGAATCTTTAACTTTTATAGTGTTCTTCAGTTTTTTTGCATTTTTCTCGAAATGCCTTAACTTTTTTTAAAAAATGTATAAGACATAAAAAGTGTATATTGATAAGATCTACAACTTTTATTCAAAGTGCTTTAAGGTATTTTTATTATTTATCGAGATAATCGCAAAAAACCATAATTTTTAAATAATTTCCCATCCCTGGTTTCCGGCAGTAACCTTTTTAAGGCTCCCCCACCTGATTATTTGTTTTGGTGCTAAAATACACCACTTAGAGTTGGATTCGATTAAAAAACTCGAAAATTCGGAAAAGTAACGATTCTGCAATATTACCGAAATTAGGACCAACTGCACTGTGCATGATGTTAAGAAACCTAAATTATGTAAATCACGTAAATTACGTAACTTAAAATGTTTTTTCCAGGTTTCTAAGGGGGGGATTTATTTATTTAATCCAAATCAAGCCCCCCCTTATAAATCTGGAAAAACAAATAAAAAAATTTTTAACTTACGTAATTTACGTGATTTACATAATTTACGTTTCTTAACATCATGCACAGTGTAGTTGGGCATAATTTCATAGAAATCAGAAAAAACTAAAAAAAAAATTTTTTTAAACGAACGTAATTTACGTAATTTACGTTATTTACGTTTCTTAACATCATGCGCCGTGTATACCTACATAAAGTATATAATTGTAAAGTATATATCAATATATAAAAATTCTCGTAATAATTCATAATTATTTAGTTTTTTCATCGAAAAATATCGTTTTTTGCAAGAAAAATTTTTTCATCATGTAAATTTAACCAAACTAATTACAAAATCATATTTCTTATCTCAAAAGGAATCGATTGACCTATATAACTTTTATATTTGAACAAAAAATCGCAAATTAATTCATGTTTTTCATATTGTTTGCACTTAAAGTTATTTTTTTTAAAATAAATTCGTCAATTAACTTTTATACAATTAATTTATTGCTTCGTCTATAAGGAAGCAAATTGTTTTGCTTACGCGGAAGCAAAATGTCCATGGAATGGTCATAATTCTCACCTAGTTTTATATTGCTTAAACTATTTATTGTTATTATTTATTAACAATTTTTAGTTTTTCCTTACAAGTTTTTCCTTACAGTTTTTCCTTTTCTTCCCTGGCAGCCTGGTAACCCCAAACGGCAACCATTGACAGTTGCCGTTTGGTTGCAGTTTGGTTACGGTTCGGTTTTAAGCTGAATATGAAAAGAAATAAGTATAATTAGTACTTCTGAAGTACTAATTACGATAAAGTAAATTACTTTTGATTGTATTTATTAAGTTTTGACTTATAAATAATTGTTTTATGAGGGAAAATAATGAAAAAGTGAATATCATTTTAGGAGCGAATGTCAAGTAGGACGGTTAGTAGAGTGCTACATATGAAAGTTCCACTTTGGAAATTTCGATTGTTGGTGAATGATTGCGTTAAAAGGATGAAATTTATAAAGTAAAGTGTGACTTTGATAAATTAAACAATAAGAAGACTTCGTATTTTGAATTTTTAAAAAAAAAGTGGTCATTAACTTGAAAAAGTGAGAAAATATAAATGTATATTTTTTGTAGAAAATAAAAATATTTCATGAAAAAAATGATAATTTAGATACTCACAGGGGCATGAATAATCCATAGATTTTGAAAAATTAGTAATCAATTTAAATGCACCAACACAACATAAACACAAAGAATAAAAAATATCGATTTTATTAATTGAGAATTACCATGTCAGAAAGTTGGCTGGTAACCGCGCGAACAAGTTTGACATCTAGCAGAACGGTGTGATTTAATAAACTGTCAAAGTTGGGCAACAGATGGCGGCAGCATGAAAATTTCTAGCCCGTCGAATTAAAACCGATGAAACGGACCTCTTGCACGTTGTAATTTTAATAAAAATAAGTAAATAACAGCAATTGCACTGAATAGATTTTTATTATTTTTTATTTGGAATAAATGAGATCGAAAATTATTTTCCCCAGTTCGATATCTAGAGTTTGAAGATTAACCCCTATTTAAAAGACAAAATATTATTTTTTTTTACAAAATTAAAATTATATTATTATTGATTATTACATAAATTAAAAAAAGATTGTTAACAGTCGAATATCCAAATGGTCGAATATCTAAATTGTCGAACATCCATTTGGTCGAATATTCATTTTGTCAAATTTCTAAATTGTCGAATTTCCAAATTGTCGAATATCCATTTTGTCGAATCTCTAAATTATCGAAAGTCCATTTTGTCGAATTTCCAAATTGTCGAATATCCAAATAGGCGAATTTCCAAATTCTCGAATATCCATTTTATCGAATTTACAAATTGTCGAATATCCAAATAGTCGAATTTCCAAATTGTCGAATTTCCAAATTGTCGAATTTCCACTTTGTCGAATCTCCAAATGTTCGAATGTCCAAATGTTCGGAATTTTTTTTATGAGATTTTTCTATCTATGAAATACGTTGGTATCGTTGGTATAGTAGATTGGACAAATGCGCAAGATTAAAAATTTCCATAACGATTTTCAATTTCGCGCACTAGTCCAATCTACTATATCAACGCATTTCATTGGTTGGAAACTCACATAAAAAAAGTTCGAACATTTGGACATTCGAACATTTGCAGATTCGACAATTTGGAGATTCGACAATTTGGAAATTCGACAATTTGGAAATTCGATCATTTGGAAATTCGACAAAATAGATATTCGACAATTTGGATATTTGGCAATTTGGAAATTACACTATTTGAATATTCGATCATTTGGAAATTCGACAAAATGGATACTCGACAATTTTGATATTCGACAATTTGGAAATTCGACAATTTGTATATTCGAACATTCGGAAATTCGACAAAATAGATATTCAATAATTTCGAAATTCGACAATTTGTAAATTCGATAAAATGGATATTCGATCATTTGGAAATTCGACAATTTGCAAATTCGACTATTTTGACATTCGAACATTTGGAGATTCGAACATTTGGAGATTCGACAATTTGGAAATTCGACAATTTAGAAATTCGAAAAAGTAGATATTCGCTAATTTGGAAATTCGACAATTTAGAAATTCGACAAAATGGATATTCGACCAAATGGATATTCGAGAATTTGGAAATTCGACAGTTTGGACATTCGACAAAGTGGATACTCGACAAAGTGGATATTCGGCAGTTTGGAGATTCGAACATTTAGAGATTCGACAATTTGGAAATTCGACAATTTAGAAATTCGAAAAAGTAGATATTCGATAATTTGGAAATTCGACAATTTAGAAATTCGACAAAATGGATATTCGACCAAATGGATATTCGAGAATTTGGAAATTCGACAGTTTGGACATTCGACAAAGTGGATACTCGACAAAGTGGATATTCGGCAGTTTGGAAATTCGAAAATTTGAATATTCGACAATTTGGAAATTCGACAATTTAGAAATTCGACAAAATAAATATTCGACCAAATGGATGTTCGACAATTTAGATATTCGACCATTTGGATATTCGACTGTTAACAATCTTTTTTTAATTTATGTAATAATCAATAATAATATAATTTTAATTTTGTAAAAAAAAATAATATTTTGTCTTTTAAATAGGGGTTAATCTTCAAACTCTAGATATCGAACTGGGGAAAATAATTTTCGATCTCATTTATTCCAAATAAAAAATAATAAAAATCTATTCAGTGCAATTGCTGTTATTTACTTATTTTTATTAAAATTACAACGTGCAAGAGGTCCGTTTCATCGGTTTTAATTCGACGGGCTAGAAATTTTCATGCTGCCGCCATCTGTTGCCCAACTTTGACAGTTTATTAAATCACACCGTTCTGCTAGATGTCAAACTTGTTCGCGCGGTTACCAGCCAACTTTCTGACATGGTAATTCTCAATTAATAAAATCGATATTTTTTATTCTTTGTGTTTATGTTGTGTTGGTGCATTTAAATTGATTACTAATTTTTCAAAATCTATGGATTATTCATGCCCCTGTGAGTATCTAAATTATCATTTTTTTCATGAAATATTTTTATTTTCTACAAAAAATATACATTTATATTTTCTCACTTTTTCAAGTTAATGACCACTTTTTTTTTAAAAATTCAAAATACGAAGTCTTCTTATTGTTTAATTTATCAAAGTCACACTTTACTTTATAAATTTCATCCTTTTAACGCAATCATTCACCAACAATCGAAATTTCCAAAGTGGAACTTTCATATGTAGCACTCTACTAACCGTCCTACTTGACATTCGCTCCTAAAATGATATTCACTTTTTCATTATTTTCCCTCATAAAACAATTATTTATAAGTCAAAACTTAATAAATACAATCAAAAGTAATTTACTTTATCGTAATTAGTACTTCAGAAGTACTAATTATACTTATTTCTTTTCATATTCAGCTTAAAACCGAACCGTAACCAAACTGCAACCAAACGGCAACTTTCAATGGTTGCCGTTTGGGGTTACCAGGCTGCCAGGGTTTCTAGTTTCAAACTTTATAACTTACATTTATTCGAAGAAGAAAAATAATATTAATATTAATAAAAAAATAGATATTGTTTAAATACATTATTTACAATATTTCATAACTTTTTTCTTCTTACTTCGTATTTTACTGTATTATTATGCATACAAAACAAAAGATTTATTACTACAAACGTTAAAAATTTTTTCTCAACTTCAAATTTAATTTTTTTAGTATTCCTCAAGCACGCTTTATAAAAATTCTAAAATAAGTATAATTTCTTTGATACATTTTTACAAAAATTATAATGTAATAACTATAATTTGTTTAAACAATTTTTAATGTAACTAGTAAATATTTTTCTTACATGATACGTTACTGTGTTATTAAAAATTAAATTCATTATTTAATATTAATTATTAACAATTCTTTAATTCTTGAAAATTAACATAAATCAATTATTACGGATAAATTCATTTTTCGTGAATTTTATATTGAAATCTATAAAAATTGATATTATACAATCTGAAAATCATAAATTTCATTATTAAATATTTAACATATTTAATATTTGCAGCGCCGCACAGTGGGGCAAAACCTAACAAGAGGCGTCAAAATTCTGTAACCACGCTAATTGTTTATAAAAATGAATACAACTTGGTGACATGAAGCCTCAAGCATCACAGAATTTGAAACCCTTGCCGCATTTCCAAAATTAAAAATGGCGTCTGAGCTGTAAGAGCCTTAATTTGGTTATTTTCGTATTTTTTGAAACTTATGTACATTGAAACTGCAACATTTTACATAAATAAATTGGGGAAAGATTGACTACGGTATATTTTGGGACTTAGGCATTACTCTTTACGAATTTTCATTGGAACTTTCAAAATTCAAAATGGCAGATCCAAGATGGACGATCAAAGGACAAAAATGTTTATAACTGTATACTAAAAGGAATTATTTTTATGAAAGTCTATACCCCAAGGTTATTTTGGCCGCTGATTACGAAACTGAGGTCAGATTTTCAAAATTCAAAATGGCCGATCCAATATGGCGGTCGAAATTCTGAAAAATGAGGTTATAATTCTGAAACTCAGTATCCCGACATTTTTTAAGTCGCTGATTACGAATCTGAAGTCAGCTTTTCAAAATTCAAAATGGCCGATCCAATATGGCGGTCGAAATTCTGAAAAATGAGGTTATAATTCTGAAACTCAGTATCCCGACATTTTTTAAGTCGCTGATTACGAATCTGAAGTCAGCTTTTCAAAATTCAAAATGGCCGATCCAATATGGCGGTCTAAATTCTGAAAAATGAGGTTATAATTCTGAAACTCAGTATCCCGACATTTTTTAAGTCACTGATTACGAATCTGAAGTCAGCTTTTCAAAATTCAAAATGGCCGATCCAATATGGCGGTCTAAATTCTGAAAAATGAGGTTATAATTCTGAAACTCAGTATCCCGACATTTTTTAAGTCACTGATTACGAATCTGAAGTTAGATTTTCAAAATTCAAAATGGCCGATCTAATATGGCGGTCAAAATTCTGAAAAATGAGGTTATAATTCTGAAACTCAGTATCCTGACATTTTTTAAGTCGCTGATTACGAATCTGAAGTCAGATTTTTAAAATTCAAAATGACCGATCCAATATGGCGGTCATAATTCTGAAAAAATAGGTTATAATTCTGAAACTCAGTGTTCCGACGTTTTTAAGTCGTTGATTACGAATCTGAAGTCAGACTTTCAAAATTCAAAATGGCCTATTCAATATTTCTGTCGAGATTCTGAAAAATTATGTAAATATTTTTGAAGCTCAGTATTCCAAAATTTTTCGAGTTGCTAATTAGGAATCTAGGGTCAGAATTTCAAAATTAAAAATGGTGGATAGAACATGGAGGTTGGACTTATTGAGTATTTGATATTTATTTTTAAGAATTAGTTTCTCTACTAACTGAAATTGTTGAGCTGGTCGTTATAACATTCTTTGAGTATATAATTTGCATTCGTTAAGTAAAGAACTAAAAATAAGGAGATTATGCTTACAAAATCCTCAGATTTTTATTCAGATGTACTTACAATCTATTTTTCCAATCAGAATAACTTTTGATATTTTTTAATTTAAACCTTAAAATGAAAATAGAAACAATCAAGAGTATCCATTAAACATTGAAAACATTCACTTTAAAAGTGAAATTATTTCGGACATAATGTAACGAAAAGGAACAATGCAATAAATATTAACGTAAAATAATCGAAAGTAGGTTGCAATTAAGAAATAGTAGAAATGAAAAAGAAAGAAATAAAATTTAAAAAAGTAAACAGCATCAACGAAGTCTACTCTAGTTTAAGAAAAAAGACTGCCTGAATACTTGAAGTTTCCTACAAATGAAAAAATAGTTATCCAGACATTCTTTTTTTATTACACTTATTTTGTTACCATGGTGAAGAGCTAAATATCTTTGTCAATCGTCAGTTGGCAATTTACGTATAATAAATTATATTTATTATTCTAACTTTGAGTTGTTGGAGAACGAGGTTCTTTACTTCAAAATGTCGGTCTTCTCAATACAAGTGAAAGAATTATGTGAATGGATATGGAATGATGCAAACAAGAGTAAAACAGTGATAGATGTAATAATGAGTAGAATTGAAAAAACGTTTAATTATGATCCTCGTGATGCACATCAATTACGTACCTACTTAAATACACATTTTATCAGACGATATAAAAGATGCTGGGTTAATGTTCATCGAATGCGTGGAAGATTTGAAAGTAAGTACAAAGATTTTATGGATGAAAAATTGGAGTATAAATTTCAGAGTCCATCTGAACAAAAATTTGACAATTTATTATCAGAAAGTTCTACATCTCTTGCTGGTCGTCCACGCGTAAGTGATGAAGATTGTAGCCGAAGAACAGAACAAAGGCGAGCTCAACAACTTCGCACTGACTATGACCCAAAAATTTTATTAAAAGCAGTATCACCTTTATTAGAAAAAGAGGCTGAAGTTAAACTTCCTGCTGTTGAAAAATATGATTCTGATTATCTAAATAAATCTTTGGCTATGTATATGGATGTTGGTTTGACAAAGTCAAAATATGAAACTCTTCGAACCCATAATAACTTTTTATCAGGAAATAAACAGTTACCTCCTTATAAAACTCTTTCATCTGCAAAATTAGCATGTTTTCCAGATAATATTGAAATTAACGAAAGTGGTGCTAAAATTAAACTACAGTCCTTGCTTGATCACACCTCAAGTAGAATTTTTTCTTTGTTATCAACCGAACAATTGAAGAAAATAAATCACAATGCAGCTGAGTTATGTGGAAAATGGGGTTTAGATGGTGCTTCAGGTCAACAAGCTTTCAAACAGAAGTGGTCAGAAGCAGAAATTAATTCAAAAAATAGCGATTCTTCAATATTTATGGTATCGTATGTACCTCTCAAACTTACCTCTTCGGATGGACAGGTATTGTGGAGGAATGAGCGACCATCTTCCGTAAGATTATGTAGGCCTGTTGAATTTCAATTCACGAAGGAAACCGTGGAAAAAACTAAAGAAGTTTATGGTTATTATTCGTCGGAAATATCTCGCTTGAAGAATACGTCTATTGAAATTAAAAAGAAAAAGTATGATATTTCTCATCAGCTGTATCCTACTATGATTGATGGAAAAGTTTGTAACGTTCTGACTGAGCAAGCATCTTCTGCTTCATGTAATATATGTCGTGCAACACCAAACCAAATGAATGATTTAAATGGCTTAAAAAATTTGACTATTCAGGAAAAAAATTATTACTATGGTTTGTCAACCCTTCATTGCCGAATCAGATTTATGGAGTGCATTCTACATGTTTCGTATAACTTGGATTTTAAAAAAGCGTATGCTTCAGGTAGTGATAAGGCGTTAAAACAATCTCGGAAGAAATCTATTCAAGAAGGTCTTCAGTCAAAATTAGCAATTCTCGTAGATGTAGTAAAACAGGGTCATGGAACTACGAATGACGGAAATACTGCTAGACGTTTTTTCGAAAATCCGGAAGTGGTAGCTGAAGTTACTGGAATTAACCTTGAACTAATTCAACGGTTTGCAGATATTTTGCAAATATTGACTTGTGGACGTGAAATCGATTGTGATAAATTCGAGGAATATGCATTCAGTACAGCTCAAATGTTTGTTGAATTGTATGGTTGGTACAAGATGCCTCCATCAGTTCACAAAGTCTTGATCCACGGCAGTAGCATCATTCGAGTTTTTGGATTACCCATTGGCTGTCTATCAGAAGAAGCTCAAGAAGCAAATAACAAAGTTTTTAAAGGAGCTCGAGCAAATTTTAGTCGAAAAATTTCAAGATCAACATCAAATGAAGACACAATTCACTTTATGCTTATCTCGTCTGACCCAGTAATAAGTGCATTACGTGTTCAAAAAGAAAAAAAAATTAAAGAATTAAGTAACGGTGCAAAAAGCTTATTAAAATTTGATGACACAAGTGATGAGGAAGACTCAGAAAGTGAATAAACTGATTAAACTGGTTAAAAACAATTGTCGAAGCATTCTAACAGGGATGGTTCTTTTCCGTTTCTTCTTTCGATTTTAAAAGAAATCCATTTTAAATTACTGTAAGTTGCACCTCAGATTCGAAATCATTTAAAGAAACATTAGACAATTTTTTTTTAATATTAAATTTTGGAGTATGACGACCATCATATTGGATCGGCCATTTTGAATTTTGAAAATCTGACTTCAGATTCGTAATCAGTGACTTAAAAAATGTCGGGATACTGAGTTTCAGAATTATAACCTCATTTTTCAGAATTTAGACCGCCATATTGGATCGGCCATTTTGAATTTTGAAAATCTGACTTCAGATTCGTAATCAGTGACTTAAAAAATGTCGGGATACTGAGTTTCAGAATTATAACCTCATTTTTCAGAATTTAGACCGCCATATTGGATCGGCCATTTTGAATTTTGAAAAGCTGACTTCAGATTCGTAATCAGCGGCTTAAAAAATGTCGGGATACTGAGTTTCAGAATTATAACTTAATTTTTCAGAATTTTGACCGCCATATTAGATCGGCCATTTTGAATTTTGAAAATCTGACTTCAGATTCGTAATCAGTGACTTAAAAAATGTCGGGATACTGAGTTTCAGAATTATAACCTCATTTTTCAGAATTTAGACCGCCATATTGGATCGGCCATTTTGAATTTTGAAAAGCTGACTTCAGATTCGTAATCAGCGGCTTAAAAAATGTCGGGATACTGAGTTTCAGAATTATAACCTCATTTTTCAGAATTTTGACCGCCATATTAGATCGGCCATTTTGAATTTTGAAAATCTGACTTCAGATTCGTAATCAGTGACTTAAAAAATGTCGGGATACTGAGTTTCAGAATTATAACCTCATTTTTCAGAATTTAGACCGCCATATTGGATCGGCCATTTTGAATTTTGAAAAGCTGACTTCAGATTCGTAATCAGCGACTTAAAAAATGTCGGGATACTGAGTTTCAGAATTATAACCTCATTTTTCAGAATTTCGACCGCCATATTGGATCGGCCATTTTGAATTTTGAAAATCTGACCTCAGTTTCGTAATCAGCGGCCAAAATAACCTTGGGGTATTGACTTTCATAAAAATAATTCCTTTTAGTATACAGTTATAAACATTTTTGTCCTTTGATCGTCCATCTTGGATCTGCCATTTTGAATTTTGAAAGTTCCAATAAAAATTCGTAACGAGTAATGCCTAAGTCCCAAAATATACCGTTGTCAATCTTTCCCCAATTTATTTATGTAAAATTTTGCAGTTTCAATGTACATAAGTTTCAAAAAATACGAAAATAACCAAATTAAGGCTCTTACAGCTCAGACGCCATTTTGAATTTTGGAAATGCGGCAAGGGTTTCAAATTCTGTGATGCTTGAGGCTTCATGTCACCAAGTTGCATTCATTTTTATAAACAATTAGCGTGGTTACAGAATTTTGACGCCTCTTGTTAGGTTTTGCCCCACTGTGCGCCGTAGTGAGGGCGAGCCGAGACTGAGATGCTTGCCTCAGGCGCAGTGAATGGGGGTCGTAAAAATTTTAAGGAGTTCAAATAAAATAATAATTTTTAACTTATCAAAAGAAGGAAAAAAAGCAATGTTTGTATGATTAGGAGCTCAAAAAATCGACATACCATCATTTGTACGTGGAAGATCAATTTTTTATATGATGCCTTATCCACTTTGCATTTGGACTGCACGAATATTAGGTAATTTTAAAACAAAATAAAAGTCGACTATCGTGAAGGTATTTGCTAAATGTTCTATGGTACAGATAAATTATAATTAAAGTAAATTACATTATAGAAAAATTTAAATAGGATTAAATTTAATTACAAATTTTTAAGACTATTTCACTTTTTGAAAATAAATGTGACGCTCATTTCAACCTGGTCAACCCGCCGATGTTTACATTGTTTTAACTTGAAAAATACTCTATAAAAACATTTTCTCTTTTCAGATAATGAAAAAGGAACTTTTAATGAAGTTGATTTTTTGCTTGTACACTCAGATAAAGAATATTAACTCAGCGCCAACTAACTTTTTCATTTGTGTATTACAAAACTTTATTTAAGTCAAATAACTTTTCTATTTGAAACAAATAAAAAATTTAGTAAGCTCTGAGATAAAGATATTTTTATTTAGCCTAAATAACTTACCTCTGAGTCAAATATACCTTTTTTATAGGTGTACGGTACGGTATTTTTTACTTGCTCGAAGCATATTAAAATTAATACAATGAAAATATTCAAAAAAAATGTATTCCTTTTGAATTGTCGAATTTAATAAATAATGAATAGTATATTATGTGGCATGCACGTAAAGCATGACTTTTTAGGTAAGAATGAGGCTTTTAAGACGAGACGTCTGTGCGACGAGAGTGAGACGGAAGCAAGACGTAGGTGAGACGAAGACGAGACGAAGGTGACGATAGCGAGCCGAAGGCGAGCTGAGTCAAACCGAAGGCGAGTCAAGTCGAACCGAAGGCGAGCCAAGTTGAACTAAAGTCGCAATGACAGCGAGTTTTGAAATCCTCATTTGAGCCACAAAATTGCTAAAGTTCAAGCCACATAAGGTATTTTTTACGACATTGACATGAAAAAGTTCCCGGGCACAGTCATAATTCTTTCCGTGTGGGGGGGGGGGGGTACTGCCCGAGCCCCCTGGGGTCCAGTGCCCCCAAAGTTTGGGAACACGATGCACATTTAATAATGCTAAATATATGCACTTGAAAATATATTATTATACCCAACCTTAACCCCCCCCCTGATGCCCCCAACCCCGCCCCACTGCTAATCATAGCATGAGTAAAGATATTATTAGTGTAAACAAGAAAAACGAAGTACCGTTTTCAAAATTTGCTTAACACGGCTTTTCTGACATTCACATGACAACTGCCATAAAAAGACTTTTTAAGGCAGTTGTCTACCATGCAACTGCCATAAAAAGACTTTTTAAGGCAGTTGCCTGACATGTAACTGCCATAAAAAGACTTTTTATGGCACTGACCCACAACTGCCTTATAAAGTTCGACTTTATCGGCCCAAAATAGATATCATAAAGACATTTTTTCATGTCTATGGCGTAAAAAAAATTAAATACGTACACTTTTTTAGATTATTCAATATTAGCTTAAAAAAATAATTTTTTTCTAACACACGCACCGAAAGTACAATCTTTCTTACCTGTGAAGAGGTCAGAAAGTGAGTCTTTCCCGGCGACAGGGAGGGAATGTTATATTTCTTTCCCATGACGTCATTGATAGGGAGGGAATGTACATTCCCTCCCCGTGACGTCATTAACAGGGAGGGAATGTACATTCCCTCCCGGTGACGCCATTAACAAGGAAACAAGTGTTTCATGATAAATCCTTATGAGAAATAGAGTTTTATGACAATTACGCATGCAAAATAGCGTTTTATGATAATCACGCATGCGGAATAGTGTCTCATGAAAATTACGCATGCGGAATTATGTTTTATGATAATGACGCATGCGGAATGGACAGAAGCCCAAGCGCATTTTCTGCTGATTGTCACTCTGCGAATGTTAACTAATTTTTATCACCAAATGTTTGTATACTTTCGGTATACGTGTGTTAGAAAAAATAGTATGTGCAACACGGGAGAAAAGTGATTATCGACTCGTGTGTTTGCATCCCTCGCCTTCGGCTCGTGCTACCCAGTAAGAAGGAGGAAATTGAAAAAGATTGGAATTTTATGATTTTCGAAGAAAAAGTCAAATTATGTAATCTTTTTTAATACGTTTTCTGTCCAATCCATTTGTATCCGGTGATATCACCTACTTTTATCCGCAAATCAATCCTTATTAATATGGGTTCAAATATTTGTCAATCCAAATTAATCCCTTTATAAATACAGAAAATAAAATGAATATTTTTTAATGTCCGCAGTTCAGGTTGTTCAATACAAATGAATCCCTTTATAATGAAATTAAAATTTTTGAAAAATCAATATTTTTGAAGACCTACAGTTCAGATTTAATTAATCCAATTGAAACCTTTTATAATTAAAAAAATGATATGAATATTTTTTAATACCTATAGCTTAGATTATTCAATACAAATAAATCTCTCTATAATAAAATTTAAATTAAAATAAAACTAAAATTTTTAAATACCGACAATTCATTTTATCTCTACATGTGATTGAAACTTAATATTTGATAAATTTTTATTTATTTCAGATGAACTCATTTATAATGCGTCTTCGGCGCAAAATTATACACCGTTTTTATACACTGTTGCATCTTAAGATATTTCTTTTCCAGTTATAGGTACTTAAAAAAATCGATTCTCTATGGATTAATGGATTTTCTTTAAATTGTGAGAAAACGTTATTTTATATGTGCCTTCTATCTAATTAAGATTTCAGGACCCTTTACCGTCTAAAATTTGAGATATTCTTGTTCGAAATTTCAATTTTTTATCATTTTGCATGTAAAATTGAAATTTCGAACAAGAATATCTCAAATTTTAGACGGTAAAGGGTCCTGAAATCTTAACCAGATAGAAGGCACATATAAAATAACGTTTTCTCACAATTTAAAGAAAATCCATAAAAAACTATTTTTTCAAGTATATAACTGCAAGAGAAATACCTTAATTGTGTGTTAAAAAGCGAAAAATACGTAAATTTGAAGATAATTTTTAGTGATCTTTATAATTTATTAAGACGTTGATGAAAGTTTCTTAAAAGTGTTCATTAATAAAATTTTTTTTTACTTAAATATTATTCTTGAATACATTTTTAAAGAATTTAAATTAATCATCTTTTGAAGCTTTTTAAATCTGAATTAGTGGTTTTCTACTATTGAATTAGTGAAAGGTGAGCTACTATTAAATAGTAATAATTTTACTAATTTTTTAGTAGAAAACTACTTATTGAAACAGTGAAACTTTAACATTTCAATTAGTAGTTTCCTACTATTTCAATTAGTAGTTTTTTATTAAAAATTAGTAGTTTTCTACTAAACAAATTAGTAAAATTATTACTAATTTTACTAATTTGTTATTTATTTTTCCACTTATCAATAATTTATTAATAGAAAAACACTAATTCAGATTTAGAGAGAAAGTTATTAAATTTTGTTTAGACTTTATTAAAAAAAATCTTTTTTGAAGTCTGTATTGACAGTGTGTAATTTTTAAAATAAAAACACAACTTCAATGTATGCCTCAATGTATGCTCAGTCAACATCATTCTTCAACTTAAACTTAAGAATAAAAGAACACAAAGATGATGTTTATGAATCACCTAATAAATGGACTGCTCTTACCGAATATGCCTGTTTTAAGGACCATACTTTCGATTTTGATAAAGTAAAAATTGAGGCAAAAATTTTAGACAGAACGGGAAATTATAAAAAACGTATGATCCTTGAAATGAATTAACGGATACAACAGCAGTTAACGAACGTAATGACACTAACAACTTATCTGTTTTTTACCAAGCAATTTTATAGTTTTAATCTCAGCAATATTTCTGTTTATATTTTCACGAGTATTTTCATTTACATCGTCACAAAAATGTTTCCCGAGGTCTCTAAAATCTTGACCCCTTCATAACAATGCACCCACACAAACAAGTTTTTTTTCCTATCGAGACAACTAAAACTTTTCTTGAACCCTCGCTTGATCCTTTTATGACTTTTAACATGTGTTTCATCTCAACTGTCACTTTCCTTGTAAACTCAGTTTTCGTTAAATTTTGATCCGGTCAACACGTACCAAAAACGCTCATTCAAAACTTAAAATTAAATTATACTGACAAAATTTTTTTCGGTTTTCATTATAAAAACTATAAAAACGGTTGTGAAAGTGCTATATGGACTGCCAGACTTTCTGGATAGAAAAATGGATACTATTACTAAGTAAATTTTAGGTACATATTATTTTCGTTTTTTACACCACAAATTATTAGCAATAGCTATAATATTTAATAGTTAATTATTTTCGTCATATTGTAATTTTTCTTTTAACTATCAATTATTTTCTTGAAATTTCCATTTAATTCTTTAATTTCCAATTTATTTCTTCAATTTTTAATTATTTTCTTTAATTCTCAAATATTTCCTTTAATTTTTAATTATTTTGATCAATTTTCAATTAATTCCTCAATTTCCAATAATTCCCGGACTTTTTCAATTATTTTTTACACTCATAAAAATTGTTTTAAAATTGCAAATCAATTATTCAATTCTAGAATTCTTCATTTCTCAGTTATTTTCTTCAAATTTAAATTCCACTTTTCAATTTTCAGTTATTTTCTTTAATATTAAAAAATTATCGCTTTTTTCTATTATTTTGTTCGATATCATTCAGTTTCTTTAATTTTAAATACAATTATTCAATTATGTTCTTTAATTTTTAATGCCATTCTTCAATTTTTATTTCCAATCTTCAGTTTTCAATTTTTTTCTTCTAAGATGTAAGATATATTCATTAATTCTCGGCTTTTTTCAATTACTCTTTTTCAATTTTTAAGTATATTCCATTCTTCAATGTTTAATTGCTTTCTTCTATTTTCAATTACTTTTTACAATTTTAATTATTTTTTTCGATTTTCAATCCAGTTGTTAAATGGGCAATTATTTCCAACAATTATTTCTATAATTTTCTAAATTTTTCAATTTAAAATTATTTTCTTTACATTTAATATTACTTGTTTCATTTTTTCAATTATTTTTTTCAGTTGTCTATTAATCTAGTTATTTTTTAATTTTCTTTTTACTTGACAATTATTTTCGTCATTTTTCACATATTTTCTTCATTTTTTCAATTACTCTAGTTATTTTTTAACTTCAATTTTTAATTATTTTCCGCAGTTTTCAATTAATTCCTACAATTTTTCAATTTTAAATTATTAACTAAAAATTTTATAATTATTCTTTGATTTTATAAATTACTAGCTTTCGAGCCCGCCAAAAATATTCTCTGACTGAAAGTATTTTTTAAAGCATGCATTTTCCGACAGAAAGTATTTTTTGACAAAAATTATTTTCATGCAGGTGTTTGAAACAAATTTGGGTGTACTTCGCAGCTTAAACCTCAAATCTTTTTGATACTTCGTATGCTTACGTAATTTGATCCGCTGTTTACAAATATCATAGTGAAAAGTGTGTGTATATGTGAGTATGTGTTTGTGTGTATATGTGTGTGTATGTATATATGTATATATGCATGTTTATGTGTATGTATGTACTTGTATGTGAAAATGTGACTTAGTTGTATATCTCAGCTTTTAATAATATTTTCTAAATTTTTTTTTTATAAATCTAAGTAGAGTGACACTCTAATACTCTGCCAAATTTCACCTGAATCGGCTGAGCCGTTTTTAAGTGATGCCCGGACAAAAAATCCTGGACAGACAGACAGAATTTTTTTTTTTTTTGCATTTTCGCGATTCTTATCACTTAAAACGAAAAAGTATGTAAAATGTTTTGAGTTTGGCGCAATGTAAAGACAAAATGTTGATTTTATTTCAGGGACTGACACGAAAATCGAATTCTGTTTCTGTTTTGAATTGTTGTGACGAAACAAAAATGTACAATCAATATTGTTTTGTATTGAGCCTGAAACGAAAAGGCTCTGAATTACGTTTTCGTCTCATGCCAGAAACGAAAATCAACTCCGAATTTCGTTTCAGTCTCATGCCCGAAACGAAAAGACTTTGAATTTCGTTTTCGTCTCCTGCAAGAAAAGAATTGTGTTTAAAATTGTTTTTGTGAAATTTAGAGTCTTTCTTATGAGAAACGAAAACGGAATTCGGAGCGGATTTTCGTTTCGGGCATGAAACGAAAACAAAATTCGAAGCCTTTTCGTTTCGGGCATGAGACGAAAACGTAATTCAGAGCCTTTTCGTTTCAGGTTCAACACAAAACAAAATTAAATTGATACTTTTGTTTCAGTTTTTCAAAACCGAAACGAAACAAAAATAAAATATATTTTGTTTCGGTTTTCGTGTCAGTCCCTGTTTTATTTATATAGATTTTGTTGAGTTGCGTGTTAATCTAGTTTAATGTTTTCAATTATTTTTTCAGTTGTCTATTAATCTAGTTATTTTTCGATTTTTGTTTTCAATTGACAATTATTTTCGTCATTTTTCAACTATTTCCTTCAATATTATTAATCATTTTCCGCAGTTTTCATGTATTTCCTACAATTTTTCAATTTGCAATTATTATCTTAAAATTTTATAACTATTCTTCGATTTTTTAAGTTATTTTGATCGGTTGTGTATTAATCTAGCCATCTTTTAAATTTTGTTTTTAATTGTCAATTATTTTTGCCATTTTGTAATTTTGTTGTTTATTATCAATTATTTTTTTCAAATTTTCAATTTATTTCCTCCATTTTTATTATTTTCTTCAATTTCAATTATTTTTATCGATTTTCAATACAGTTGTTCAATTTACAATTAGGTATTTCCAACAGTTATTCCTATAATTTTTCAACTCTTTTGTTTAAAATTAAAATTTATTGTTAAAATTTTTAAACTATTCTTTTCAATTGTGTAATTATGTAGCTATTTTTCGACATTTGTTTTCAAATGTCAATGTATTTTTGTCATTTTTCAAATATATTCTTCAATTTCGTAAGTTTCATTATTTGAATTTGCAAAAATTTATGTTTTTAAATGACCAATAATGTAAAGTTTGTCGCGCGCGTTAATGTTGCTAGTAAATAATAATTGACAGTCAACAATTTTTATTTTTCTAACCATAGGCCATTAATTTGTAAAATTAGGAAAAAGTTGTGTCTTTTCAGGTGAATTTGTGAGTAATTAATCATTATTAACAATAATTTGTTTATAACAATTGCAATTGGTTGTTGTGGTTAATTTGACTGAATAAGTTATTGTTTTAAAATATAAAAAAATAGTTAAGTCAGAAAAGACTACAACTCGCTAGGTTCATTTGGATATTAGTTATAAATTAATAATTACATAAATTGTGTATAAATACCCCCCATTTATGGGAGTTGTTTATAACCCTATAAATCGGAATTAATGAAATTAATTTCAAAAATTTAAATTCTTTGTTACTTCTTTGTTTACACCTTACAGTGATTTCAAATGTGCTCTTTTAATCTGAATTAGTGAAAAACGGTCACTAATTCGAATTAGTGGAACTTTTTACTTATTTACAGTCAATTTTCACTAAAACTTTAGTAAAGAATTTAAATAAATTAGTAAAAATGTATATTAATTTGAATTTCTTCAGTGACTTTTCACTGATTTATTTTTAAAGAGATGAGTATTTAGAACAATGGATTTGGTTTTATTTATTTAAATTATAAAGAGATTAATTTGGATTGAATAATCTGAACTATGTGTTTTCAAATATTAAATTTTCATTTTTTTTTCATTATAATGGTATTTATTTGGATTAAATAAAACTGAATCGTGAGTATTTAAAATGTTCATTTTATATTTTTCAATTATAAGGGTATTCATTCTGATAAATTTTCATTTTATTTTAATTGCATTTTTATTATAAAAATATTCATTCAGATTGAATAATGTGACGTGTGGGTATTTAAAAATAACTAGTTTATTTTTTCATTATAAAGGGATTCATTTGTATTCAATAACCTGAACTGCAGATATTAAAAAATATTCATTTTATTTTTTTTCCATTATAAAGGGATTCATTTGGATTGACAAATTTTTTAAACCTATATTCATAAGGATTGATTTTCGGGTAAAAGTTGGTGCTATCACCGGATATAAATGTATTGGACAGAAAACGTATTCAAAAATATTAACATTTTTTAATATTTTTTAATTACTCTCTTCTTACTGGGTACAAACTCACACTCGCGAAATCACTCACTTTCCTCCCTAGTTGCACAATATACTATTATTCTCTTTTATATAAATATAATTTAATGTAGGTACTAATTTTGATAATCCTATATTATTTAAAAAATTAAACTTTTTCAAAATCTAACATTTCAAGAAATTTATAGGGCTTCTAGCTAATTGACATTTTTTTCCTAGCAAATTGATGAAAACTTAGGGTGAGTCCGGGAGAGTTGGAACACCTTTTTTAAAACCACTGCAAATTCTAAAGAATTGGATAAAAAAATCTAAATCTTATAAAATACTTTAATATCAACATCCATGCATTAGCTCGTGAAGCCGTTTTAATTTTTTTTCACTTTTTCTCAGATTAAAAAATTTTTTTAAAAAAAGAGTTAATTCCGGGAGAGATGAAATTGTCCGAGTGAGATGGAACATGGTTTGCTTCTAGATTTAAAGGACGAAAAATGATTGAAAATTGACTAATAAAAGTCAAATACTATAAAATAAACTTAATTCTTTTTATTTTTAATAGTTTTTTTTAAATACCTGAAAATTTCCTTACTTTACGAAGTTGACAATTTCAATAAATTTTAGTGATTTTCTTCTCCAATTGACACGTTGTACTGTAGTGTGAACTTTGTCGTTTGCACTGCTTGTCATTTTATGACTTTTTTGACGCGTACCAATTCAATTTAATACTTTTAACCAAGTTTCAGAAACACACTCAAAACTTAAATTAATAATTACATTAATTAAATTAATAATTTGTAGTTAATTATTTTTTATTACAAAATAATGTAATTACACTAGTTTACAAAAAAAAAAAAAATTTTATGTACATTCAATGTCACTATTTTTTTCTTATGTAGTAAGCTTCTCGTTACTTAAAAATGACATTAAAAAATTTTTCTATGGATAGGTTCTCGAAATATGAATTTTTTTCATTTTTCTACGTTTTTCTCGGAGGTGACTTCACGTTTTAGGCCGTATCTCGAGTTACAGAAGTCCGATTGCGTTTTTCTAAGTGTCAAATTAAAGGTAATCAAATTCCAAACAATCGCTTTTAACATTATTTTTCAATTGGTTAAATATTTTAAGAGATATAGTCAAAAAAAAAAAAAAAAATTTGAGTTTTTTGCCCAAAATCTGAAAAACAAGTTCATTCTACCGCCATGCAGAAATAGAAAACGTCAAATTATGTCCAGTTTTAATTTTTTTACATATGTGGCTCACTTTTAAGAAGAAAAAAATGTATGGATGAAAACAATCTACTGGTAATTATTAAAGTTATAAGCCCGATTACTGAAATTCTCGTTTTACGCCATTTCGGTATTTTACCTCCTTTTATAGTGATTATGTTGATTAATTTAATGAATACAATATCTAATTAGAAAATGGACTTTTTTCACAGATTTCAGATAATTTTCAGTGATTTACTAATTCAAATTTGACTGAAAAATTTTTTGGAGTTTTTGACAAAAATTTCTGAAGAGGCATAAATTGATTAAAATTTGCTTTTTGGACAAGTTGAATCAGATGCGCAGAAGTTCAATTTGTGTTGAATTTTATTCGTTAATAGATGAAAAAGTTTCAAATTAGGTATAGAAATATAGAAATTAAAAGATATTTGTCTGGAAATTTTTTTGGAGTTTTTGACAAAAATTTCTGAAGAGGCATAAATTGATAAAAATCTACTTTTTTGACAAGTTGAATCAGATGCGCAGAGGTTCAATTTTTGTTGAATTTTGTTCGTTAATAGATGAAAAAAGTTTAAAATTAGATATAGAAATATAGAAATTAAAAGATATGTATTTGTCTGGAAATTTTTTTGGAGTTTTTGACAAAAATTTCTGAAGAGGCATAATTTGATAAAAATCTACTTTTTTGACAAGTTGAATCAGATGCGCAGAAGTTCAATTTTTGTTGAATTTTGTTCGTTAATAGATGAAAAAGTTTGAAATTAGCTATCGAAATATGAAAAATAAATTATATTTGACTGAAAATTTTTTTGGAGTTTTTGACAAAAATTTCTGGAGAGGCTTAAATTGATTAAAATCTGCTTCTTTGACAAGTTGAATTAGATGCGCAGTGGTTTAATTTTTGTTGTATTTTGTTCGGTAATAGATAAAAAAAGTTTGAAATTAGATATAGAAATATAGAAATTAAAAGATATGTATTTGTCTGGAAATTTTTTTGGAGTTTTTAACAAAAATTGAACCACTGCGCATCTGATTCAACTTGTCAAAAAAGCAAATTTTAATCAACTTATGCCTCTTCAGAAATTTTTGTCAAAAACTCCATAAAAATTTTCATTCAAATATCTTTTAATTTCTATATTTCTATACCTAATTTGAAACTTTTTCATCTATTAACGAACAAAATTCAACAAAAATTGAACTTCTGCGCATCTGATTCAACTTGTCCAAAAAGCAAATTTTAATCAATTTATGCCTCTTCAGAAATTTTTGTCAGAAACTCCAAAAAATTTTTCAGTCAAACATCATTTATTTTTTATATTTCTATATATAATTCCAAACTTTTTCATCTAATAACGAACAAAATTTAAAAAAAATTGAACCTCTGCGCATCTAATTCAACTTGTCAAAAAAAGCAGATTTTAATCAATTTATGCCTCTTCAGAAATTTTTGTCAAAAACTCCAAAAAATTTTTCAGTCAAATATCATTTATTTTTCATATTTTTATATCTAATTTGAAAATTTTTCATCCATTAACGATCAAAATTCAACAAAAATCGAACCTCTGCGCATCTGATTCAACTTGTCAAAAAAGCAGATTTTAATCAATTTATGCCTCTTCAGAAACTTTTGTCAAAAACTCCAAAAAATTTTGCAGTCAAATTTGAATTAGTAAAGCACTGAAAATTATCTGAAATCTGTGAAAAAAGTCCATTTTCTAATTAGATATTGTATTCATTAAATTAATCAACATAATCACTATAAAAGGAGGTAAAATACCGAAATGGCGTAAAACGAGATTTTCAGTAATCGGGCTTATAACTTTAATAATTACCAGTAGATTGTTTTCATCCATACATTTTTTTCTTCTTAAAAGTGAGCCACATATGTAAAAAAATTAAAACTGGTCATAATTTGACATTTTCTATTTCTGCATGGCGGTAAAATGAACTTGTTTTTCAGATTTTGGGCAAAAAACTCAAATTTTCTTTTTTTTTTTGACTATATCTCTTAAAATATTTAACCGATTGAAGAATAATGTTAAAAGCGATTGTTTGGAATTTGATTACCTTTAATTTGACACTTAGAAAAACGCAATCGGACTTCTGTAACTCGAGATACGGCCTAAAACGTGAAGTCACCTCCGAAAAAAACGTAAAAAAATGAAAAAAATTCATATTTCGAAAACCTATCCATAGAAAAATTTCTTAATGTCATTTTTAAGTTTAGAGAACCATAGTACATAAAAAAAAAATAGTGTCATTAAATGTACACTTTGGCTGTAAACTAGTGTTATTTTTTAATCAATAAATTATAAATGTAAACAAACACATTTGGTTGGTATCTTGATGCTTTTGTTTTTTATTTAACTGTTCCATCTCACCAGTAAAAAATTGTTCCGTCTCTACCGATTTTCAAAGAAAAATAATTCTAAAAAAAAAATATTCCCCGTTTCAATAAAAATTGCAACTTATACATACTCATAGAAAGATGTCCAAACTTGCCGAAATTCACAAGAACTGAATTAAAATCCGTTAATTAGAATAAAGTACATACATATAATATTAAGCTTAAAAACTTTGAGTTCTCGTGACGCTCGATCTTATTAAGGATGGATTACAAATTTGTTGGTAACTTTGCTACTGACAAATACACATTTTATATTTTATTTATGTCCTGTTAGACACTTACATACAAAGTTCAATTTAAATTGAATAAATTATTTTCCAAGATAGAGCAAGCGTACCATCTGTCCCGGTATTCCAACTCTCCCGGAATTACTCTATTATTAAAATTAAATTTAAGAAATGAAAGATAATGATTTTTTGAAAAATTATAAAAAATAAGAAATTATGAAAGACACATGGAAAATGTCTGAAAAAATAGAAACTAAGAACATTCAATAAAAAATGAAAATTATTTGAAAAACAAAGAGATAGGGTAGAGTGGAGTAAAACTACCAATTTTTGACATTTTCTACTATAACTCTCGAAACAGAGTAACTACAGAGAAAACCTAAGTCGCGTTTGAAAAATTGATCCTTTGGCTACATTTATTTTATTCTCAATACATAATTGAAGGGTATTATGACAAAAGGAGTCAAGCGCCAATTTTTCGATTAAGAGATTTTTTCATTAACAATTGAAGAAAATAAATTTACACATTTTTGAAAAATAATTTTCTTTTGAATTGAGTTTGTAAATCGTTTTTTAATCAAAATTGTAATCACAAATGCATAAATTTTTTACCTACAATCACAAATCAGTTGAAAACAAAAGAAAAGTAAATTGGAAATATTCTGTAAATAAGGTTACGAAAATTCTATATTTATTTCTCGATTTATTTACAACGAAATTATCACATAAATACAAATATACTTTCTATAAGAAATAAATTGATAAAATTCAAAACTATGTGAAGTGTGATATTAACATTTTTGTAAATAGTTGTAAAAAAGGTACGTATTAACGTCTAACCTACATTTTATTGCTCGATTTCAAAAGAAATATTTATTAGTTTAATATTTTATTGAAAACAACAATGTTTCTTTTAACAAACTTTTTTGCATTTTATTCGTCAATTTGTGAACTGAAAACTAGTTTCCCAATTTTTCTTTAATTCGTATACTTTTTTCACAGTTATCGTTTAAAGAAAAAATTTACTTTTGATGTAACCTTGAAGTAGCATAATTTTTTTTTATATTTCTTGTTGATATGTAACTTTAGCTAAACAATCTATTATTTTTCTAGTAAAAAATATCAATGTAGAACGGCCGGACGCATTTAGGCTAAATATGTATTGAAATATTTTATTAAAGTAGCAAATAATGAGCTGTTACATCAATTCTTTTTTTCAGTGCTGTTTATGAAACTTCCTTAACTTATATCGCGAATATACAAAGCTTATTTAAAAGCGACATGATCTACAAGTACAAAATCAAAAATTTTAAATTCCAAACTGTACAAGATACAAATTCTAAATACAATATAAATATTTGAGTGTGACTTTATGCAATCAAATGAATAAATGTAAAAGTATGCATTGCAATATAGAAATTATCACAAGAGTCAGAATTTCTGAAACGTGCCACCTAAAATTCAATAATTTTCTTTTTCGGTTAAATATTGTTTTTCTTATAATATTTTATGCTAAAAATTACTACGTAAAAGGATTTTGCATAAAAAAAAAATTTGTTTATGTTATTAGCAATGAAATATTATTAACACTTTTTTTTCAAAAATTATTATCTCAGAAACTTATTAACCGATTTTGATGATCCAAATTACATTCTTTTTGTCTTGAATCACAGTTTATTTAAAGAAATTATTTATTTATAAAAAGTTAAAAAAAATCATGTTTATCATCGAATTTTCAAATGACAAATATACCACATTATTCTATGAACACTTCTGAATAATATTCCGTTGTGGAAAAAAATGACAGGCATTTGATAATTGGTTTATTTAAATGTTCTTGATACTCAAATGGCGCAAATCATGCGTACTGCCAAGTGTGACGTTTCTTAAAACAATTTAAATCATTTAGTTTTGATAGAACGTCTCAGGGAGCATTAATTTTATTGGAGAAAATTAAATTTGGTCCATGAAAAGAAAAACATAAACAAAGTTATATTTCTTGTCTTATTCTAAGCAATGTGTCAATAACAAAGGTTCGTTATCATCTTTAGGTTATATTTATTAACAAAAAAAAAAAAAATACATAAATTAATAAATCACTTCTACCATAAACTTCTTAAGTGTAATTGAGCTAAGAACCAAAGAAAAAATGTGACAAAGCCAAATAGTTTACAAAATAAATTGTAATAATTATTCAATTAATTATATTTATGAAATAAAATATATTAAAATCACATGTTAGTAAGCACAAGAAAAATAGGAGAAAAAACTTTTCGTGTTTATGAATCAAAGTTTAGTCATGAATTTAATTGGAATGATGCCATAATTTTAGATCTTAAATTAGATTATTAAAAACGTGTCTTTTTAGAAATGTAGAAAATAAAAAAAAATAGTTTTACTCTAATAAAAAATTAGGTATTATACATCTGTATAATTGGAACTTATTTTTCTGTTATTAAATAATTAATTTCATGAATTCTCTTTTCTAATATTAGTTGTCTGTTTATTTATTAATTAATTTATTTACTAATTTCAAATATATTCGGGTTGCAATGCTATTTTACAACGTCAACACCGTTTTTGCTAGAAGTGATTTATTAATTTATGTCATTCTTTTCTTTTTTCTTAATAAATATAACCTAAAGATGATAACGAACCTTCGTTATTGACAAATTGCTTAGAATATGACAAGAAATATAACTTTGTTTATGTTTTTTACCATTCTTTCCATGGACCAAATTTAATTTTCTCCAATACAGTTAATGCTCTCTGAGACATTCTATCAAAACGAGATGATTTTAATACACCGCACTCTCTTTATATGAAGGTTCGAAATATGACATTCTGCGAATAAGAAGAAAGGGAAATTAGAGTTGAGCGTCGAGCATGTTGGGACAAAGACGTAAGAGGGGTAGCAAAGGACAATGCGTTTCGAGCGTTTGTTTACAATTCGCTACATGAAAGACCCAGCCCGAAGACTTGCATATAAAGAGAGTCAGGTGTAGTTTTAAGAAACGTCACACTTGGCGGTACGCGTGATTTGCGCCATTCGAGTATCAAAAACATTGAAATAAACCAATTATAAAATGCGTGCCATTTTTTTTCTTAACAGAATATTATTCAGAAGTGTTCAAAGAATAATGTGGTATATTTTTCATTTGAAAATTCGATGATGAACATGATTTTTTTTAACTTTTTATAAATAAATATTTTTTTAAAGAAGTGAAAAGCAAAATTTTTAAATATCAAATTTTTTTAAATAAACCCTAATAGCACCGACTAGGCCGGGAACGTTCCTGGAATGGGCTGCTGGCCCCTTGGGTACGTTCCCTTGGACCGCTCCAATATACCTGACAAATCCGTTCCGGATTTCACTAGGCTAGGAACGTTCCCGCGGAACGTTCATGGAATGTTCCGAGGAACTTTGAATACACATTCAAAAAATCGCAGAACGGGTTGCGGAAAAAGTATGCGGAAAAAGCTGAAAATTTTTTTATTAATATTATTTAATGTTTTTAATATGATTGCTTCTATAGAACAGTGGTCACTAAAATCAACTGCGCAGCTCTAGGTGCGATAGAAAACTACTGCGCAAGATATTAACATTAATTATTTTTCAATGTGTATTTAAAGTTCCTCGGAACATTCCAGGAACGTTTCGCGGAACGTTCCTAGCCTAGTGAAATCCGGAACGTATTTGTCAGGTATAGCCTAACGCACAATGAATCGTAATCGCTAATCCTTAATCGTAAGAATGAGAGGAAGTAGGACAGACATATATCTCTGTCCTGCTTCCTCTCATTATTACGATTAAGGATTAGCGATTACGATTCCTTGTGCTTTAGGCTTATATTGGAACGGTCCATGTGAACGTACCCCAGGGACCGGCGGACCATTCCAGGAACGTTCCCGGCACAGTCGGTGCTATTAGGGAACTGTTTTTGAGATATTACTTTTTGAAAAAAAAGTCTTAATAATATTTCATTGCTAATAACATCAACAAATTTTTTTTTTTTTTTTGCAAAATCCTTTTACGTAGTAATTTTTAGCATAAAATATTATAACAAAAACAATATTTAACCAAAAAAGAAAATTATTGAATTTCAGGTGGCACGTTTCAGAAATTCTGACTCAATACAATTATATATAGGTATATTTATAAATATTGCAGTTTTGAAATTTTGTTTTCTGCTTCCTATTCTTAGTCCGTCTCCCAGGAACCACATATAGCTATAGCGATTGTTCTTTGATCAGTTCTTATTACAATAGAAGGAGCCAAGACATCTTTATACGATACAAAAACTGTTTCTTCAGCAGGCTCAACATAGTTCATGTAATGTGTCTGATAAGCTAGTTCTACATTATTAAATTTCTTCCCAATAAAACCAGCAATCAGTTCCGCTTCTTGTTGATACGAAATAATTTTCTCAATCTTCATAAACCCGATATTCTTGCAGTATACATTATAATTATATTGTTTTTTTTCTCTAATTGTAAATATTTCATACTCTACACCATGAAAATGTGCTTTTTTGAAGACAGTAATCATAGTATCTTCTTGGATTTCCATTCTTGAATTCCGTAAAATTGCAATTTCATTCAATTGTGGAGTGCGTAGTTCAGTTCTTCCCAGTCCATGAAAGTAATGTGCTTCCGACATTTCAGGCGGTACATGTCTTGCATTAATTCCCAGAAGTCTTCTCATCTGCTCTCGCGTCGTAGGACTAATGTCGTACTCATCCACAGCATTTTGTAAAAATTTTCTCATAAAGAAGCGTGTTATCATTTGTTCTGCTCTGGCGTATGGACTGGTAATACAGTCCACAAACTTTTTATTCATAGATTCGAAACTGAATGTGGAATATACCCAGGCAGGTCCCCAATTGCGCACTGAAGTTATAAGGTGTTTCAAAAGATGAACATTGTATCTCATGTGTATTTCTCCATATAAGACTTCAAAATCAGTTACAAAATTATTGAGATAAGCTTCAGCATTATTAAAATCTTGTGGAGTGATAGATGCATTATTGCAAATGTATAAGGCTTTGGCAAGAAGAGCTAAGTGTCTCAAATATAGTTCTGGTAAAATCCCATCCAAGCAATACAGTGCGTACTACAAAATCCAATTGCGCCACTCTGAAGATTTCCACAATTTATATTGCATAATGCTACGAGGAGTTCTTGATATTCGTGTGGGTGTTTTTATCTTTGTAAGTCGGCTGTTTATTTCTCGTATATTTTCCGGTGTGCCAATGTACCATGGACTTCCAGTGTCAGTCATGAATAGCGTAAATAATAGTTTAGCTACTCCTTGATAACTGTTGTGGCAAATATCAACAATTACGTTCTCTATTATGTCAAATTCCTTAAGATTGTATAGCAATGACCAACCCATTACTCCATTTAATCGTATTCCTGTCCTTACAGCCGCTGCTGCATATCTCATTGTTAAAAAGTGTGTCCGCATTTCGTAATCTGTAGCAGGAAAAACTCGACGGCCACCCATGCTTATCCCAGGTGCTAGACAGAAGGTACAACCATTTATTCCATTATATTGCTTCATCACTAAAATCATGGCTCGTGCAACTGAGTCTGCAGTAAAGAGAAGGGTAATGAATTTACTTAAAACATTTTCTCCATTTTCATTTACCCAATTAATTCCGGTATCATACAGTTCATTCAATTCCTTCACAATTGGTTCCAATAGCGTTTCAGGGCACGGTTTCTCTTTAGCAATCCACATTCCTGTTAAAAGCATGTACTTCTTTCTAGCATGTGGCGAGAATTGGTTTATTTGCAGTACCACGGGCCACATGGCTGCTTTAGACGATTTTGCGACGTTTGCACCGTCTGTCCACAATGTAAATGAAAAGTTATTTTTGTTTGAAAGAAACTGATCTACTTCACTTTTATTTCTATACTTTTCCCCATCAAATATGTCTTCCATTGCATCGTTATTTGTCTTTACCCTATTTTCTTTGACTTTCAGTGCCTTAACAATTTTTGGTGTACTTAAGAATTGTTTTAACTGAGGGGTTAAACGTACATGTACAAAAGTTGCCACATAGGTTTTCTCTTTTCCTGGGCCACAGGTACCACATGGACAGTCTCGTTCAACTTCTTTCCCTTCACCAATGCATTCATGACACTTTTCGCAATACAGCGAATAAACGGTATTCGTGTCGTCCCTTCCAAGCATTTTCCATAGAGATTTTTTCGTTGTCGGTACTTTTATATCTCTCAAGGAATTTTTCATCCATTTCAAATTATTTATTAATTGGTCATAGGTATTATTGTATCTCACATTTTCCGCTAAAGTGACAAGAAAGTAATCTAACGCTCTGATATCGTCGTTTCCTTCCACAGGCATGCGCAATCTGTGCAATCTACGAATGCCTTGAAAGAATGCTCCATCGTCATCTTCATTTCCTTCTTCTTCCTCTTTTTGTTCGTCGCCGTCTTCTTCTGAAGATTGTTCAACATGAATATCAGAATATATTGAAGAATTAGAAGACGATGACAGTCCTTCATTTTCAGATTCTGCTTCTGATGTTTCATTTTCAGATTCATCTCCAGCAACATCTACATTGTTATCATCATTTTCTACCTCTTCATCTGTAGACTGTAAATTCTCATCTTCTCTTTCTCCTTCATCACTAGAGCTACTGTTATCTGCACTGCTTGGTGGACTACGTCCACGCCGTGGACGGTTTTCCATTATAAACGTTGTATGCCTAAACAGATAATACTTGTAAAACATTTTGTAAAATATTTTATTAAAATAATATACTTTTATAAACAAACTGAAATAGGTTCTTTAGACTTTTCTTTTTAACTAAAAACTTATAAGCAGTAATAACCTTTATAGCCGGTACCCTACTGTAAGAACGTACGTAAGATCTGTCGTAAGAACGTAGGTACGAACGCTTGTAAGTTCTTATATTAAGTTCCTTCATGCGCCACGTATAACGTTACTCAATGTGAAATTGAAACAGCGTTCTTATATGAGTTCTCATCTGCGCACTTATGTACGAACACATGTACGAACACATGTATGAACACACGTAAGAACTTAGGTGCGAACACACCTAAGTATTCAATTAAATATTTTAAATTAAATATATTATTAAAAAAAAATTCTCGCCAGCGGGATACGAGCCCAACTAACCTGAGCCTAAGTACGCCTTAAACCACTCGGCCACCGTAATTACAAAAACAACTTTACAAAATCTCATTCATGTCGTTCCGGAGAAATTTATGGGTTAAACATGACTAAGATCCAATATTGGATCTTTTTATATTTAATTATTTCAGGTATAAAATTAGAAAAGTAAAAAAATTAGAGTTTTGTATAGAGTTAAGTAAAAGCAATTACAATTAACAATAAAAAAAAAAAAAAATTTAAACAATTAAAAATTTCATGAAACCATTATTGAATACTTGTATGTTAATTATTATATGAAATATAATTGTTATATAATATATTTAATTTAAAATATTTAATTGAATACTTAGGTGTGTTCGCACCTAAGTTCTTACGTGTGTTCATACATGTGTTCGTACATCCGTGCGCAGATGAGAACTCATATAAGAACGCTGTTTCAATTTCACATTGAGTAACGTTATACGTGGCGCATGACGGAACTTAATATAAGAACTTACATGCGTTCGTACCTACGTTCTCACATAAGATCTTATACGAGGTCTCGTCTGTGTCACCTGAGATCTTATATGCGTACACATGTATGTACATACCTACCTTCTTACGACAGATCTTACGTACGTTTTTACAGTAGGGTACCGACTTTTCCAAGCGCGGATCCAGCGGGGGGCGATCGCCCCTCCCATATGAGAGAGAAAGATATAGCATTATATTGTTATCTCTTTCTATCTTATATAACGCCCCTTCCAAAACCCTCGTTTGGATCTGCCTTTGCTTTTTCTTATGATACAAAAAAAGAGACATAATTCTTTATTTTTATTAATATTCAGTGTAGTTCTGAAAAGTTGTCGCTTTTTTAAATTAAAATAAAATATCAGATAACCTTTGAAGATTTGTTTATAATTTCTTAAAGGGTAGCAACAGCTATGATTTGCATATTATTATTATTATTATTGTTTTTTATTAATGTTGTTGTTGTTGTTATTGCTATTAGTATCATCATATTATGCTTCGTGCGGAACTTGCCTTTGGTGAACACGAAATGTGGAGTAAGCCGCAAAGAGTAATTTCACAGTGACTAACCTTCTGTGTTGAAAGTACAATATATTTTACTACATTCAGTATTTTCTAATATCTAACACAAACGATTAAGGGCTGAGCAGAAATACAGGACAGAAAATGCTGAACACTTCAAAAAATTTTCCATACACCCATACATTACGAGAAATTCCCAGAAAACAATTTTACAAAAACGTGCGTGTCACGTTTTTGCAGTTATACGCGTGACTCGCATAAGGCTCGCATATGACCGTCATAAAAATTGCGACCTACACACAACACGCATTTTACTATCATGAATGATCGGCCTTCATGCGATCCATGGCATGCGTCGCATATGTGACACATATGAGGACGCATATGCTGGCACATTAAGGGCATGCATCGGCACGTGTCAGGCTTGGTCGATTTACTGTAAAAGTGATGGCAAAACATTTTTGGACGTCAGCGCCTCTGATGATAGTACAAGGGACTAAAGCCAGTTTAATAATAATTTGTTCATGTAATAAAACAGAAGCATTTTGAAATCTAAAATACATTTAATTAAAGAAATTTAATTTAGTAGGTTTTTTAAATATAAACAACGCAGGAAGTTTAAAAAAAAAATTTTGTAAACATTATAAATGAAAAAATTGTTTTTAAAAGATGTTTAAGGCACTTATATAATGTTTAAACACGGTGCTTGTTTTCTTTTCAATAACAATGATTTAATTGACGATATTTCCTTCTTTATTATTATATTACTTATTATTATAGTTTTATAACAAAAAGCAATTAATAATTAGATATATAAAACAAAAATTCATACGATTTATAATTAATTTCAAGATAACTTTTTTTCAAACGTAACTGAATTAAATAAAAAAAATATGCAAAACATATTGTGGATTATTATTATAGAAATATATTTTAAAGACAAAAAAGGAAATTATTTTTCTACCTAAAGTTTCAGTACAGCATAAAGAGGTTAAAAAAATTAATTTCCTTTAATTTTTTATAAAGAAAAATTGTTTTTTATCTGCTTTGTTTAATATTTGTAATTTCTGCTTTTCAAAATTTTGCGCGTCTGGTCACCAGGAGCAATGCTGCCACCTAGTGGCCGAGTTTCGCTGTGTACCACCCCATTAAGAAGTTTAAGTGCGGTGGGGGAAAATTCAAGATGGACGCTTGCTGGAGCACAGCTTTGTGCCCAACGCACAATGAATACGGTTCCGGCAGCTGGGCATGAGACAGACAAGGACAGAAACAGTCTCTGTCCTTTATTATCTCATGCCCTGCTCCCGTAACCGTATTCATTGTGCGTTGCCCATTAGGGCTTTACATGGAAGCCAATGGGACGAAATAATTTTTTTTAAAATAAGTTTTAAAAACAAATTTTTGAACCTATGTTTATTAGCAAATTATTTTTCTTTTATCGAATGCTATTTCTAAAATTATAAAATTCAATATAACTATTATATCTGTTTTCATTATTTTAAAAAATAGCTTTTAATAAAAGAAAAATAATTTGCTAATAAACATAGGTTTAAAAACTTGTTTTTAAAAAGTTATTTTAAAAAACCTGATTTTGTTACATTGGCTTCCATGCAAAGCTGTGCTCCAGTATCCTCCATATTGGATCTTCCCTCACCGAACTTGAACTACCTAATACATCAGCTCACGTACAGTCAGGGACATTGATGCCTTCCCATTTTCCACTAGATTTTTTTATGTGTTTCCATAAAAAATCTAGTGGAAAAATGTGAAGGCATCAATGACCGCGACTGTACATGTAATCACGTGGGAGCGAGCGAAAATTCAAAATCGTAATATATATAGATATATACTATACATTTGGCATGTATATTACATAGTTTTCTACGTATATTACGTCGAGTGACGCGTCACTGCACAACCCTGTTCTCAATTTATCAATTAAGGGCGCAATTACATGCCTGCGTCGAACGTTGCGTTTTTGCGTTTAATGGTGAGAGTGACAAAGATGTGACTATATGTCTGTCTTTCTCTCTCTCAACATACAACGCAAGAACGCAGCGTTCGACGCAGACATGTAATTGCGCCCTAAGAGTAAAATCCCATGTGAGCAGAAAGCGCAAAACCGAAAGCAGAAAATATGAGTGTGAGAAAGACAGAAAGATATCACTCATGGGACGCCGCACCGGCCTTAAGGCCTAAGCAGATAGAAATACGGTTACGGGACCAGAGCATGAGACAGAAAAGGACAAAAACAGTCTCTGTCCTTTATTATCTCATGCCCTGCTCCCGTAACCGTGTTCTTTGTGCTTTGGGCTTTACGCGTAACTTCGGAACCTTGATAATTAAGCAACGCACACACAGGGAAAAGAGAACTGTGAAAATCAACAGTGATGGGCCCTGTTGAACAGGGTCTGTCGTTTTGATGCCGACCTTGCTGTTGAATTAACTAATGCGAGTGTGTTAGGCGTTTCTTATTAAACCAATCGGGAGAAAATGTTACTTTAACAGACCTTCGCGATTGGTTTAACACGAAACGCCTAACAGACTCGTCATTAGTTAATTCAACAGCAAGGTCAGCAGTAAGGTGGTGTTTACGGTATTTCGCTCCGAGAGCACTTGGAGCTCAGGGCTGGTGAACCATACTTAGAAGAAGAATGTATTCCGTTTTTTCTTTAAAACTAATCAATTAATTACAATTTAGTAAAATTAAAAAAAAGAAAACTAATTTTAACATATTTTTAAATATATGTAGTTAAAATTTATTGAACAAAATTGATTTTAAGTAAAAGTGTTTACATAACCTAAATTTTAACCCTTCAAGCCCGGACCTTCTAGTTGAAGTAACAATTACGTTTTAAAAAAAAAAAAAATTTTTATTTATTATTATTATTAAAAAATAGAGTTTCCTACTAAAAAATTACTTCTTCATTTAAAAAATGATAACTTTGAGCCAAATGAAGATATAAATAAGTTTAAAAAAGGAAATTAAAGGTGAAGAGTGTGCCTTTCAGAAAAAAATAGTGCATTTTATTTTGTTTAAAAAAAAGCTTAATTTTTCGACTTAAAAAATGGTAAAAAATTACAGTAAAATTTTCAATTAAAAATTATATTGACTTTTTTTAATGAAAAAAAAACTATTTTAAAGTGGGTATAAATCAGTAAAAACTCAATATTTTAGTTGTTAATAACAATTTTATTTGTTTAAGCAATCCATACAAAAAAAAAAAAAAGTTTAAAGAAAAAAAGAAAAAAAATTATTTACACTTTTTGCACCTTCCGAGCACTGACCTGGGTCGTTTTCGTCCGCACGCAAATTGTCGCACCTCTCCTGAAGGCACAAGGGACACTGTTGCTCTGCTATTCGGCAGAGGGATTCAGGCAAACCATAACTTTTTTTACGGATGAGTAGTGACGCCTTTGGCAGTCGTTTTTAGAAATGACAGCAATTTGAAATTTCGCCTGGGTCGAAAACGACCCAGGTCCGGGCTCGAAGGGTTAAAAATTTGTGAAAATCGATTTAATTGTTTATTGAATGAAATAAATTGATCCTTAGCAGATAAAGCATAAGATGAATCTTTTTTGCAAAATAATTGTTTATTTTTACATATTCTTTTTTTTATTTATGGGCTACTCTATTTCAAACCGTGCCACTAGCAAAAGACTATCGCGTGAAAAGGATTTTTTAAATCGGTTTAATTTGAATAAAACTAAATTAAAAATAAAATATAATAGGCGAATTTGAAAGAGAATTTCTCAAGCTTTAAAATGATACTAAACTTTTTTTAAAAAAATTTTAATTTCATGTGAAATTTTAGGTTTAAAAATTTCAAACATTAATATCTAAAAACACCCCCTCTTGGAATTCGATGTAACTTACCCTAAAATAATGTTTAAAATTTCTATTTTTTACTATGTAAAGACCATAATGGACTTTTCATGCAGTTTGTAGAAATAAATTTTAATACAAAATCATTTTATTTCATTTGACATATCAATATTAATAGAAAACGAAAAACAAACGAATTCTACTATGAGAATGGTTATACTACGCGACTTCAAATCAATGTCAGATTAAATAAATTGATCTTTTAAATAATTTTTTTTTCTAAAACCAGTAAAACGTCCATAATGGTCTTTACATAGTAAAAAATAGAAATTTTAAACATTATTTTAGGGTAAGTTACATCGAATTCCAAGAGGGGGTGTTTTTAGATATTAATGTTTGAAATTTTTAAACCTAAAATTTCACATGAAATTAAAATTTTTTTAAAAAAAGTTTAGTATCATTTTAAAGCTTGAGAAATTTTCTTTCAAATTCGCCTATTACATTTTATTTTTAATTTAGTTTTGATAAAATTAAACCGATTTAAAAAATCCTTTTCACGCGATAGTCTTTTGCTAGTGGAACGGTTTGAAATAGAATAGCCCTTATGTTAACAGAAAAATTTAAATTTACTTCTCTTCCATTATTAAATCAAACATTGCTGTCAATAGATGTTTTAAGCCATAAAGTTTAAAAATTTTCTTCCATAATTAGTAAAATTGAGGCATGATGTTTTTGCTCAATTCGCTCGGTCCTAGGAGACGGAGCACACATTTAGAGCTCAAAGATGGTTATTTCACACCGTTTTCGGTACTTCTTCTTCTTTTCTTCTTCTTTTCCGTTTATTGGCCTGAGGTATAACCAACAGCCAGTAGGAGTTACTAGAAAGTAACTATATCACAATATATATCAATACCAAACTCAGTAGCAAAAGTCACTAGTATATTGATCAAAATATCCAACCAAAGGGAATATACGATAAAGTCCAGAGTTCTGTAGTCTCGTAGATTTGAATTTGCGGCGTAGATTGCGTTGCCTACGCACAATACATAAATTGTTGAAGTAGAGAATATTCTGAATCCAGATGGAATCCCATCAAGTTGAAGCCAGAAAAAATAGTCCAGTATATGCAGCTTGAGGAAAAGAATAAAAGGAGGGAAATTTAACTTGAAACATGAAAGAAAAAAAATCTCAAAATTAACAAATAAAATACAAATCAAAAAAAAAAAAAAAAGGAATTTATTAGTAAGCTATAGCATTTGATAATTCCATTTACTAAAAAAGGATAAGCATTAAAGTTTAATTAATTTTATTTAAATAAACACATTTCCAGATTTAAAGAACTTTCCCAAAGCAAAAACAAATTCACGATCTGGATCAAAAATCAAAGAATCCAAATTAGGATCACGGGAATTAAAGTTAGTAATTCTCGAAGCAAGATAGGAAAAAAATTCCGGCCTGGAGTCAGACAGTAATGGGCAATCTCTCAGAATATGTAAAAATGTCTTATATTTAAAACCGCAATTACATTCCAGTGGAGAGTCCCAACCCAACCGGGAAAAATGTTCAAAAGTGATGGTATGGGAGGATCTTATTCTTGAGACAAGACTGATAAATTTACGTGGAGCGATAATATCATCAAACCAAGGTCTCTTTGACTTAGCCGAAATAAACGAATAATATTTATTGAATAGAGCTCGAGGTTTCCTAATAGGATCTATAAAAGGCCAAGAAAATCCAACCCAAGAATTATGCTGAGATTGAAAAAACCTTTTATAATCTATAGCTGGAACATTTTTGAAATTTCCAAAATCAAAATTTAGTGACAACTTAGCATATTTATCAGCAATTTCGTTGCCAGAAATACCATAATGGGCAGGGATCCACATAAATTTAATTTCCTTGTTATAAAGAAACTTCAAATTATACAATAAAGAGATAATATCGATCAAGATTGTGTTTATAATTTTATTAAAAAATTTATCCCTAATTTGACACAAGACAGAATAAGAGTCCGTCATAACGATGACCTTGTCCATCCCCTCATGTCGAACATATTTCAGAGCGGCAAGAATGGCATGTAATTCACATGATTCAACTGAAGATAGGTCGTTAAGCCTCGAAGCAGATTTGATATTAAATTCCGGGATATAAAAACTACAACCTGCTTTACTACGAACAGGATCAAGTGAGCCATCCGTATAAATAGGCGTAAATTCAGGATATTGACTTCGTAAAATGTCGAGCAAAACAGAATCAGGTTCAAAACCAGATTTGATCACAACTCCAGAATCAAGGTCAACATCAATATCTAAATTAAGTTCCTCCCAAGAGAGATCAAGGGTATATGGTTTACTAGTTTTCCTTATATGAGGCATCACAGCTTTACAACGCTCAAATGAATGCAACAAAGAGAAATTATTAATATAAATTCGTCTCGGTTTAAACGCAGCAGACTTCTCACTCAGTAAAGACAATCTAGGGATCAACGAACTCGATCTCCATGAAAAATTTCTCAATATAAACCTATTACTCAAAAGACCTCTCCTCAATTTCAGCGGACATTCCCCTGATTCCGACATCAAAATTTCCGTAGGCGTTGTGGACATACAGCCGAGGACCACCCTCAAGGCTGAATATTGAATTTTATCTAAAATTTCCAAGCTCGAGACAGATGCCATTTCAAAGAGCTGAGAACCCCACTCCATGTGAGCTCTTACCAAATTACGATATACAGTCAATAAAAGAGAAGGATTTACACCCCAAGTTACCCTGGCAATAGCCTTCAAAATATTAACCGACCTGGCAGCCTTCGATGCAACAAACTTAATATGTGATAACCAGGAGAGCTTGGAATCCAAGATTACTCCGAGATATAAAAGTTGCTTTTCAACCATGATTTTATGTCCATAAATCTCAAGAAATAAATTATCAATATCGATCTTTGTTCTAGCGAATACACATAATTGAGTCTTTTGAGAGGCAATCTCAAGACCCCTATTCAAAAGCCATGGAGATACAGCCTCAATGGCCAATTTTATCTGAGTCAAAGCCCATCTTATATCCTTAAATCGAATGTAAATAATTAAATCATCAGCATACATTAAAATGCGAATATGCCCTTGAAAACAAAGAACTATTTTTCTCAAAGCAATATTAAATAAAAGCGGAGAAAGAACTCCTCCCTGTGGAACACCAATACCAGAAGTACTGAAATTGGTTGTATCAGAACCAAAAAAAAGATGTCTCCGAGAGATAAGAAAGGAAATGAAATTAACAACATTTGCCGGAGCCTTGAGATCTATCAATTCTTTATATACAGCAGAAGGCAATATATTATTAAAGGCACCCTTTATGTCAATAGCCGCAACCAGGGTACCCTCACCATTAAGAAATCCCTGCTGAATATCAACGACAAAATTGGAAACACAATCTAGAGCAGAGACCCCAGGTCTAAATCCAAACTGATTCCTGGGAATCCATCCAGATCTCTCACTGATATTCTCCAATCTGCGCTGAACGAGTCTCTCAAATAATTTACAAATAGTCGAGGTCAAAGAAATGGGACGAAAACCTTTACCCGAAGGCTTAGGAATAAATACCACTTTGGTTTGCCTCCATTGAGTCGGAAATTTACCCGTAGCAAAAAATCTATTAAACATATCCAAGAGAAATTTACCAGTCTGAGGAGAAAAGCTCTTTATGATCTTGTACGTGATCTCATCAAGACCTGGTGAGGAATCTCTTTTACATTGGGAAAGAGCAAACAAATATTCATTCCAAGAAAATGGAAGATTCATCACATCATCCTGTACATCAGTCAGCGGAACTTCCGGCAAATCAGAGGGAGAAATCTCAGACTTAACCAAATCGTCCCTCAATTCCTTAAAGGTTTCAGATTCTGGATCATTACAAGAATTAGATTGCAATGGTGCCTTGCGATTACTAAAAGCATGTATTAAATTCCAAATCCTTGACAAACTCTGATTGGAATTGAAAGACTCACAATGGGATTTATATGAAGAAGACTTCTTCCTTTTCAGAAAATTTTTGACTTCAGAGTCAAGTTTCTGGTATTCAAGTTTCAACTCTAAAGACTGAGACTTCAAGTATCTCTTTAATAATTCCCTTCTCGATAAAACTGCTTTATAACATTCATCGTCCCACCAAAGAGGCTGAACCCTTTTTCTAGCTCTCTTCCGATCAACAGGATAATAAGCTCCAGAAATCAACAGATTAGACTTAATTCCCTCGACAAATTTCAGATAAACCTCAGCAAGATCCATCTCACACAAATCGGTAGTAAGACCAGCAATCTCCAAATCAAGTAAGACCCTGAACTCCGGCCAATCAACGTCAATCAAATTTAACCTTTTAGAGGCTGATGAAGCAAATTCGATTGGAGAAAAACCCAAAGAAGCAACAACCAGCACGTGATCCGAACCATAAGAGTCAGAAGTAACCTCAACAGATGAAATATGCCTAATCAAATTCGAAACAAAAATTAAATCTAAATTATTATTAGTTCGACCAAGATCATCGACCCGAGTCGGAACACAATCGTTGAGAGGAACAAGACCAGCAAACTCTACAGCAGCAGAAAGATGAGCTCCTCTCGGAGATTCAAAATTTGAACCCCACATCCAAGAGTGTGCGTTAAAGTCACCCATCAGAACAGTATGTTTATTAAGATCAAGTTGCTCAAACAACAGAGACCAAACATTCTCAGGAATAACTGTTCTTGGGGGAACATAAACTGAAATAAATTGAATTGGACCCGCTGATGTATTTAAAATTGCACCAACCACATCCATATATTTAAGAAACTCGCCCTTAACTTCCAAAGAGATCGACACAATATCTCTATTAATTGCAAGAAAAGTACCACCACCAGTCCTTAAATCAGGACGATCATAACGATAAATATTATAACCTCTAATTGACCAATTCGGACATTGAGACGAAAGCCAAGACTCGGTAACAGATAAAACGTCTAATTTGTGCATACATAATAAAGATTCAACTTGGAATTTCTTTTTAAAGATGCTGCGCGCGTTCCAAGTACCATATCTAATTTTCAAGTCCGAAATAACCATGTTTACCAACTGAAAATTTACCAATCACAAAATATGTGAAAGAGAGAAAAAAACCAAACACAAGAAAAAAATATCGAGTTATAAATAAATACTAGCCAAAAACAAAAATCATAAAAGACTTTGAGAGATTCTCAAAAAAGAGAAAAAGAAAAAAAAAACCAAAAAGTAAATAAAAAAAAAGGATATACAAGAATAACTCAAAGAAAAACAAAATAAATCAAGATAAAAAAGAATACAAAAAAATAGACTAGAAATTCGAACTACAATAAAGTTCTAAAATCTCAGTGGCTCTTAATCAAAATGAAAATTTTTAACGATGTATATCAAATAAACAAGTTTATAATCACAAAACTCTGCTAAAGCCAAGCAAAAATAAAAATCAACAATTGTCTATAACCAAAAGACAATAAAACACTATAGAGAATCCAAAAAAAATTCTATTATGAGTTTGAGTTCAAAAAAAAAAAAAAAAAAAAAAAGGGCTTGTATTAAACAGAATTTTTACGCACAGTAGAAATGTTGAAACGATCCTTCAAAGAATCAATGAACTCAGAAGAAGACTTATTAAGAAGCAACAAAGCATCAATTGCAGCTATCGAAGATTCATCAATCGCAACCTCGTCAGAAAGGGATTCCAGAAATCTCTCCTCCACGGACTGCATCAAAGCTTCAGCATCAACCCCTGATTGAGTCTTGTGAACTCCCGAAGACTCTCCTAGAACCGGAGACTGAGATCTAGGCTTATCAGTTTGATCCTTATCGCAATCAACATGTTCGGAAGCCGCATCCGCACCATCCGTAGAGTCCAAAATCGGAGGCGGAACCTGAATAGTCCCCCCCTCTGAGCCCGAAGACTCATCCTCCAGATTCGAAGATGATCTCAACTCTGTGAAATCAGACGAAAATAAATCAGAATTCTTTTTCTGAAGAAATGCAATGGCTTCATTTCTGTCTAAATTCCTCAAAAGCTTAATTTTGAAAATTTCAAATTCTCGTCGATAAATTAAACAATCAGTCGAGGAGGCCAAATGTGACTGCTTACAATTCACACATCTATTTGCAGACAGCAAATTTCCACACTGCAAAGAAGCATGCCTCTGGGCACAAAACTCACAAGCTGGATGAGCTGAGTTACACTGCACCTCAGAGTGACCAAATTTTTGGCAGCGATAGCACCTTATAGGTTTTGGGATGATCGGAATTATATTCACAGATACCCCTCTAACAGAAATAGACTTAGGAATGAATGAGCAGCCAAAAGTAAATTCAAAGCGATTGGAAGGAGTATTATCACGATTCAAACATTTCCTAATTTCTATAATTTTTGCCAGAGAAGAAGACTCAAGGCTCTGCATTACATCATGAACTGTTCTACTAGAATCAAACTCCCTGGAAAATCCCCTTTTCCTAACATAACCTTCAGGTATAGATACACTGTAGGAATCCTGAACTAGATGTTTGTTATCCAACATGGCATTAGCATCTTGCCATCTTTCCCAGAAAACCTTAATTTTGTTTTTACCCTTCTTACTGATCTTTCTCGAACCAATGAGAAATCCATCAACCAGCTCAGCTATACTAATAGGATCGAGTTTTCCCAAATTCAAACCGTTCCTTAGACAAATGACGTCCACCACAAAGGGAGGGGGAGAAGTCGAAGAGTATCTCAACTCAGATGAGAATGCTCTTTCACATCTCCAATAATTGTCAGAGTCATAAGATTTTTTTTGAGAGGTAATTAAAGGCAATTCACCACCCCTAACCACAACAGCATGAGCAGACTTAGATTTGACAGAAGAGGTGCCAGATCCAGAAGGCAGAGAATCAGTCTTCTGAGACTTGATCAATGTCTGTTTATCAGATTGTTTATCAGAAAAAATAGGAGTAGATGTACGAGCTAAATCAGAAGGATCTCCGGGAAGAAATCGCTTTGTTGGATTAAATGCCGAAGGGGAAGCCATAGAACTATTTTGAGATTGTGCCACCGAACCAATTGGGGAGATAGTTTTCCTTTTATCAATTTTAAAAGAGGGTAAGGAAGAATAGATAGCCTTATTGAGCTGACTATTGCTGCTAATAGTAGAAGGACGAATGGGAGGAACATTGATCCTCGAGCTTCCGAGTCCAGGTTTTGGGCTGGGTTGGGCCTCCACATTCTTTTTATTAGGAATTCTTCCTCTACTTCTTGAACGACCCCTTCCAGGAATCGAAGTCGAGGACTTATCTTCTGATCTGTCAGAAGATCGCCCATCTCTGTCAGCACCCGAGGACGAATTAGCAGAGCTCATGATACCTAAAAAAAATTCACAGCTCAGTTCAAAAAAATTAACAGTATTATCTATAAATATTGTAAAGAGAAAAGAAAGGAAAAACAAAACAAGCACCCTGCTTATTCCTCACTTCAATTAGAGCCACTTAAGATTAGCAGTAATTAGCATAGCATAATAAAACTAAATAAAGAAAAAATCAAAAGCATAAAGTAAAGAAATTTACTCAAGTAATATAGATTAATTGAAATTCAATAAAAATCAATTCAATCAAACTCCTCGACTAAAATGCCATCATTTCTCAACAAATCAAACGGAAATACCATAGATTCCAAAATTGTAATATAATTTCTACTTTAAAAGCAAAATTAATCAAGCATGTTACAAGTATTTATATAGATAAATCATAAAGGAAAGATAACAGGAGCTGCAAAACAAAACAAAAATATATTGGCAAGGTCAGCTAGCAAACAAAGATGTCCTTGAAGCAGTTTAGAGGCCAGTGTACAGTCCGAATAAAATTATTGCTTCCAGCTCAGCAAACTCCACAAATTTCAAAAAAAAAGCAGCAAAATCCATCCAAAATATAAAAATTTTAGTCAAATACCTTGAATGTTAGAGATCTTATACAATTCTCTCAGATATTTAATTAATCGAGAGCAAAAGCTTCATTAAGCAAACACGTGGTGACTCCATTTTGAAAATTGATACAAGAGGTTTCTTCCTTCCAAATCACAAAACGAAGACTCTTTCAAACAGCGTAGCAAATCAATGTTTGAATTATTAACAAGTCAATAAATCAAAGGTCCATCACACGAACCAAAAATTGAGTAAAACTAACTCATAAAGATCACTTCTAACTTTAGAAATCGACACTAAAAGTTCACTTATTTAAGTAATAACCAAAAGTTTGCAGTTTAATATTAAACTAAATTAAACCGAACAATAGTAAAACACCTAGAAAACTAGGCAAAGAATGAGAAAATAAGTTCTCATTTACAAAAAACTCAAATAATTCAACAAACTGAAAGAGGAGATACGGAAACGTCCGTACCCCTCAACCTAGAATCCACCGTTTTCGGTAAAAACATACATTAACCTTACGAAATAAAAAATTTCATCACACTGTTCGCCTTTCAACCAATCATAGTCTTCAAAACTGCCTTGTAGCTAAAAGTTATGTCAAATAGAGGTTGTCCAATCCCTGAGCTCCAATTGCTCCTGGAGCGAAATACCGTAAACACCAAAAATGTCCAAGTAAACTTCGACTTTCGACCAAAGTCGACTTCCTACTTCAAAAAGTCTACTTTTAGTGATCGACTTTCAATTTAATATAATCGACTAGAATCGACTTCTCAGTGTCGACTTTCAACTTTTAAGTTCCTTTTAGAAAAGAAAAACTGCAAAAAAAAAAAAAAGGAAACTGGAATAAAAGGCCAAAGTTGATTGAAATCAAAGAGGCTCTTATATACCTCATCGACAAAAGGGCTACCATCTCTATTATTCTTCAGTCAGTGGCATAAGTTTGTCTCTTTCTTGCATTTTCACCGTGAAAATAGATGAAAATGTAGAAGAAAGAGATACACTTATGCCACTGACTTAAGAACGGGAGCAGGACATGAGATAATAAAGAACAGAGAGTTTATTTGTCCTTTACTGTCCAATGAGCAAGGCACAATAAAAACGGTTACGGGAGAAGAGCATTAGATAATAGAGGACAGAGACTGTTTCTGTCCTTCTCTGTCTCATGCTCTGGTCCCGTAACCGTATTTCTATCTGTTTCAGAGATGTCAGAGACCGTCCGTATGCACAACTGCGCATGCTCCGTACAACATTTTTGATTGGGGGAAGTGTTTGGAAAATTTGTCCAAACGTCTTCCACCAATCAAAAAAGTTGTAAAAGGCATGCGCACTTGTATATACGGACTGTCTCTGGCATCTCTAAGGTACGCTCCCACTTACATTCCCTGTCTGCATGTACATGCAGTCGACATGAGATAGAGGAAGACAGAACATGCAAATTTCTATTTCTGTCTTCATGCAATCGACATGAGATAGATGAAGACAGAAAAAGAAATTTGCATGTTCTGTCTTCCTCTATCTCATGTCGACTGCATGCGCATGCAGACAGGCAATGTAAGTGGGAGCGTACCTTAACTCGGAAGCCTCTGCATCAAGACAAATATTTATCCCGATATGTGATTGTCGCAAGTGCTAGAGAAATTCTTGTGTGTAACACGTAGTAAAAGAATAATTTCTCTCGTGTGATTGCTACTCTCGAGATATCACTATCTTTCACCACTATAGCCACACAATGCACTATTTAATGGGACCTAGTCTAAGTTGTTCATCATAAAAAACCAGGGATGTGCATGTATTATACATGATGTATTTTACATATGTATAATACATATAAGTTATGTGTATAATACATCAAAAAATTGGAATTTAATGGGGAGTGGTTCATCCCATGGATGAACCTCTCATGAATAAATTTTCCCCTATCTTGGCCCCCTTCCACCAGATAATTCAGTTATGCGTCTGCGTAGTCGCGCTAAGATGGCCGCAAATGTACACAACCCTCATGACAACCTCCCATGAATGAACCCCCCACCAAAATTCATCTATGGGAGGTTTGACTGTACGTAGAAAACCTCGAGTTACACGTAACTGTACATCCCTGTAAAAAACATAAAAAAAGTGTGTTGGATATCCCCTACACCCCCAAAATTTCATTTTAGAACGAAAAAACCGTTTTTCTGCAGTTTTTCTTAAAAGTATGTTGTTACTTCGTCATTTTTCGTCCAATTTCAAAATTATTTTTTTTATTTTTAAGCTGAAAAACAAAGCTTTCTATACCTGATAGACGTTTTATGTTCAACGTAAAATTTACGGTAGAAAAAGAGTAAAAAAGTTCAACAGTTGTCAATTTTTTAGAATTTTTTCAACTTTGAGAGAGATGTATGGACCAATTTTATTTAGAATTTTTTTTCTGTGATGAATTTTTTAAAGTGTATTTAATTGTACGTCAAATGAGCTTTTTTTAATTAAATTGATGGAAAACTGTCAGAGTTATTGAATTTTTGTCTTCATTTTCGTAGTATTTTACTCAAGCAAAAAAGAGTAAACTTTCTTTTTTGTGCCTTCTTTAATGTTGCAAGTGGTATTTAAAATATTCTAACAGCTTTTTTATACACATTTTAGTGAATGTCGGTAAAATTTGAAAAATCAAAAATCTCACCAAAATTTTTCAACTTTGATTTTCAAAAAAAGTACTATGTTTATAAAGACAAAAAGTGCAATATAACTCAGACAGTTTTTTATCAATTAAATTCAATGAAAGCTTATTTGACGAAGAATTAAATACACTTTAAAGAACTCAGAACAGAAGAAAACATTCCAAATAAAAATGATACATAAGTCAGTGCCAAATTTGAAAAAATTTTAAAAAACTGACAATTTTTTAACTTCTTCAAGGTACGGTCACACTCTTTGAACTGCCTGCCTGCGCAGCAGTCGATATAAGATAACAGAGGACAAAAAATTCAAATTCGAATTTTTTCCCTCTTTTGAACTCTTGCGCGTCCCATTATGCTCAGGGATGGGTAAATGTAGAAAACTCGAGGTTTTCTACGTACAATACATGGTTTTGTAGATAACGTAAAATACGTATAATACGTAGAAAACCCCCACTCCCTCTTATTTTTAAAATTTTTGCGTATACTACGTATGTATTATACTGTAGAAAACCATGTATAATATATCACGTATAATACGCACCCATCCCTGATTATGCCCCGTCTGCCCGCAGACGGGCAGGCAGCCGAGCTGTGGCCGTACCTTTACTTCTTTTCTACCGTAAATTTTACATTAAACATGAAACCACTATCAGGTATAAAAAGCCTTGTTTTTCAGATTTAAATTAAAAACAAAAAATTTTGAAATCGGACCAAAAAGAACGAAGTAACAAAATATTTTATACAAAAGCTGCAGAAAAACGGTTTTTTCGATCTAAAATAAAATTTTGGGGATCCAGGGGTAATTGAATACACATTTTTTTTCAGTTTTTCATGGTAAGCAACTTAGGCTAGATCCGATTAAAATTAACTTTTAACTGTGACTAGGGTTGTAAGTGGTGAATCGTTTTATTTGAAACATTGAAACTTTCATTGAAAGTTTCAATGTTTCATGGACGAAAGTTTCAAAGTTTCATTAAACTTTGAATGGAGGGGGTAGAATTTAAATTTCGCTCCTGAAAATTAAAGGTAAGGTTAGTTTTGCCCATGTATTTTCGCCATATTGAAACTTTGAAATGTTTTATGATGCATTGAAACTTTCATTAAACATTTCAAAAAGGAAAGTTTCATAAAACTTTACAACCCTAACTGTGACACAGTGTTACAGGTTATGTTATAGTCATAAATGATATTCTTTTTAAAGTGGGTTTTAGAATTAGAAAAAAAAAAAAATTAGGAAACAAAAAAAAAAAATTTTTAAAATAATTGTTTCATTGAATTAAACTCAATCTAGGATACAAGTTTATTATATTTTATAATTACAGCCATTTTTAAAATTGTATTTCACAAGTATTTTTCAGATTTTTATTCTTAATAATATGATGCGTGATGATTGTACAGTTACAAAGCTTTAGAAAAGAATATTATATTTGAAAATAAAATAATGTAATTGTCCAAAAAATTGTTCATATTCTTCTAACGAAAATCATTATTTATTTTGAATATAAAAATTCAATTTTTACGGTGCAAAAATTGAATTTACTTTTTGATCATTTCGAATAAATAGTCTGCTATTAACGTTTTAATTCTATTTACATTCAGTTTGTGTAAATGATATACCGACAGTTATGAAATATTATAAATAATTTATTTAAAAAATATCTAATACAATAATAGGGTAATATTTTCTTTGTTCTTCAACTAAATATAAGTATAAAGTTTGAAACTAGAGAGATGAAACTAAAATTCTGTAAGGAAGAACTAAAAATTGTTAATAAATAATAACAATAAATAGTTAGAGCAACATAAAAAATATTTTAAAATAATACAGTAATAAATGCATTACTGTTAAAAGCATTTAAAACAAATAAAAATAACAAGATGATGTATAAAGTAAAAAAACAAAAAAAAACAAAATTTTTATTCCAAATTTATTTTTTGGGGCGTTATTAAAAATAGTTAAAATAATTTATTAATAAATAGAGCATGGGGTTTCATTGGTTGTATATTTTAGAAGGGAAATACATATAATTGTCAGACGAATTAATATGAATGTTAACAATTTTTTTATGAAATTTATTATTATAATTATTCCCTTCTTCCCATGTCTGGAAGCAAAAAAGTACGAGTTAAACGCAAAAAATGAAAAACTTGAAGGATACAAAATAAAATTCTAGGATACTTTAGGACATTTTGTCAAATTTTAGGACATTTCCAGGACTTCCAGGACAAGTGGACACCGTGGACTCCTTGAAGGACGTTTTTTAGAGGGCGGAATTGTAGAACCTACGGAGGAATCAAAATGAAGGAAATCTCTCAGAGAACTTTGTGGGAATTTGTAATAGGATAATTTTCTCTATTCTTAATATCGTTTTTATGTTCAACATTTTGATGTTATTTTGTGTGGCTCGTTATAAAATATTTCAAAGTGAAAAGGGTAGAATATGATTATAAAGTTCAGTATTATATTTAAAAAAGAAAAAAAAAAGTTAAAAAATCATGGAAAAAGGAACTTTTTAATTTGTGGTGTGAAAAATTTTTGATTTACAGATTCTTATATGCGTATAATTGTATATTTTCTGCTACAGATTGCAAGAAATAAATTATACAAAGATGATGAAAATAGTTTTTTGAATAGTTGTTTAAAAAAAATTCGAAATGTAAAAAAATCCTGCTTTTCGATACTCCTCTTTGTCGGTTTTATGCCCAACCTTCATTGTTATTTAGTACAAATTGTTATAAAATGTCCAAAGTAAAAAGGGTAGAAAATGATTCAAGTTCAGTGTTACAATATTAAAAAAAAAAGTGAAAAATTATTAAAAAAAAGAAACTTTTCATTTTTCAATGTGGAAAATAAGTCATTTAAAGTGTTTTAAACTTGTTTGATTGTAAATTTTGTCATGGACTTTGCAAGATGAAAATAAAACAAAGAAGACAGAAAATAGTATTTCAGAGAGCTGTTTGAAAAAAAATCAAAATTTCAGCGAAAATCCTGTTTTCCGAGATTTTTTTATTGTCGATTTCATGTTAAATGTTTAATGTCCTTTTGTGTAACTTGTTAAAAAATAGTTTAAATAAAAGTTGTTGAAAATCAATCAATTCCATTATATTATAACATTTTTTAGAGAAAAGGAAAAAAATTAAGAAAGAAAGGGATTTTATATTTTCAAGTGTGTAAAATATATGATTGAAAATTTTTGAAATTGATAAACTTTTGTATTCTGTTTTATTCATAGCAAGAAATAAAAAATACTTATTCTTCTATATTTTCTTGCGGAGATTGTAAAAAATAAATATGCAACAGACGATTAAAATAACATTTCAGAAATGTGATATGTTGAGAATATTCAAAGTTGGTATTTTCGAGAAAATTGACTTGGTTTATTTGTAGAAAATTAGTCGCCACTTTTTTAATTTTTAAACAGGTTTTATAGATTTATAAGGAATATAAACTTACCTGACAGTAATCAAGAAAATTAAATTGATTATCTTAATTATACAAATAATAACACACTTAACAGATTTTTGAAAACATTTTGTTCAAGTGTTCTCTGTAAAAGTTGCAATTTTCATAATTTTGTTGCACACAGTATATTTTTAAAAGTCGGAAAGACTCGTACCACCTAAGTTCACTTGAAAAATACTAATTTGTTCAGGTTAACTTTTATTTATGACAAGGAGAAATATAAAAAAACATTTTATTGACACTTTGAGGTTATAGGAAACGTCTATTTTTTTCTTATTAAACTTGAAATGAGGAAAAAGGATAATATTTTAAGAACAAATAGAAAAATAGTCATAAACTAATTACTTAAGTAATTAAATAAATAAATAAATACAAGTTTATGAATGAAACCTTATTTCCTTTTAATATCATAAAACAACATTCACAAATGATTATCTGAAAACAGATAAACAAAATTCCCATATCAAACTTAATACCCACCTTTTTTTCAACAATTTATTATAATGTTTTATAACATTTTTATTTAAAACACTCATTTTTTTCACCTTTCCTTGACAAAAAACAAAGGAAAACAAACATTCGCTCTCATCTGTCACTTTTTTTCTTCAAAACGATAACAAGTCACATGCGGCGCCATCTTTCGCATTTAATGGTAATGAAAAATCTAGTAATTTTTCGCGAGCACATTTACCGACCTCATATTAAACTTTCACTTACCGAAATAATCATTTAATCGACTTTTCAAAAGTAACTAAACACTTACAGACATGTAACGTGACATAATTAACAAATCCCAAAAACAACTTAAACTTTTTTTTTAATTTTTCTACGCGAAAAACGTAAAAGGGACAAACAGGGATAAACGGGGATAAACGGGGTCAAACTTTTGCCCTGTTTCTCCCTCGGCCAGACGCCAGGGACTAGAGTCTGCGAAAAGTCTGAGGAAAGTCTGCGGAAAGTCTGCGGAAAGTCTGCAGAAAATCCGCAAAAATATACGAAAAGTCTGCAGATAGACTGCAGAAATGTGCAGAAAGAATCCGGAAAGTCTGTAAAAATGACTGCATAAAGTCTGCAGAAAGACTACGGAAAGACTGCGGAAAGTCTGTGGAAAGTATGCGAAAATTCCGCGTAAAACTGCAGAAAGTCTGCAAAAAGATTTCAGAAAGTCTGCGGAAAGTCTGCAGAAAGTCTGCGGAATGTCTGCAGAATGTCTGCGGAAAGTCTGCAGACAGTCTGCGAAAAATCTGCGGAAAGTCTGCAGAAAGTCTGCAAAAAATCTCCGGAAAGTCTGCGAAAAATCTGCGGAGAGTCTGCAAAAAGTCTTCGGAAAGTCTGCAGAAAGTCTGCAGAAAAACTGCAGAAAGTCTGCAGAAAGTCTGCGAAAAATCTGCGGAAAGTCTGCAATAGTCTGCGGAAAATCTGTGAAATGTCTGCAGAAAAACTGCAAAGGTTTGCGGAAAGTCTGCAAAAGACTGCGGAAAGTCTGCAAAAAGTCTTCGGAAAATCTGCAAAAAGTCTGCAGAAAAACTACAAAAAGTCTGCAGTCTTTCTGCAGACTTTCCGCAGTCTTTCTGCAGACTTTTCGTATGTTTTTGCGGACTTTCTGCAGACTTTCCGCAGACTTTTCTCATACTTTTCGCAGACTCTAGTACGCGGAAAGTTCTCCTTTGATGAGTCAAACTTTGTAGAGTCGGTCTGTGAGGAGTTGGTCTATGTAAAGTCGGTGTTCAAATAGTTTATTTATATAATTAGTCTGAGTTTGTGGAGTCGGTTTGTGTAAAGTCGGTTTGTGTAGAGTCGCTTTCCACATTTTTAATTTTTATGATTAGTCGGTCTGTGTAGAGTCGGTCTGCGTAAAGTCGGTTTAAAGATATTTTCTCCTTTGATAAGTCAAAGTTTGTAGAGTCGGTCTGTGTAGAGTCGGTCTATGTAGAGTTGGTATTCAAATAGTTTATTTATGTAATTAGTCGGAGTTTGTTAAGTCGGTTTGTGTAGAGTCGATTTCCACATTTAAAATTTTTATGTTTAGTCGGACTGTGTAGAGTCGGTCTATGCAGAATCAGTTTCCCCATTTTTAATTTTATGATTAGTCGGTCTGTGTAGAGTCGGTATTCAAATTTTAAATTTTATGATTAGTCGGTCTGTGTAGAGTCGGTCTGCGTAAAGTCGGTTTAAAGATATTTTTTCCTTTGATGAGGCAAAGTTTGTAGAGTCGGTCTGTGTAGAGTCGGTCTATGTAAAGTTGGTATTCAAATAGTTTATTTATGTAATTAGTCGGAGTGTGTTAAGTCGGTTTGTGTAGAGTCGATTTCTACATTTAAAATTTTTATGTTTAGTCGGACTGTGTAGAGTCGGTCTATGTAGAATCGGTTTCCACATTTTTAATTTTATGATTAGTAGGTCTATGTAGAGTCGGTCTGCATAAAGTCGGTTTAAAGATATTTTTTCCTTTGATGAGGCAAAGTTTGTAGAGTCGGTCTGTGTAGAGTCGGTCTATGTAAAGTTGGTATTCAAATAGTTTATTTATATAATTAGTCGGAGTGTGTTAAGTCGGTTTGTGTAGAGTCGATTTCTACATTTAAAATTTTTATGTTTAGTCGGACTGTGTAGAGTCGGTCTATGTAGAAACGGTTTCCACATTTTTAATTTTATGATTAGTCGGTCTGTGTAAAGTCGGTATTCAAATTTTAAATTTTATGATTAGTTAGTCTGTGTAGAGTCGGTTTTCAAATATTTTATTTATGTAATTAGTCGGAGTTTGTTGAGTCGGTCTGTGAAGAGTCGGTTTCCACATATTTAATTTTTATGAATAGTCGGTCTGAGTAGAGTCGGTCTGCGTAAAATCGGTTTAAAGATATTTTTTCCTTTAATGAGTCAAAGTTTGTAGAATCGGTCTATGTAAAGTTAGTATTCAAATAGTTTCTTTATGTAATTAGTAGGACTTTGTTGAGTCGGTTTGTGTATAGTCAGTATTCAAATATTTTTTTTATTTAATTAGTCGGAGTTTGTAGAGTCACTCTGTGTAGAGTCGATCTATGTAGAGTCGATTTCCACATTTAAAATTTTTATGTTTAGTCGGACTGTGTAGAGTCGGTCTATGCAGAATCGGTTTCCCCATTTTTAATTTTATGATTAGTCGGTCTGTGTAGATTCGGTATTCAAATTTTAAATTTTATGATTAGTCGGTCTGTGTAGAGTCGGTCTGTGTAGAGTCGGTATTCAAATATTTTATTTATGTAATTAGTCGGAGCTTGTTGAGTCGGTCTGTGAAGAGTCGGGTTCCACATATTTAATTTTTATGAATAGTCGGTCTGTGTACAGTCGGTCTGCGTAAAGTCGGTTTAAAGATATTTTTTCCTTTGATAAGTCAAAGTTTGTAGAGTCGGTCTGTGTAGAGTCATTCTATGTAGAGTTCGTATTCAAATAGTTAATTTTTATATTTAGTCGTTCTGTGTAGAGTCGGTCTGCGTAAAGTCGGTTTAAAGATATTTTTTCCTTTGATGAGTCAAAGTTTGTAGAGTCGGTCTGTGTAGAGTCGGTCTATGTAAAGTTGGTATTCAAATAGTTTATTTATGTAATTAGTCGGAGTGTGTTAAGTCGGTTTGTGTAGAGTCGATTTCCACATTTAAAATTTTTATGTTTAGTCGGACTGTGTAGAGTCGGTCTATGCAGAATCGGTTTCCACATTTTTAATTTTAGGATTAGTCGGTCTGTGTAGAGTCAGTATTCAAATTTTAAATTTTATGATTAGTCGGTCTGTGTAGAGTCGGTCTGTGTAGAGTCGGTATTCAAATATTTTATTTATGTAATTAGTCGGAGTGTGTTAAGTCGGTTTGTGTAGAGTCGATTTCCACATTTAAAATTTTTATGTTTAGTCGGTCTGTGTAGAATCGGTCTATGTAGAATCGGTTTCCACATCTTTAATTTTTATAATTAGTCGGTCTGTGTAGAGTCGGTCTGCGTGGAGTCAGTTTAAAACTATTTTTTCCTTTGATGAGTCATAGTTTGTAGAGTCGGTCTGTGTAGAGTCGGTCTATGTAAAGTTGGTATTCAAATAGTTTATTTATGTAATTAGTCGGAGTGTGTTAAGTCGGTTTGTGTAGAGTCGATTTCCACATTTAAAATTTTTATGTTTAGTCGGACTGTGTAGAGTCGGTCTATGCAGAATCGGTTTCCAAATTTTTAATTTTATGATTAGTCGGTCTGTGTAGACTCGGTCTGTGTAGAGTTGGTATTCAAATTTTAAATTTTATGATTAGTCGGTCTGTGTAGAGTCGGTCTGCGTAGAGTCGGTATTCAAATATTTTATGCATGTAATTAGTCGGAGTTTGTTGAGTCGGTCTGTGAAGAGTCGGTTTCCACATATTCAATTTTTATGAATAGTAGGTCTGTGTAGAGTCGTTCTATGTAGAATCGGTTTCCACATTTTTAATTTTATGATTAGTCGGTCTGTGTAAAGTCGGTATTTAATTTTTAAATTTTATGATTAGTCGGTCTGTGTAGAGTCGGTTTTCAAATATTTTATTTATGTAATTAGTCGGAGTTTGTTGAGTCGGTTTGTGTAGAGTCGATTTCCACATTTAAAATTTTTATGTTTAGTCGGTCTGTGTAGAGTCGGTCTATGTAGTATCGGTATCCACATTTTTAATTTTTATAATTAGTCGGTCTGTGTAGAGTCGGTCTGCGTGGAGTCAGTTTAAAAATATTTTGCTCCTTTGATGAGTCAAACTTTGTAGAGTCGGTCTGTGTAGAGTTGGTCTATGTAGAGTCCGTATTCAAATAGTTAATTTTTATGTTTAGTCGGTCTGTGTAGAGTCGGTCTGTGTAGAGTCAGTATTCAAATTTTAAATTTTATGATTAGTCGGTCTGTGTAGAGTCGGTATTCAATAATTTTATTTATGTAATTAGTCGGAATTTGTTGAGTCGGTCTGTGAAGAGTCGGTCTATGTAGAGTTGGAATACAAATAGTTTATTTATGTAATTAGTCGGAGTTTGTTAAGTCGGTTTGTGTAGAGTCGATTTCCACATTTAAAATTTTAATGTTTAGTCGGTCTGTGTAGAGTCGGTCTTTGTAGAATCGGTTTCCACATTTTTACTTTTTATAATTAGTCGGTCTGTGTAGAGACGGTCTGCGTGAAGTCAGTTTAAAAATATTTTTCTCCTTTGATGAGTCAAACTTTGTAGTGTCGGTCTGTGTAGAGTTGGTCTATGTAGAGTCCGTATTCAAAAAGTTAATTTTTATGTTTAGTCGGACTGTGTAGAGTCGGTCTAGGCAGAATCGGTTTCCACATTTTTAATTTAATGATTAGTCGGTCTGTGTAGAGTCGGTATTCAAATTTTAAATTTTATGATTAGTCGGTCTGTGTAGAGTCGGTCTATGTAAAGTTGGTATTCAAATAGTTTATTTATGTAATTAGTCGGAGTTTGTTGAGTCGGTTTGTGTAGAGTCGATATCCACATTTTTAATTTTTATAATTAGTCGGTCTGTGTAGAGTCGGTCTTCGTAGAGTCAGTTTCAAAATATTTTTCTCCTTTAATAAGTCAAACTTTGTAGAGTCGGTGTGTGAGGAGTTGGTCTATGTAAAGTCTGTATTCAAATAGTTTATTTATATAATTAGTCTGAGTTTGTAGAGTCGGTTTGTGTAAAGTCGGTTTCCATATTTTTAATTTTATGATTAGTCGGTCTGTGTAGAGTCGGTCTGCGTAGAGTCGGTATTCAAATATTTTATGTATGTAATTAGTCGGAGTTTGTTGAGTCGGTCTGTGAAGAGTCGGTTTCCACATATTTAATTTTTATGAATAGTAGGTCTGTGTAAAGTCGGTCTATGTAGAATCGGTTTCCACATTTTTAATTTTATGATTAGTCGGTCTGTGTAGAGTCGGTATTTAAATATTTTATTTATGTAATTAGTCGGAGTTTGTTGAGACGGTCTATGTAGAATCGGTTTCCACACCTTTAATTTTTATAATTAGTCGGTCTGTGTAGAGTGGGTCTGCGTGGAGTCAGTTTAAAACTATTTTTCTCCTTTGATGAGCCAAACTTTGTAGAGTTGGTCTGTGTAGAGTCGGTCTATGTAGAGTCGGTATTTAAATATTTTATTTATGTAATTATTCGGAGTTTGTTGTGTCGGTTTGTGTAGAGTCGATTTCCACATTTAAAATTTTTATGTTTAGTCGGTCTGTGTAGAGTCGGTCTATGTAGAATCAGTTTCCACATTTTTAATTTTTATAATTAGTCGGTCTGTGTAGAGTCGGTCTGCGTGGAGTCAGTTTAAAAATATTTTTCTCCTTTGATGAGTCAAACTTTGTAGAGTTGGTCTGTGTAGAGTTGGTCTATGTAGAGTCCGTATTCAAATAGTTAATTTTTATGTTTAGTCGGTCTGTGTAGAGTCGGTCTGTGTAGAGTCGGTCTGTTTAGAGTCGGTCTGTTTAGAGTCGGTATTTAAATATTTTATTTATGTAATTCGTCGGAGTTTGTTGAGTCGGTCTGTGTAGAGTCGGTCTATGTAGAATCGGTTTCCACATTTTTAATTTTATGATTAGTAGGTCTATGTAGAGTCGGTCTGCGTAAAGTCGGTTTAAAGATATTTTTTCCTTTGATGAGGCAAAGTTTGTAGAGTCGGTCTGTGTAGAGTCGGTCTATGTAAAGTTGGTATTCAAATAGTTTATTTATGTAATTAGTCGGAGTGTGTTAAGTCGGTTTGTGTAGAGTCGATTTCCACATTTAAAATTTTTATGTTCAATCGGACTGTGTAGAGTCGGTATATGCAGAATCGGTTTCCACATTTTTAATTTTATGATTAGTCGGTCTGTGTAGAGTCGGTCTGCGTAAAATCGGTTTAAAGATATTTTTTCCTTTAATGAGTCAAAGTTTGTAGAATCGGTCTATGTAGAGTTAGTATTCAAATAGTTTCTTTATGTAATTAGTAGGACTTTGTTGAGTCGGTTTGTGTAGAGTCGATTTCCACATTTAAAATTTTTATGTTTAGTCGGTCTGCGTAGAGTCGGTCTATGTCGAATCGGTTTCCACATTTTTAATTTTATGATTAGTCGGTCTGTGTAAATTCAGTATTCAAATTTTAAATTTTATGATTAGTCGGTCTGTGTAGAGTCGGTTTTCAAATATTTTATTTATGTAATTAGTCGGAGTTTGTTGAGTCGGTCTGTGAAGAGTCGGTTTCCACATATTTAATTTTTATGAATAGTCGGTCTGAGTAGAGTCGGTCTGCGTAAAATCGGTTTAAAGATATTTTTTCCTTTAATCAGTCAAAGTTTGTAGAATCGGTCTATGTAAAGTTAGTATTCAAATAGTTTCTTTATGTAATTAGTAGGACTTTGTTGAGTCGATTTGTGTAGAGTCGATTTCCACATTTAAAATTTTTATGTTTAGTCGGTCTGTGTAGAGTCGGTCTATGTAGTATCGGTATCCACATTTTTAATTTTTATAATTAGTCGGTCTGTGTAGAGTCGGTCTGCGTGGAGTCAGTTAAAAAATATTTTGCTCCTTTGATGTGTCAAACTTTGTAGAGTCGGTCTGTGTAGAGTTGGTCTATGTAGAGTCCGTATTCAAATAGTTAATTTTTATTTTTAGTCGGTCTGTGTAGAGTCGGTCTGTGTAGAGTCGGTATTCAAATTTTAAATTTTATGATTAGTCGGTCTGTGTAGAGTCAATCTGTGTAGAATCGGTTTCCACATTTTTAATTTTATGATTAGTCGGTCTGTGTAGAGTCGGTCCGCGTAAAGTCGGTTTAAAGATATTTTTTCCTTTAATGAGTCAAAGTTTGTAGAATCGGTCTATGTAGAGTTAGTATTCAAATAGTTTATTTATGTAATTAGTAGGACTTTGTTGAGTCGGTTTGTGTAGAGTCGATTTCCACATTTAAAATTTTTATGTTTAGTCGGTCTGTGTAGAGTCGGTCTATGTAGTATCGGTTTCCACATTTTTAATTTTTATAATTAGTCGGTCTGTGTAGAGTCGGTCTGTGTGGAGTCAGTTTAAAAATATTTTGTTCCTTTGATGAGTCAAACTTTGTAGAGTCGGTCTGTGTAGAGTTGGTCTATGTAGAGTCCGTATTCAAATAGTTAATTTTTATGTTTAGTCGGTCTGTGTAGAGTCGCTCTGTGTAGAGTCGGTATTCAAATTTTCAATTTTATGATTAGTCATTCTGTGTAGAGTCGGTCTGTGTAGAGTCGGTTTAAAGATATTTTTTCCTTTGATAAGTCAAAGTTTGTTAAGTCGGTTTGTGTAGAGTCGATTTCCACATTTAAAATTTTTGTGTTTAGTGGGACTGTGTAAAGTCGCTCTATGCAGAATCAGTTTCCCCATTTTTAATTTTATGATTAGTCGGTCTGTGTAGAGTCGGTATTTAAATTTTAAATTTTATGATTAGTCGGTCTGTGTAGAGTCGGTCTGTGTAGAGTCGGTATTCAAATATTTTATTTATGTAATTAGTCGGAGCTTGTTGAGTCGGTCTGTGAATAGTCGGGTTCCACATATTTAATTTTTATGAATAGTCGGTCTGTGTAGAGTCGGTCTGCGTAAAGTCGGTTTAAAGATATTTTTTCCTTTGATAAGTGAAAGTTTGTAGAGTCGGTCTGTGTAGAGTCGGTCTATGTAGAGTTGGTATTCAAATAGTTTATTTATGTAATTAGTCGGAGTTTGTTAAGTCGGTTTGTGTAGAGTCGATTTCCACATTTAAAATTTTTCTGTTTAGTCGGTCTGTGTAGAGTAGGTCTATGTAGAATCGGTTTCCACATCTTTAATTTTTATAATTAGTCGGTCTGTGTAGAGTGGGTCTGCGTGGAGTCAGTTTAAAACTATTTTTCTCCTTTGATGAGCCAAACTTTGTAGAGTTGGTCTGTGTAGAGTTGGTCTATGTAGAGTCCGTATTCAAATAGTTAATTTTTATATTTAGTCGGTCTGTGTAGAGTCGGTCTATGTAGAATCGGTTTCCATATTTTTAATTTTATGATAAGTCGGTCTGTGTAGAGTCGGTATTCAAATATTTCATTTATGTAATTAGTTGGAGTTTGTTGAGTCGGTTTGTGTAGAGTCGATTTCCACATTTTTAATTTTTATAATTAGTCGGTCTGTGTAAAGTCGGTTTGTGTAGAGTCGCTTTCCACATTTTCAATTTTTATGATTAGTCGGTCTGTGTAGAGTCGGTCTATGTAGAATCGATTTCCAAACTTTTAGTTTTATGACTAGTCGGTCGGTGTAGAGTCGGTCTGTGTATAGTCAGTATTCAAATATTTTATTTATTTAATTAGTCGGAGTTTGTAGAGTCGGTGTGTAGAGTCGGTCTATGTAGAATCGGTTTCCAGATTTTTAATTTTATGATTAGTCGGTCTGTGTAGAGTCGGTCTGTGTAGAGTTGGTATTCAAATTTTAAATTTTATGATTATTCGGTCAGTTGGACTGCATACCAAGGATTGCATACTGTTGGACTCTATACAAATGTTTTTTGTAAAATATTATTATTAAACTGTATGCATTTGAACTGTCCACAGTTAAATTGTATACAATTCATTAATTCGTTTATTGTTTAATTAAATACAGTCGGATTCTGCAGTATTTGATTTAATATAGTGTTAGTATTAAACTCTACACTGCTGGATTTTATACAGTGAAACTGTATACAGTAGAATTATTTTAATTTGTAAAATTGCATACAGATGAACTGTATACGAGGAAAAAAAAAATTTTAAATATAATTTTATACAGTTGAACTCTACACACAGTAAAACTGTATGCAGATGGATTCTACACAAATTTTTTTTGTATAATATTATTATAAAACTGTAGACATTTGAACTGTACACACAGTTGTTCTTTGTACTTGCTACTTTCTATACAGTTGAACTCTACACACAGTAAAACTGTATGCAGATGGATTCTACACAAATTTTTTTTGTATAATATTATTATAAAACTGTATACATTTGAACTGTACACACAGTTGTTCTTTGTACTTGCTAATTATTTATTTTTTATTTGATTTAATACAGAAAGACTATTTACTAGTTAATTATTAAATTTTAATTTTTAGCTCTATGCGACTGTTTGTTGTTGCTTCAACAATTAATCTGATTTTTCAATTCTATACTAACAATCCAGTTTGCAAATCTAACAACTTCTTTTTCTCTGTTCATATACAGTGGAATTATTTTTATTTGAAAAATTGCATACAGCTGAATAAGCTGTATATAATTATGTTAAATTAACAAAAAAAGAACTTAGAATTATATACGTTTGAATTGTATACATAAAAACTCGATGCCAAAGGTAATATAAATTATGATGTAAATTGAAGTTTGTCCATGTACAGTCTTACTTCTATCCCATATGAATTTACTCAAGTTTGTATCAGAGATTTCTTTCTTTCCTATAAGAATTAGCTATATGTATAAGTTTTATATTATAAAAAAGAAACCCATTATAAGTTTCTGATTACTTTTTTCACTAATATATTTACATAATTATATTTTTTATTGAAATAACTATAATTTGTTCATTTCGTGTTTGTGTTATTTACATTTACAAATTTTATTGTTTCTGAGAGACCCAAATCGGCTTGTGATAGTTATACGCAAATTATTTTTTTAGTGTTTATAGTACACATGCCTGAGCATAAAATTAAGTTTACAAATTTGAAAGATATGTATAACTGAAATTATTCCTAAATCGTCTGTTTTTGCCTATCTTGGGTAATACTTTGGAAGTAATTAATATTCCTGGCTAAATTAAGGATTACTTTTGAATAAGTTTCAAATAGAATTCCGAAATTTATTTGTTAATCAATAAGTTTTTATTCAAATTTTTAACGTGTGTATGTAAGTAAACAAAATATTGTATTCAATCAATCCCTTTCATTCCAAAACTAACTTTCGACCTTTTTGAATTCGTTTAAATCTTATGATTTTATTCAGAATCAATCAGTTTCAATCAGTCTCGGATTTAATTAAACAATTTTTTTTTATTCGTATTCATGATAAAACAAATATTAGAAATAATCATTCTGGCTTTCATTAAACAAGCAGCAAAATAATTTGACTAAATGGATTATATAAAATATCTTTTTACTATTATTTTAATCATGTATTAAAGAACTTTGTTTAGAAAACCGTTGCTTTTGAAATTACAGCTTGAAAAAACCAGATTGAACTCATTAAAATTTAGAAAACATTTATTAATAAACAAAACAACTGAATGAAGTTTCAAATTTAATAAATGATAGCTTTGTTTATTTTTTGACATATGTGAAATATCTATTTGAAAAATTATTTGGTTGCTGTGAATGGAAGCGGTAATGAGCAGAAAAGCATAATCATGGAGCAAGAAGGCTTAGAGAATGATTATTTTAACATTATTCACGTAGAAGGGGAGAGAGCGAATACGTTCAAATATTTTTACAGAGATTTCGTTTATCATAAGGAATCTAGGATGCAAGTTCCTCCATTTGTAATATACAGGTGTGGATTACGATCAACCAATTATTGCTCAGGAGCAATAAGGGTGAATTCAATCTCGGGCCGGATTGAAGAAATAACACCACATTTAGTCCATGGACCAGACGCTACAAGTTTACCTTTAGCAAGGCTGAAGTTAGAACTGAAACGTGAAGCCTCAAATGCGAGAGGAACCAGGACATTGAGATATATTTTTGACGAAGTATGCTCTAGGTATGTATAGTATATATACAAAACAGAACCTATTTCTCAAGCTGATTTCATTATAAATAACTAAATATTTTTGTAAAAAATTACTAATTATTGTCAAAAAATAAAACAAAACAAATTGTTATTTTTTTAATTATAGTGAACAGAAGTTTACAAGATTTTTAGTAATATTTTAGTTATTTTATTACTTTAAAATTATTTCAATGAAATTAAATGAAAAATTAGTTATTCTTAAGTAAATAATTATTAAATATACGTAATAATTTCAATTTGTGACTCAGTTTTCGTGCACCTCATATCACCCATTAATTATATTCAGGTATCCGGTTGAAATCGCACGGCTGATTAACTACAACTCAATTCGAACATCTATGTACGAACAAATGGTTATGAACCGTGGTCCCATCCCGGAAGATTTGGAAAACTTTGGCGTTAATCTTGAAGCGATGAATTTGGAAAGCACTGAAGGCATGTTCCGAGGAATAGTAAGAGGAACGGATGGATCGATAGCCTTATTGTTCGCTACGGATAATATGATTCGTGCTTTCAACGATGGAGATAAATTTTCAATGGACGGAACATTCGATGTGAGTTATTATTAAATCACTTTTACTAATGAAAGGATGAAATACATTTTTTATTAATGTCCATTTTTTAGATCGTACCATCAAGGCCAAGGATTCTCCAGCTCTATACAGTTCATGTGCGAAATGCAGATGTGGTAAATTCTTAATTATTTAATAAAATTTTCAGGAAACTTCTTTTGGAAACTACTTTAAATTGCCGCAAACTTTCTTTGAAATCTTTCCAGAAGTTTCTTCCGCTGGTAGCAGCAGAAGTCTTCCACAAAATTCCTTTGAAAACTTGCCGGAAGCTACCTTACGAAACTTGTTGCAAGCTTTCGCCTTAATTTTCATTGACATTTCTTTTGGAATCTTTCTGAAAGCTTCTTTTTGGGAACTTCGTAGAAACTTCCTGCAATCTTTCTCTAAAAACTTTCTACAGAAGCTTCTTCTGAATAAATTGCCGTAAACTTTCTTTGAAATCTTTCCACAAAATTCATTTGAAAACAAGCCAGAAGCTACCTTACGAAACTTGTTGCAAGCTGATGGTAACTTTCCAGAAAACTCTTTTGGAAAGTCTCTGTATGCTTCCGTCCGAACTTGACGTAAGTTTCCTTCAGAATCATCCAGTAAGCTTCCAATGTTAATAACATCACGGAAACCCTTTTCCAAAACTTACCGCAAGCTACTTTCGGAAGCTTCCTTTGGAAACTTTATAAATTCTTCCCTTTAAGCTTTCTTTAAAAATTGATAGAATATCTTTTTTAAAACTTTCAGGAAGCTTCTTTTTAAAATATACGTCAAGCTTTCTTCAGAATCTTCCCAGAAGCTTTCTTTGAAAATTTCCAGTTATA